>ML986578.1:1216583-1235854 GCA_010094045.1 Lojkania enalia
GTAAAAGTATACGTTCCTGCGTAAAGGAGGCTCGGTTTTCTTATAGTAATATGTTGATTAACTCTAGAGAGTCTAGTAATATAACCTACTCCTAGCCTTTAATAACGTTTAATATAGCTGCTTAAGTTATTATTTAAGTAATATAGAACTAGGCTAATTTAGCATTAATTCAGGGGTAAAGTTAATACGGTCCGAGTAGAACTCTTAACCAGTTATCGGTTTAAGCTACTTTTAAGTTTTCTATATCTTATTCGCGATGACTAAGGATATCTACTCTAATATTATTCTTACCTAGGGTATACTTAATTTAGAACTGATACTAAGCTAATTTCTTAGTCTAATAAACTTAACGAGTATTAAGTACCTTTATAGTTATAAAATATTCAAGTAAGCGATAATCGGTATATACTAGAGTTCTAGTAGCTACCGAAGTAAGTTCTACCCTCTATTATTTAAATATAGTAACAATTACGAACAGTTCCTTATTATAAATCTCCTAGTTCAGTTCCGAACTGGATAGAACCTTACTATAGAATACTATAGGGTACTATTTTCCGTTAGAATATTTCTATAATAGTACTCCTACAACTACTCTATTAGAGGTATTAGTTTCTATTTTTATTTCTAACGCAGGGTTAAAGTAGTAGAAAGTAGGTATACTTAATAGGGCTAACTTTAATTTCTTAAAGGTAATATCACATTTTAAAGTCTATATGAAAGGGGTTATAGGGTTCTATAGTATAATAATTGGCTTTACAACACGCGAGAATTCTAGTATAAACTGTCGATAGAATCTAGTAAAACCTAAGAAGGATTTCACACCTATTATAGTAGTAGATAGCTACTAGTTGCGTAGTACTTCTATCTTCTCTAGATTAACCTTAAGGCCTTTATTTAAAAGAATATAGCTAAGGTATTTAGTTTAGGTAATATAGAATTCGCTCTTCTTAATATTAACTTATAACCCTGCTTAATATAATCTCTTAAGAACTTTCTTAACATAGATAGTATATATTACCTTATCTTCTAAGTAGATAAGGATGTTATCTAGGTAAGTAATATAGAAGTTATCTAGGTAGTTAATTAGTATGTCGTTTATATAGTACTAGTAAGTTGCTAGACTGTTATATAATTTAAAAGGTAGAACTTTATACTTATAGGTTCTATATCGAGTCTGAAAGGTAGTATATTCCTTAGAACTAGGGTCTATTCTAATCTTATTAAAGGCCGTGCAAATATTAAACTTAGTAAAAATTACTACCTTAGTAGGCCTAGATAGGAGTTTATCTATATATAGTATTAGATATACGTCCTTACGGGTAAGAGTATTAAGTTTACAATAATCTACGCAAATATATAGGTTACTATTAGGTTTGCAGACGTAAAGAATTAGAAATATAAAAGGGTTCTAACTCTACTTAATATACCTATACTATAGATTATCTATAATATACTTCTTAGTTGCCTCTAGCTCCTTAATATTCTACTTATACAACGGGCTGTAACTATTAGAGAGGGGTTCTGTAAGGATAATTTTATAATTATAAGAGCGGTATTCTAGTAATTAATAAGCTGCAGTTTTGCTAAATATATCTTAATATCTATAGTATTCGGATGGTAATTAGAGATTTACTAGTACTTTATTTTCAGCCTTATCTTCTAATTCTAGGGCTTACTTATCTTTAATCAGCTGCTTAATTTCGTATAGAGACGTAGAGAAAAACTTGTTCTCTTTCCTCTTTATATTAAAGTAGAAAGCATTAGCTAAGATAAGAGTAATAATAGAAGAATAAACTTTCTTCAGATTAGGTTCGGACTTTATTTTATATAGGCGTGCGGGAGCTCTAAGCTTATTTAGACTATAGGCTATAAGAGACTAATATAGTTTTAGCAGTCTTAGTAGACCCTTAATATAATAGATAGTTAGACTGCGGGACTATTAATACTAGTTCTTTTTCTATAGAGCGTCGCGTCGCCGGATATCTAGCTCTACTTTCTTATTATGTACTAGCTAAGTTAATTATATAAGAAGAGGAGGTGAAGGATTATAAGTAGCAGGATACTTAGAGGGCTATATAATCCGATTTTTATCCGTATCTAGCAGGAGTTGAAAATAATATAACTATTTAATACTAATAATATAATTCTAAATACCTAGATCTATAATAATAAATAGGTAGTTTTAGATAGTTCTTCTATTAATTCGCAGGTATAAGTAGATATACTAATTAACTAGAGTTTAGATTCGGTCCTAAAAACCTTTAACAGTAATTTTAAAGGGTAAACGCTGTATTAATATATATAAGGCTTAGAAGAGTAATCTAGCTACTATAGAATTAAGGAACAGGAAGCCTTAGGCGCCTATATTAACAAGAGCGTTTAGTTGTATACTAATACCTTTTAAATATAGAACAGTAGGAATTTAGAAGTACTTTCTTCTAAATAAATGCGACAAATCGATATTTAATAAGTTATATTTACTTAAGCTTAGGATAGAGAGTTTTCCTAAACGTCTCTATTTCCCACCTAAAAACTATTTAGGTAGTACTTGTTTACGTCTAAGAACTCTTCTTCCTTAATCTTCTCTTATTTAACCTCTATCTCTTATATTCTAAGGACTATATATTCGTTTATGAAGTATCTTGGTTTACTATAGTTATAGTAATTTTCTAGAGTTGTATACTTTTCAGGTACGAGAGTCTTACTAGATTATTAGGGAGCGATTATAGTAGAATAAAGTATTAATACTAGGGTAGATTAGAGTAGTATTAGATTATAGGTTACTTTAGATAAACTCTTAGAAGCCTTCTAGTACCAATCCAAATTTATTTTAGCTGTAACCTGTAGGCTGATAGTTCGTTCTAAAAGGTTAGAAATACTCCTCCTTTCTATATTATAGGCTGTTAAGTAGGCGACTATAGTATTAAAGGAGCCTTTTTATATAAGCTTAAAGCTAAGGTTTAGTATCTTTAGGCTGGGGAGAATCTTATCCTATAAGTAGAAAAACTACTTAGATTAGGGTACGGATCCCCTAATAGCTGTACTAATAAAGCGAGCTTTAAAAGTTGGGAATACTTCTCTCTTATTTATTCTTAGGACCTAAAACGCCTATTACGCCTCTATCTCTTTATTACCTATAATAAAATACGATCGTAGAAGTAAAATTATTTCTTTAACATTCTTAAACTAATACTAGTCTAATTCGGCTAGGTATTTTAGCTCTAGATACCCTTTTACAGTACTAAAGGTATATCTCTATACTAACGCTATATATATACGCTCTATCGGATAGTAATCTACATTAATTTTAAGTCGGTCTAGAATTAAGGCTTACTATTATTTAAATATAGGTTTACTACTATCTATAAAGCTTTCGATCTTAGATATATGTTTAGTAAGATAGGCTTAAGGGGGTTTAGAGGTGGCTGAGAAGTTTCTTACTAGGGGAGTTGTAAAAGTTTCTTAGCGTATTATCAGTTCTAATTCGGTGGTTTATAGAGGTTAATTAGAACTAACAGTTCTCTATTATATTAAGCATGTAATCTCCTCTTATAAAATTATAATTTATTCCTTAAGGGTTTATTTACTCTAATTTCCCTCTAAATTAGATAGGTTCTTTATTATAGGCTTTATAGAGAGGGGTCCGCCTGTCGCAGGGCCCCCTATAAGAGGTAATAGTTGTTCTACACGCGTAGATAGAAGTTTACTCTTACTACAACTTACGCGTGTATTAGTTCTAGTATAGAAATTAGAAGGTGAATTATAGTTAAATATCAGCGGTTGCCTCTAATTCTGATAGGTTATTAGTAGTTTTCGAGTTTTTACCTAGGCGTACTCTACGCAGCTTTTCTAAAAGCAATCCTAATTGTAGGAGATAGGAAGTTCTAAACTTAAAGGCTTTAGTTAATAGGAGGTCTTTAAGATCCTATTTAGGTAACTGAATAATTTAATATAACGGTATATAAATATTATAACTTAAACTAAATCGGGCGTATTTTAGACTTAGATGTATTTAAATAAACAATCGATACGATATTATTAAAGAGGCTGTTACCGGTAGTATTAAGTTCTTTTATATAATATAACGGCGCAGGTAAGATAATAGGTCTAAATATAGTACGAATCCACTTAGAGGTATATAGGAGTATATAGGGGTTTAGGAACCTAGGAATTCTATTAACACCTATAGGCCTCATACAAAAGGATATAGAAGAACTACCAAGCTACTTATAAGGGAGTATATAACTATATACGGAAGGGAAAAGGAGTAGAACCGGGGGTAGGATAAGATAAGCGAAAAGCTTTAGGATAAGGTTGTATATAAAGCTTTTCGTAGAACGATTTCTTTGCATTGTTACACTATTTAGCTAGATAATTATAAGTAGGTTACTGTAATCTATACAGTTAATACTATTAGGTAGATAATCTTACCTTTTATTATCTTTACTAGCTAGTACTACCTCTCTATATAGTACGAGGAGGATAATATACTATATAACTAGGCTTTCGCGGTTAGTAATAACAGCTAAACTACTAATAAGCTTAGAGTAGAGTAGTTAAAGTACTTTATTAAGTATATAGTAGAGCGTAGGGTAGGCACGCGCTAGCTACTTATTCTTAATAGCTATAAGAGTTATAACTTACTTAAATTCTAATAGCTTTATAAAGAGAATAATATCTATACTCTTTATATACTATTATATTTATTATACCTTCTACAGCCGCTTAATATTAGCTACTTTTTACTATTAAAGCACACGTATAGGTGCTAGATTAAAAGCTTAATATATAACTATATTAACTATATTATAAAACTAGAGTTCTTATCTACCTTCTATATAGCTTATAAATAGTTAATTATAAAAGAGAACATCTATATAAGCTTTCGAGGCGCTAGTCTAGTCTTATATAATCTAGAGGTAGTAATATTAAAGCTTAATATTAAGTTTTATACGCTAATACCGCCTATACTAGAGGTTATCCTCTAGAAAGCTAAAATACTAAGTAACACGCGCGAGCTAGACGCTTAATTAATATTAATTTATAATAGGATTTAGAGGTATAAGAGCTTATCGCCTACTTCTATTATTATAGCGCTTAACCAGCTTAAAAAAGGTGCTAAAGTAATAGCGTACGAAAGTATACTTATATATAATTAAATCGCAAGGCTTAAGAAAGTAAATAAAACTGCTATAACGCGTAGAAAGTGTAAAAAGAAGAGGATCTAGTAGAAAGATACCTTAATAAAGGTAGAGGTAGAGGATATTATTACTTAAAAAGACGTTAAATAGTAGCTAGAAGAGGAAATATATTAAGGTAAGGCGCGATTAAATATAAGTCGGTAGGTTTTAACGTATTATAGCTACTATAGAGAAACTAGCTATAACTTAAAAACCTATAAGAAAGATACTATAAATACTTCTTAATCTAGCGTAGCTTAAATATTATAATTATCTTATTATATTATTAAGATAGATTACTGTAAAGGCGTAAAAAGTTAGTAAGGGTAGCCGCTTGCTTATAATAGCCGCTCACTTATAAACACGTTAAATAAGATATAGAAAACTTAAAAGTAGCTTAAACTAATAACTAATTAAGAGTCCTATTTAGACTATATTAACTTTACCCCTAAATTAATACCGAATTAGTCTAGTCTTATATTATTTAAATAATAACTTAAGCAGCTATACTAAATGTTATTAAAGGCTAGAAGTAGATTATATTACTAAACTTTCTAAAGTTAATCGACGTATTACTATAGGAAAACCGAACCTCCTTTATATAAGAACGTACCTTTTTACTCTATAAGTATTAGATAGAGAATAGACTACTCTTCTATAATAATTACTTATATATTCTATTAGATTTAGGCCTTTATATATAGTTTATATAAGAGACTTATAACTAAATATTCTCTATACACCTAAATACTACTAAAACCTATTAGTTACTATTTTAAAAGTACTACTAGAAGGATATAGAGGCTACTTATAAACGATATATATAGAATTGTATTCTATACTATAAAGCTTATCTAATATAAACTCGAACCCTAAATTTTATCTACCTACTTCTTATACTAAATTAACTAATATAGTACCTATATATTAACTTTAAGAATTTCTCTATAGATAAGTTTAAATATAATTAGATTATAGTAGTAATTAATCGTCTATTTAAATAAGCTATATCTATTTCCTACTATCGTATAATTAATATATAGGGAATAGCCGAATTATTTATTTAATAGATATACCGCTTTAGCTATATATCTAAAACTATTATTTTAAACTAAAAACCTTAGTTTATATCTAATTTCTAGTTTAAATTCTACTATATCTTAAGTATAAAGATTAAACTATCTACTACTTATTATAAAGAAACTAATAGATAGATAGAGATTATAAATAAATGTTATAGGGATTTTCGGCTAGTCTACTAAGCTGTATTAGATATTAACGTATAATATTATAGTCGATATTATACCGGATATTATATTAGATATTAACTAATATACCCCTTTTTTATATATATAAATATAGCCCGCTAGCTATTTTTAATTAACTAGTTTAGCTTTTTATCTCCTTCCCTAAAATAAGATTTACCTCTTATTATAGTTATAAGCCCGATTACTATACTAAAATAGCTGCAACTTAATTTATATATTATAATCGATATTACTTTTTTTTATTTAGTATTATAATATCGCGATATTATTATCTTTATCGTTTACTAATAATCTTTAGATATTTAGCTATTAGAATTATATATAAATTCTATACTTTATAAACTTATTAATATATTATATTACATTTAAGGCTATTTTATTCTCTTATATTAATATATTCTAGTATATTTTTAGCTAAGAGTATAAGAATATATAGACCTAAATATACCTCCTAAAAAGGTTAAAATCTATTAACTAGAACCCACTTATTATAAATATAGAACGCTAAGAGGTACTACCTCTATAACTAGGGCCTAATCTAATATTAGCTACCGAACAGGTCAACTTAAACGAGAACTAATAAGGTAATAATAGGTAGAAGTATATTAAGGACTAGTTATTAGATAGTAAGTAGTAGGACTGCGGGAATTAGGAAGATAATTAGTTAGACGATAAAGTATAGTATAACCTATATATATAATAATAGTAGAAGTATTAGGTATAGCAGGTTGGACCTAACAGACCTAACGGACCTAATAAGCTAGGCTTGGCGGTTTTAGACCTAACTATATAAGACGGAAGATCTTTTTAGTAGATTAGGTTCTATATAGTTATTCTCGTAAACTTATCTTATTACTCTATTAGACTTTTAAATATACTTGTTACATTCGAAGAACTAGTAAACCTAATACTCTCTCTTTACTAAAGCTACTACCTCTAACTAATCTAACGTAAATAAAGCTCCGGTGCATATACGACTGTAATAGTAGTTGTTATATATACTAGCAGTATATAGGTTAGTAATACTACTCTCTCTAATATAGCCTAGATTATATTTTTTATATATTCTAATATCGTGTAAGTATATTTAATATTATTATAATACTAGTAGAACTCTAGAAAATACTATATTAATACTGTTGTTTAAATAACGGTATTAAGGTACGCAGTTAGTTATAGTATAATATAGTCTTATATTACGGTCGTATATATAAAAAGATAAATATTCCCTTTCTTTATATAGATTTAGAAAAGAATAAACAATTAATACTAGTTACTTAACTACCCTCTTATACGATATTTATACTATATAAACTTCTTTATCTTATATATACTTGCTAATTGTAAATACTAGCTAGTAGAAAGTCTATTTAATACTAATTAGTAGTTTAAATACTATAAGATAGAAAGCTCTTCTTATACCTTTCTATTTGGAGGATTGCGTATAAGAGGAATCCTTTTTCTTACTAATTTAACTATAAATTAATAAGAGTAAAGATAGAGTCTAATTTATATATAAGTAGCTGTAAATCTCTATTTAGTTACCCGACTAAGAGTAAGAAAACCTATCCGTATAATACTATTTAGAGGTACTATATAAATAGTAGTACTTATTTAACGCTAGAACGTCCGTTTTATCTTTTTATATAAGGCTGTTTAGAGGTAGTATATAATAAAGAAGTAAGATAGCGCGCGATAACGTATAACCAACTATTATAGAGTAATAAGTAATACTAGCTCTATCCCTAACCAACTAATATATATCTCTTATAGGTATTTTAGCGAAGACCCTAGTAGAGCAGATAAATATTAAGGACTGAGTAGATAAGATTAAACTGTTAGAAGATATACTTAAGAAGCTTAATTTATATATAGCTAACTTAATTATAGAACTTTATATGTTAAATATAATAGGCGTATAAACTTTTAAAAACTTCTAAGGCGATTTTATAGACTAGAAGATTGTATACTTTAGAGACCTTAGCTAACCATTTCTATAAGAACTAATAGCTACCCTATAGAATAAGGGTATAAGTTTTAAGAAGGATATAATAGAAGCTACTATACTATATAGACTTATAAAAGGAGAATATATATTTACTATCTTAATAGAGCGTTGTACGAAGCTATTACCGCTATTACTAGTCTTAATACTATAAAGGATATCTCTGTATAAACTACCTATAGACCTAATATCTCCTCTATAACTAGTATAACTACCTATAATCTAATCTCTATATAATTTATACTAACTTCTATCTATATAAGATATTATAGTAGAGAACCTTATACCTAAGAAGGTTATATAATTCTAGAAGGTCTAGAAGAAGAAGAATAATTATATAGGGTAACTATATAATATTCTAGCTAATAAAACTATAGTATTTATTAAGCTCTACTAACGTTTTACTATTTATAAGGCTTTATATATAAGTATTTTTTCTAATATCTTTAAGGGCTGCGTATATATATTCTACCTTTATAATATTAGCCCTAGGAAGACGTAGAAGGTCCTATATAAATAGCTTAGTAATTACTTTAATACTAATATAAATTACAACTAATATTAGATAGATTAGACGATAATAAGCTTTATATAAATTAAGTAGAAGAACCCTATAAAAACTCTATATAAAGCCCTTAAAACTATAATTAATAAATTTACTATTATATAGAGAGCTCTTAGTCTATAATTCTAAAGCGAGATACTACTTTATACTACTATTATATAAGTATACTAAGAATAATCTAAGCTTAAACAAGCTATATTCTTAATTAAGCCTATATATAAGATACTATTTAATAATCTCTAAATAGTACTCTAAGTTTTAATCGACTAATAGAACAATATATTTATAAATAAACCCTAGGACGTATACTATACTAATAGAAGATATAATTTATCTTATATACGTGGCTGTTAATAATATAGGAGAAGTTAAAGGGGATATAGAGGATTACATTCTTCTGTACGATTAAAACAATACTTTATCTATTATAAGGAAGGGTACTAGTTAATAAATTATCTTCGTATAGATTAATTCTATATAAAACGCTAGTATATCTCTTCGTACGAAGGATTTTATAATAAAATACTAATGTATAAGGAGGTAAGCGCGTATATCTAGGAATTTAAAGGTAAACTAGAGTAGGAGGAAGAGGAGTCGTACGATAATAATAACTTAGATAAAGAGAAAGGTAAGGAGATTATTAACTACCTTATTACTACTACATTTCTCTACTATGCGATAGTAGAGGATATCTATAGCTTAGAACCTAAAGGATATACAAAACAATTTATCCTTAAGAACTAATATTATATAGTATACTAAGGTAAACTATAAGATACTAGTATAGTAAGGATTTCTACTATTGGAAAGTTACAACTTAAAGTATACCTACGAGAATTCTCTCGTACGAAAGTAGACTAGATACTAAAGAAGAAGAGTATTAGCTTTAAAGGACAAGGATTAATAGGATTAATTAGTATTATACGAATTACCAACCTAGTTAGTAATATAATATACTACATTCTAAACACCCTAATACTATTTCTACTATCTTTAGTAGACGTAAACTAAATAGGTATATACTTTAACAATATATAGAATATAATTATATAAAGTAATAGAAATACTATTCTAGTTGTATAAAAATAGAGTTATCTATTCTTTAACGTACGAAAGGAGGAATTAATATTCTTCTTTACTAAACGTAAATTTCGACGACTATATAGAAGATTTAGCTATTCTTATATAGAACGACTCTATATAATACTTAAGAATGCTAGATATAATATTAATCTCTCCGTACTTAAGAAGATTAAGAAGTTCTACTATATATATTAGCTATACAACCTAGTACTATAAAGATTTAAATTTACAATTAAGGATAATTCGTACTTTAATTATAAGATAGTAATTAATATCGTATAAATTAGCAACTAAGATATACTATATATATATAAGGGTATATATACTATTCTATACCTATAATTAGTAATATTAATCATTCGTACCTTTTAGTTATAGTAGTATAGTAGTATAGAGCCGTGCTTCTAACATTATAATTAATATTACCTAGTATATGGGGTTAATAGGCGGTACTATAGGGTCGTAAGTTCGATTTATATAAGAGCTAGTTTAGTCTAATAAGCTTTTTATAAAGCTAAAGTATAAGGCAGCCTCTTTAGGTGCTACGCTAAGAGTTACTAGAAGGTCTAATATATATATAGGTACGTGTATATAAGCGCATCTATATAAGTATATTAGAGAGGTAGCTAGAAATAACTAGAGGGTTAATCTAGTAGAACTAGAAGTCTCAGTACCTACCTTTATATATTACATCTCTTAGAGCGTCTAGGGCGTATACTATTAAGAAGGAAGATAATATAAGAGTATATATACTATTCTATACCTATAATTAGCGATATTAATTATTCGTACCTTTTAGTTGTAGTAGTATAGTAGTATAGAACCGTACTTCTAATATTAAAATATAAGGGTATATATACTATTCTATACCTATAATCAGCAATATTAATTATAGGTATAGAATAGTATATATACCCTTATATTATCTCTCTTTTTAGCAGCGTACGTCCCGGACGCTATAAGAGATACGATATATAAAGGCAGGTACTAAGACTTCTAGCTCTACTAGATTGACTCTCTAGTTATCTCTAGCTATCTCTCTAATATACTTACGTAGATGCGCTTATACGCACGTATCTATATATATACTAAACCTTCTAGTAACTCTTAATACAACGCCTAAAGAGGCCGCCTTATACTTTAGCTTTATAAAAAGCTTATTAGACTAAACTAGCTCTCGTGCGAATCGAACTCGTAACCCTATAGTACTACCTATCAACCCTATATACTAGATAATATTAATTATAATATTAGAAGTACGGCTCTATACTACTATACTACTACAACTAAAAGGTACGAATAATTAATATTACTAATTATAGGTGTAGAATAGTATATATACTCTTATAATATAATTAACGCGGATATATTATTCTAAGTAGCAACCTTTTTAAAATTAATATCTATATAAGATATCTAAGACGTACTTTATAAGTACTAGATTAATACGTACTAAGGCCTATCTAATTATATTATATATAACTCTAATATAAATTTTATATTTAAAGACTTCTAGAATTATATAAAGATTATAGGAGTAATATATTAACAAATACTAGTAGAACTTTACTAGACTATAAGGAAGATTAAACGTATATATATACTACTATAATATATATATAATATCCTCTATATAGAATTAGATAATTATATAGATAACGAGTTAGTATTTTAGATAGCTATTAAAGCCCTTAATAATATAGTAGAACTAAATAGTTTTATACCTATATTACTCGTGTTTAAAATATACTTAAGAATTAATATAGACTCCATACTATCCTCTAATATTACTATATAAGCTAACGCTATATAAAAGGTAATAAGAATATTTTAAAGTAAGAGGGTAAAAGTTAATATTAATCGTATAATTAACACCTAGAATAGCCTAAAGAGGTTTTACTATATATAAGTTAGGTTATATTATTATATAAAGGATAAGGATAAATATATATAAAAACTACTAGACCTAGATAAACTAGTGCTTATATAAAGGGGCCTTCTATAAGTATAAAGGAGAGGTTACCTATATAAGTAACTAGCTCTAACTAAAAGACTATATAAAGCAGCCCTTTAAACAGCATTAGATTTATTATACGAATTAGAACTAGAACTACAGCTAGTTAAAAGAGGCTAAGAGAGACTATATAAGAATCCTATATAGGCTACAACCTTTCTAACCTAAAAGGAAAAGGAAGACTATATACTAGTAATTAAATTCTATATAAATAGTATAATTATAATATTTAGGAGACTATTTAAAGAATTAGACTATATAGAAATAGAGAGTCTAATTATAAGTAGCACGTTTAAGATACTTTTATACGATCTATTAGTCTATAAGAGATAGATCTTTAACCTTTAACTTATATATAAAGTTAAAGGGAAATTAATAAAACTGTACGAAAAGTTACAACTTATATTTATAGGGTATTTAGATAAAAAGAAGAAGGAGATCCTTATATAATCTTCTACAATTTAGAGAATAAGTTAGAGGCTAATCTTAGCTATTAGCCTATTACTAATTGTAAAGGTCCCGGCCTATAGCTCGGTCCTATTCCTGCGATGCTATAATAGCAGTTGCTCTTATACGACCCTATACCTACCTAGACTAAAGTAAGCGAATAATATATATCTTACCACCGTATACCTTCTCTTCTCTTTCTCTAGTTTTAATAATAATAGATTCTCATTATATCTAATCCTATTATATCTTCAGACCTTCTCAATTTGTTAAAACTTATACTGCACCAGATTCTATCTTAACTACTAAATAGATCTACTACCGTATAAAGTTATAGACTAAAATAGACCGGTAGAATAAGAATTCGATATAGCGACTATATAGAGATAGTTCGCTGAAATAGCAGCCAGACTAGAATACCTAGAGAAAGAAAAGTAGTAATAGCAACTTAAAAGAACAAGCCTTTATCAGAAGCTTAAAGAGCAACTAAATAAGTATTTAGCCCCTAAGAGGAGCATCTCGCTAATTATACTATTAATAACTGCTAAGCCTATTCGTATAAAAGTTATACTTAATAAGCTAGACAAGTTCTAAAAAGACTATAAAGTATACCCTATTTAGAAAAGTAGTATAAAGATTAAGATCCGTATTAATAGTTTATTTATAGGCTTAATAGATACGATAGTAGCAGCCTATATAGTATTATTTTATAAGAGTAACACTAGAATATACCTTTAGTTATACGAAAAATATATTACTATAGGCACCCTTATCTATAATAAATTCTAGACAATTATAGATATACGATATAATAACCCCTACTATTAGAAATAAGCTAGAATTAAGTTTAAAAACTTAAGATAAGGTAATAAAACCTTTGTTAAGTTCTTAGTTGAGTACGATTATCTCTCTATAGAAGCGTTGTACGACTCTCACCCAGACTAAGTTAAGATATAAGATCTAAAAGAGAAGATTTATCCTAAGCTCCGCTAATTAATAACTAGTAGTATTAGTAAGGAAGACCTTATATTATATACGACCTTTATATAGAAACTTTATATTCTTAATAACCGTCTTAAAGTAGCTAAACTTGATAGCACTTTTATATAGTTCTTTAGTAGGGGGAAGACTAGTTAGATAAGAAACAGCTAGAGATAGCTACTTACACCGCTCCCGTAACTACAACTATTAGCTGCTATTAATAATACTATAAACTAGACGCTAACAGCTAATCGCGGACTCGTATAGCGCCTAGATATAAGGCCTTAGCTACTAGAAAAGATAAAGAATATTATTAAGAAAGAATTAAAGGCTTAAAAATAATAGAATACCTATTTTACCTATAGAAATAGGGGTTACTTTACCTAAAGCTACTATTATACTCTACCTAGAAGTAGTATACAATTTAATTAGGCTTGTATAATGCCGCTAGAACTTATTTAGTATAATAAAGAATGTAGAGATATAGCCTAAGCTAATAGAATAGGAAAAGTATCGCTCTAAATAGAAGTCGGCGCTTAGAGCTATAAAAAGGGTAGGCGAATAAGTAAGTACTAGATAAATTTAATTAATTTCGGATAACTAGCACTCTATTTATAGCCCCTGTACTACTTAATAATATCTTTAGCCTTCTCGATTTAATAGATAATAGCTGTAACTTATATATAATAGTTAAGAAAAGGATTATACGAAAGGCTGGACTAGAATACTTCTACCTCCTAATACTATTAACAGCCTTATTATTCAGTAACTTCTCAACTAGAATTATTAAAAAGGTAGCTATTATTAACTTACTAGATATAGGTAGAAGTTAGGCAAGTCTAGATTAGGTATTTACTTACGTAGTCCTAAGAATAGAAGGAGATTATAGTATAATCTTAGGACGTTTATAGAGGTAAAGTAAGGATACAATTATTAACCTAAAAACGGAAATCCTATATATTTATAGAATAGGGGTAATTGTATAAAACTAGAAGCTTTAGAAGTAGTAATATACGGCTAATATCACCTAAGTTTTAATATATACTTTCTCTACTATAGCGAAATACTATAGGAGACGCTTATAAGATTCCCTTACTAAGCTACCCTATATCTTTACTGTTAGTATAGCCGACATTTAGAAGGCTCTAAAAAATAAGCTAAAGATAGACCCTTATATAAAACTCCCTAAGGAATATATATAGTAGCTTTATACTTTTAGTTAATAGGAAGCTGATAAGTTACTATCTTTAAGACTAGGAGTAGACTATATAATCGAGCTGGAAGGGAAAGATAGAAGCCCTTTAAGGATCCCCTTAGGTCCTTTATATAGAATGTTATAGAAGATACTTCTTATCCTTTAAAAGACCCTAATAGAGCTCTTTAATAAAGGATTTATTCGGGTTAGCAACTCCCTAGTTATAGTATTAGTCCTGTTTATATAAAAACTAGGGGGTGGCCTCTATTTCTATATTAACTACCGCGCCCTAAACGCTATTATATAGAAAGACTACTATCTTCTACCTCTAATCCGAGAACTATTAAATTAAATTAGTTAAGTTAAGTAGTTTATAAAACTTAATATTATTACTATATTTAATAAGATCCGAATTAAAGAAAGAGACGAGTAGAAGATAGTATTTATAACCTACTACAGTTTATATAAGTAGCTAGTTATACTCTTTAGCCTTATAAATACTCTAAATACCTTCTAACAGTATATTAATTGTATAATCTAAGAGTATTTAGGTAACTTTATCTCGGTATACTTAAATAATATCCTTATATACACGGACGGCTCCCTATAAAACTATTAGCGCTATATTAAAGTAATCCTTTAAAAGTTAATAGATGCTAGCCTCTAACTTAATATTAATAAGTATAAATTCAAGGTCTATATAATAAAATATTTTAGCTTTATTATTAATGCGGAAAAAGGTATCTAAATAGATCTATAGAAAGTTAAGGTAATCTAAGACTAAGAAATACCTACATTAATTTATAGTATATAGAGCTTTTTAGGCTTTATAAACTTCTACCGCTAGTTTATTAAAGAATTTTCTAAAGTAGTTGCTCTACTAATAGCTCTTACTTAAAGGGAATAAGAGAAGAAACAGTTTTAACTCAATAATCGGGTACTTACTACCTTTAATTACCTAAAGTAATACTTCGTACGAGTGCTAATATTAGTCTAATATAACCCTAAAAGGGAAACGATTCTAGAGTATAATACCTCTAGCTAGTATACTAGAGGTATGTTTCTGTAATATAATAATAAAGGAGTTCTACGACCTATCGCTTTTATATTAAAGTAAATACTTCTTATAGAGTATAACTACCTAATCTATAATAAGAAATTACTAGCAGTTATACGATATCTTAAAGAATAGAAGAAGTCCTTAAAACTACTTACATACTTTACAGTTCGTATAGATTACTATAACCTAAAATACTTTACTAAGGTATAAAAGCTCTCTAAGTACTAGACGAGGTAGATAGTATTTCTTACCTAGTTTAACTTCTAGTTTAAATATAAGCCGGGCAAGTTTAATATTCTAGCTAATACTCTCTTATATTACAATTAGGATCTCCTAAAAGAAGCTAATAATAAGTAGATCTAGAGAAGAATTAGCTAACTCTTTAGACTATTTAATTTTAAAGATAGGATTTATACAGCTTCTATATAAACTAGAAACTAGCGTACTAAAGATACTCTTAATAATTAGGTAGAGATAATTACCCTAAAAGACTCTATATTAGGGGAGGAATTTATAGATAAAGAGGAGTTTATAACTAAGATATTATACGAGGAGTAGTAAATACTAATAGAGACCTTATAGTAAGATATCTAAGAAAAAGATAAGACGTATACTATACTTCTCTATACTATTAAAGTAGGGGAGAGAATACTTCTAGAAACCCTCTATTACCTTAAGATTAGCCTATCTAACCTCTTAGTCCTAGGAGATAGATTAATATAGAAAGAACGCGTTTAGGTTTCTAAGAGTAAGTTACTTTATATAAAGCTAATCTAAGAGACTTATAACTCTTACTTAGCTAACTACCCTAGTAAGAATATTACGATCGGGTTAATATTATAGTACTACTTTTAGCCTAGAATAGTAGCAGATATTAAACGCTTTATATAAAATTACTACTTTTATAGTAGAAATATAGTTTAGCGTTCTAGAAAAAAAGGCCTACTATATTCTCTTCTAGTCCCTAAGAGGGTATAGTTAGAAATTTTAATAGACTATATTATTAACTTACTAAGAACCGCACGTAGTAATAAGTATATTTTTTTTATTATAGACCGTTTAAATAAAGGAGTACTCTTTATTACCGTCCTAGACCTTAAGAGTTAAATATTAGCTAATAAGTTTATCGAGTATTTTATAGCATATTATAGGCTCCTATAAGTAATAGTCTCTAATAGAAGAGAGTAGTTTATATAAGACGTATAAACACGCGTCTACTAAATTCTTAAGATTAAGTAAAGGCTATTAACAGTATACTATCTAGAGACCGATAGAAGTATAGAGCGTATAAACTAACTACTTAAAAAGCTTCTCTACTACTATTATAACTACTACTAGAATAACTAGAATTTATAGCTACTACTAGCTTAGATTACTATTAGTACTAGGGACGTTTCCTCTATAGGAGTTAGCCTATTCTTTCTTACTTATAGCTATTACCCGAACTTAGGAGAGTCTATATAACTAGAAGAGAAGCTGCTAATAGAATAGTCTAGAGACCCTATTTACGTAGTAAAATAGATTATTAGTAAACTAAAAGACTGTGTCGAATTTACGCAAGTAATAATAGCCTATATATAATAGTAGTAGTAAGAAATTTATAATCGTACGAGAGATCCTATACTATAATAATAATTAGGAGACAAAGTTTAGCTTAATATATGTAATATTAAGATAGACCCTATAAGGAAAAAGAAGCTCTATAAGCTCTATTAATAATATATAGTTATTAAGACTGTTAGACGAAATATATACCGACTAAACACCCTATTAGGAATTTATAACGTCTTCTATATAACGCTACTTCGCCCTATCGCTTAAGACCTGTTACTAAGTTAAATATAGGACAACTATTAACTAGCGCTAATCAGCGTTAGAAATAAAGATAAATAGGAGCTTAAGAAAATCTAAGACGTACGAGTAATTAGTAAGAGGGGAGGTAGTTTAAAACAGCAGTTCCTTTATAAGTAGACTAGTTATACTATACTCTTATAGAACGACTAGGGTAACTATAAAGATATAATCGCTCTAGGAGAATTTAAACAGGATATAGGGCGGAACTTTATTAAAGAACTACTTATCCGTATAACTTAGTACTAGAAGAAGAGGAGGAGGAGGAGGGGAATATTATAAAGGTCCCAGCCTATAGCTCGGTCCCGTTCCTGTAATACTATAATAGCAGTTGCTCTTATACGACCCTATATCTACCTGGACTAAAGCAAGCGAATAATATATATCTTACTACCGTATACCTTCTCTTCTCTTTCTCTAGCTTTAATAATAATAGATTCTTATTATATCTGATTCTATTATATCCTTAGATCTTCTTACTAATAGCTTTATACGGTATATACTATAAACTATGTAATATTACCTAGGTATATATATAGTCTATAGATAAGCTTATCTAGATACTATTTACTTAACTACTAAAAGAACTCTATAAAAGCTTTCCCCCCTATATAATATTTAGAGTTATACGACTACTATATAATATAGTAGAATCTAGCTTATATTAGTTTAAGATATATTATAACTACTATAAGAATAAACTCTATATAGAAACCTTCTTATATAATCTATATCTATTAATTATATATAAAGGTATAAAAATATTTAGAATTATAGGGCTATAAATAGATAATACTCTTAGTATCGTTATAAATAAGTTCGCGTAATATAAAGAAGAAGAGTTATAAAAGGTTATATTCTATATAAAGCCTAAAACGATATTATTATATAAATAGCCTGTAGAATTTAATAGAAAAAAGATCTAGCTTATATAAGATAAAACTGTAATCTTATTAACTTAGAAAGAATAAGCTAAAAACTTCTATATAGTAGACCTAAATATAGAGGATACTATATAAAAGTATATTAAATAGCGCGCACGAGATACTTATATTATATTAGTATACTAATTAGAGGTAGTATTTAACTTATCTACTATCGTATAGATTATGTCGCTGTTATATAACAATATTAAGATACTAAATATACGACTCTAATAGTAAATCGACAACTAGGATTAAAAACTATTATATATACTACTTAATCTCTCCTATATAAAGTTATTTATCTTTACTAATAGATTATTCGCGAATAATAAGAATCTAAGTTTATAACTTAGCTTTCTTATTATTCTTAGAACTAAATAGTATACTAGAAACTTATACGACTTTAAAATTATAGGTAATATTATATACTAGAACTCCTCTAAGTATAAACGTATTACCTACTCTATACTAGCTAGTAAACTATATAGATTAGTAGGAGGATTTAACTATATAATTATACTAAATATAATAATTAACTAGATTATACGTATACTTAGAATACCTTTAGTACTAATTATACTATATATAGATTTAAGATCTTTATATAAATATCTTATAAAGCTTAGTATAATAAATAAGAAGAGGCTTATAATTAATATTATATTAATTCGAGAATTATATAAAAAGAGGGAGATT
>ML986579.1:3014-22967 GCA_010094045.1 Lojkania enalia
CTAAACTTCCTTAACTAAATAATAACTTCTATTCTATATATATTATTATATATCCCTAGAACTATTAATTATTAAAGTATTACTAACACCTTATAGAAAAAAATTAATTAATATACTACTCTACCCGCCTCTTAAAACCTCTTTAGAAACCTTCTAAATTATCTACCTTTAGATTATATACGCGTTTACCTATAGGTAGTATATAATATTTACCTTTTAGTCTCTAAGATTAAAAAAATGCGAGTATTATACCTTATAAAATAAAAAGTATAACCCCGTATAAATCGCATCTAATACTAGTAGAGTACTTACTACTAATATACTTATAGATCCCCTTCTATTATAAGGAGGAGTTTCTAGTCCTCCAGGGCCATCTTAAATTATAGGTAGTAGCCTAATATATAGAGGATAAGGAGAATAAAAAGGTAGCCTTTAAAACTATTTCGGAGTCTACTTATAGTCTAGTACTTATAGCCTAGATTGTAAAGAATTAAGAAGCTAGCCTTTTTAAAGCTAGTATCTAGATAGTTTTATTCTACTAGGGTACTAAGTTATTCTATTAGATTTTAGCCCTAAAGGCTCTAATATCTAACTTTTAAACTAATATTACAACGCTTTCGGGCGGTTAAAAATAAAGTAGAAAAGGTTTAGAGGGAGTCTAGAGGGAAAAAAGAAAAAGGAGGGTAGAAGAGGAAAGAACTAGAGAGGTATCTAATAGCCTACTATTAGACCCTCTAGATTTTATAGAGGAGTAATTTTAGGCCTATAATTTAGTTTTCTAATCTACTATTTAACTTTTATATATTATTATCTACTAGATAATCTATATTCTCTATACTATTCTTATATACTTTAATCTATTTAGTTAGAGCCTTTAGAGGTTCTAGCTAATTCGGATACTTATTATAAAAAGCTCTTAGCTTATAAGGCGAACCTATAAAATTTAAAGCTTTATACTAGACTAGGTTAAGATTATATTCTACCTATTTTATATAGTATTTAAGAGTCTTATAATATAGTTTACTAGCTAGTATTTCTTTAACCTCCTACTCTTCTACCCTCTTAATAGCGATAGTAGATGGTTTCGGAGCTTCTTACCCTAGTAGAGGGTTCTAGGGGTTCTTATAACGTACAGTATAAGCGAGCTGATCACCTAAGCAAGCTAATTATAATACTAAGACTATACTAAAATTGCGACTACTTTTCGCAAAATATTATACTTTCTTATATTCTATCATACTATATAATATAGTAGCCTATTCTTCTATATCTATAGTATTATTTTTATATATCTACAAGTTATACCTAGCCTCGCCGCACTACCTACAGCACCTTTAAGTTGGCTAGTCTCTATTAACGCGCGCCTTCTTCCTACCCTTCTTTCTATTAGTATAAGTACTAAACTCTTTTAGAGTAGTTAATTAAGCGCCTTCTTTAATTATTAGGTTGCCTTCCTTCTATATACGCTTTCTTTTATACGATTGATGTTATATAGCAGCCTTATTAGCTGTTTAAAGCTTAGTAACCTAAGCGTATAATAGTATATTTTTATATATTATATATATAGCACCCTTTATAAACTATTTAAACGCCTCTACTATTAAAGTAGATAAGCTATCTAGGTACTTTTAAACTCTTAATCGAACGTATATAGATTAAAACCCAAATTTAATAGGATTACTTAGTATTTTTAACTCCTAAGGGGTATCTTTAACTATAAGAGGTATTAGCGTATATAGTTAAATTTTAAGCTTTAATAGTACTATATCTAAGTTAAATAGAACTAGACTAGCGCCTTAAAAACTACTTAGGATATTACTCTTTATAATTGCTGCGTTAAAAGCTGCTTTAAAGTAGAGTAAGAACTCGATTTTTATAATATAGTTAATATAACCACATATTAACTACTCGACTTAGTGCCCGTACGCAGTTTTTAAAGGCGAGAAACAACCTATATCTAGTAGCTACAGTAGGTGCGATAAATATAGAAGTATATAGAGAGTAATAATATTCTTTTCCTCGTAGAGCTACCTGAATTTAAGCGAGTTGTAGCTCTTATAGCTGTTAAGAATTAGTAATTAATGCGTACTAATAGTACGATCCTTTATATACGCGTTAAAGTGCTTTAACTACTTAATACTAATATTATTTATTATCCAGCCGTTATTAGTAACCTATATAGCCCAGGTTAGTAGAATATTATCTTCTTTATATTATATAGAGAGGTGGTAGATGCCTGTAAAGATAATAAAAGGTAGTATTACTTATCCTATCGCGTTAATACTCTAGATAACTGTAGTCTACTCGTAATTACCTAGCTAGAGCTACTTTAGTCGATTCCGTCTCTTAGAGCTAGTAACTACTACTCTTATTAATATTACGCCTATTATAAAGCCTAATTTATTAAAGTTGTATATATTTTCGTTAATAATATTATACTTAGCCTTTATATTCTATATAAAGTAGAACCAGCCTCCTATAACCTTAGAATCCTTGCATTTAGCTCTTAAATAGTTGTACTTTTAATTAAATTTAACCTTAAGCTTAGGCGTATATTTAATAAAGTTCTCTACTCAGTTCTTTCTAACCTAGCTAGTAGAGCGCGTAGCTAGTAGTAAATTAGCTATATCTTAAATAGTAGTAAGCCGCGGCGGAAATCCTCTTATATCTAGATCTAGTATATACTAAATAATTACCCACTTCTTAGTCTTACTAAGCTTTATTAAATTAGGCCGGCAATTATATTATAGAGCTGTTCCTCGCCTTTATATACTAAATATACTTTAGGAGATATTATAGATTAATATAACGCCATGTATAGTTAGTATTACATTTTATTAAAGAGCTTAAAGTGTAAGCTATATTCTAGCTTCTTTCTAAATTAATTCTGTAGTTGTTAGTTGTAGTATAATATTATAAAGTATAATTATCGCGATTTTAGTAGGGTTTTAGCATTATAATCAGCTTACTTAGGTAATCAGCTCGCTTGTGCTGTACGTTATATAGTATTTATAATACTAAGAAAAAGTGGCCGCTTTAATAGTATAGCTGCTTTTATAGTAGAATATATTATATATTCCTCGACTATACTTTAACTAAAAGGTTAAGAGATCTTATTAATATATCTATATATACTACCCTATATAGTTTCTACTACTTCTTACTTATAATTATAAGTTTAGTCTAACCCGCCTCTTCTATTAATTTAATACTACCTATCTTATTAATTATATATATTTGCTATTCTATTAATACTATTATTTTAATATTAAAGAATACTATTTAAATAGATATTATTTTTAAAAACGAGAATAATTAAAAGTTTTAAATCTTTATAATTAAGTAACTAACTAATATAGATAATGAAAAGAAATATATTAACCCTAAATAGTTTTATTAACTCTTTTAAAAGTTAGAAAGGTTTACTTAACTTTTTATAACTATTAAAATTAATAGATTACCTACTACTTAGCCTATTAAAGAAGCTTAGAATTAATATAATATTAATATTAATACCTATTATAGAGAAATTAAAGAATATTAATATTTTAAAACTAAGTTAAACTATATTAAAGTATATATTACTAAAATAATTAACGTATTCTACTATCGAAGTAGCTAAACTATTAAAGCGGCCACTTTTTCTTAGTATTATAAATACTACATACGAACTATAATAAATCTATAATACAACCTTCTATTAATTTAATAAGATAGAATTAAGCTTACTTTATAAGCGTATAAATTAGGCTAATTTAAGAGTATATAATACGCTACTATAGCTTTTAATATATAATATTAACGACTCTCTACTTAACTTTATAAAATTGCGTTTTACCCTTATATACAACTAAGTTACTAGAAGTTTATAATATCCGAAGAATAAATAATTATATAATATATTCTTAACCTTAATTTACAAGAATTTATACCTCAACTATATAAAGTAGTAGATATAGTAGATAAACTATTAGATATATATAGTAGAATATCTATAGAAAAGAATTAGTTCAAACGATTTATAATATATATAAATAAACTTAAAATAGCCTTTAATCGAGTAAAAAATTACTAAAGAATAAAATAAGAGAACTTAAAGACTATTAATATATAGTTTAAATTTATATAGGCTATAATTATAAAATATAGTATATATAATAATAATATCTACAACTTTAATAAGATAGACTTTTAAATAGATATTATTAGTACTAGAAAAGTTATTATAGGTTTAGAATATTATATAAGGCCTATTCTTATATAGCTAGATAATTACGAGTATATTATAGTTATCTAAAGTATCTATACTACTATATATATAACCCTACTATTTATTATCTATAAAAAACGTATCTATATTTCTATATAGTATAAAAAAGTAGATATACTATATAATTGGAAAATTTTAGTCTCTAAGAATAGCTGGATAAATAATATACTTAGTCTTAAGTAGTTAAAGTATTTTAATAAGTATATAAAGATATATTAGATAGAGTTATATAAGCTACCTTAACTAGAAATTTAAAGATTACTACTTTATATAAAAGATTCTAACGCTTTATATATCTTCTTATTTATTATATATACTTTAGCTTTTTAATATAGTTTACTTTTTACTATTAAAACTAAAGTACTTGTAGTATAACGTATTCTACTATCGAAGCGGCTAAACTATCGAAGCGGCTACTTTTTCTTAGCACAATAAATACTATATACGAAAAGTTAATTTACTTAATACTAATAAGAGATCCTATATATAATATACTTTTATCTAATTCAGAATTTTCCCTACTATTCTTTTAGCACGTACGAGCGTTATATCCAGTCTTAATATAGTTACTATAGTAGTATTAAGCTGGTTGAGCCCTTTCTTAAGTATTAGTACTATAAGTTTTCTTAAAGGGCTAAGAGTCTATAGATACTTTAGTAGCTATATATAAAGATCTCTCGCTATATAATACTATACTACTATACTAAATATACTTTCTTTTACGCGTTTTATACTTAGTTACTTCTTCTAATTATCTTTTAAGCTTAGAGTTGTAAGTTTAAAGAAGCGTATTCTAATATAGTATTAACTTAGCACCTTTTATAAGCTGTAAGAATTCTTCTTATACCTCTTTTAGTAAATATATAAAGGACTTTTATATAAGTATTAATTATTACCTAAATTTATATATATTACCTATAGTTTTAGACTATTAGAAGTCTTTTTATAGAAGTAGTTCTAGTAGGGTATATAATCGTATATTAAAGTAATCTAATATAACCTACGTATTTAGAAGAATAATTCCTATTATTTTAAAGGCCTTTTAATAGTTCTTATACGTAAATATATTAAAAAACGCGTCCTTAAAAGCTAGAAGGGAGCCTTTTTTATTAATATAGTAGACGTGTTGGTATACTAAGTCTTATATATACTATAAGTATTTTAACTTTAATAGTAAGAAGTAAACTATATTAAGAGGCTAAAGTATATATAATAAATAAAAAGGTATATAAAGTATTAGAATCTTTTATATAAGGTAGTAATCTTTAAATTTCCAGTTAAGGTAGCTTTTATAGCCGTCTAAAATAAGTAGTTTATATAATTCTATCTAATACATCTTTATATACTTATTAAAATACTTTAGCTACTTAAAACTAAATATATTATTTATTTAGCCATTTTTAGAGACTAAAATATTCCAATTATATAGTATACCTATTTCTTTATACTATATAGAGATATAAACGCGTCTTTTATAGATAATAAATAGTAGGGTTATATATATAATAGTATAGATACTCTAAATAACTATAATCTACTTATAATCGTCTAGTTATATAAGAGTAGGCTTTATATAATATTCTAAACCTATAACAACTTTTATAGTATTAATAATATCTATCTAAAAGCCTATCTTATTAAAGTTGTAGATAATATTATTATATATACTATATTTTATAATTGTATCTTATACGAGCTTAAACTATATATTAATAACCTCTAGATTCTCTTATTTTATTCTTTAGCAATCTTTTACTTAATTAAAGGCTGTTTTAAGCTTATTTATACGTACTATAAATTATTTAAACTAATTCTTTCTTATAAATATTCTACTATATATACCTAATAGTTTATCTACTATATCTACTATTTTATATAGCCGGGGCGTAAATCCTCGCGAATTAAGGTTAAGAATATATTATACGATTGTTTATTCTTTAGTTACTATAAGCTTCTAGTAATTTGGTTATATATAAGGGTAAAACACGATTCTATAAAATCGAGTAGAGAGTTGTTAATATTATATATCAAAAGCTATAGTAGTATATTATACGCTCTTAAATTAGTATAATTTATACGCTTATAAGGTAAGCTTAATTCTACCTTCTTATTAAATTAATAGAAGGTTGTATTATAGATTTATTATAGTTCGTACGTAGTGTTTATAATACTAAGAAAAAGTAGCCACTTTAATAGTTTAGCTGCTTTAATAGTAGAATACGTTATATAAAATTTAATATACTAATACGTCTACTATATTAATAAAGAAGGCTTTTTTCTAGCCTTTAAGAACGCGTTTTTTAATATATTTATATATAAGAATTATTAAATAGCTTTTAAAGTAATAGAAATTATTCCTCTAAATATATAGATTATATTAAATTACCTTAATATATAACTATATACTCTACTAGAACTATTTCTATAAGAAAACTTCTAGTAGTTTAAAACTCTAATTAATATATATAAATTTGGGTTATAATTAATATATTATAGTAATATATATTAGATTATTAATACTAGATAAACGAGTATTAGATTAAGCTATATAGATAACTAATATACTACTATTATAATAGTTTAAAACGTCTAAATAAAAAGAGAAAGAAGATAGATATTAGGTTATATATATATATATTAGAAGTTCGGGTCTCTATATAATAGATAAAGTAATATAGGATTGGGTAGAAGCTAATTCTATAATATAATACTTATACGAAAGTTCTTTATATAATTACTAAAAGAGGTATAAGAAAAATTCTTATAGCTTATAAAAAGTGCTAAGTTAATACTATATTAGAATATACTTCTTTAAATATGTAACTTTAAGCTTAAAAGGTAATTAGAAGAAGTAACTAAACGTAAAATATATAAATAAAAGTATATTTAGTATAGTAAAATAGTATTATATAGTAAGAGATCTTTATATATAGCTACTAAGGTATTTATAAGCTCTTAACCCTTTAAGAAGACTCGTAATACTAATACTTAAGAAAGAGTCTAACTAGTTTAATACTACTATAATAACTATAGTAAGACTAGATATAACGCTTATACGTGTTAAAAGAATAGTAGAAAAAATTCTAAATTAGATAAAAGTATATTATATATAGAATCTTTTATTAGTATTAAGTAAATTAACTTTTATATATAGTATTTATTACGCTAAGAAGAAGTAGCCGTTTTAATAGAATAGCCGCTTTAATAGTAGAATATATTAATATATAAAACTATTTAGTTAAACGCTATATAACTAATTAAATATATAATCTAAACTTATAAAAACTATATCTATACTATTATATAAATTAGCTAGATTAATAAAACCTTATTCTATTATAGTTATAATAAGTTAGCTATATTCTAGCTAGCAGCTAATAGTTATTACTAGTAGCTAGTTTAAATATTATAATAAGAATAGTATAAGTATAGAAGTATTATAATATTACTATAATAATTATTATTTTTAAAAAATAAGTAGAAATATTAACTAAGTAAAAATTGTATTAGAAATAGTAGATATAATAGAATAGAATAATAGGATATAATAAGAGATTAGTATAGATTACTACTAAAGCCTTTAAAGTACTCTAAAACTTAAAAAGAGTTTATTATATAAATAGATAAAAAAGAGTTTAACTTAATATATAATAATATAGAAACTATAATAGAATTAGATATAATATATAAATATATTAGATAGATAAATATACTTCTTCTAAGTTAAATATAAGTACTTAGTATATTTTTTATAGATAATTCTAATAATAGTTTAGCTAGTTAAAGTTAGTAGGTTTAGAATACTAAGAAATTTTAGCTTACTTAATAGAGTAGTTTACTCGATAGTACTTTATATTAACGTAGTTTACAAGCGAGCTGTTAGTATAAATAAACTATTACCTTACTAAACTTTTAACGGCCTACCTAGATTAACGCGTAATAGCTTAATATAGTAATATATAATTAACCTATAAAGAATTATAAATTATTCTTATAATCTTAGCTATTAATCGAGGTTAAGTTTTAACAGAGAATAGTACTATAACAACTTTTTGCTACCTTTAAAGTACTTTCTACCTTTAACGCGCTAGAATAGCTGCGTAATATAATTATAAGCCGAATTTAAAGAAGCTTATAAAGACTAAAGAGGAGGTACTTATTAGCTATATCCTTAATTAGGATTTATAAGGATTTCCGCCTATAATTAATAATATACGAGCTATAGTAAATAGACTATTAGCTAAGTATAGCGCTAAAATCTTAGTCTTAGTATATAATTATATTAACTATATTAATAAGACTACCTTTCTTCTAGCCTTTAAAGTAGCCTATAATTAATTAATTATAGAAGCTAATATCCGTGTAAGCTTTTAAGGCGGTACTATTAAAGTTTAATATTAAGCTATATATACTAATACTACCTATACTAAAAACTACCCCCTAAAAGGCTAAAATACTTAGTAATATATATAAACTAGAGGCTTAATTAATAATAATTTATAGTAGGATTTAGTAATATTAAGACTTATTATCTATATTAATTATTATAGCCTTTAATTAACTTTAAAAGAGTATTATAATAATAATATATTCGATTATACTAATAGCTAATTAAATTAAAAGTTTTAAGTAAGTAAATAAGGTAGTAATAAAGTAAAAATAACGGAAAAGAAAGCGATTATAGAAGTAGAGGATTCTAATAAAGGCTGTAGGTGAGGATATAATTAATTAAAATAACGTTAAGGGGTAGATTAATAAGAAAATTTATAATTAGAGTACTTAGCTATAAGAGAGTAACTAGCCTTAATAGAGCTACAGGCGCTATAAATAGCCTAGCTGTAATACTTAAACGTGCTAAATTAATAGCGCAGGTGTTAAATAATCTAATAGACTATCGTTTCTTATAGTATATATATATATAGTTAATAATTATCGCGATTAAGTCGTTCGAATCTTAGTAGAGTAACAGCTCGCTTATACTAACAGCTCGCTTGTAAACTACGTTATATATATTATAATAGAACTAGATATAACGCTCGCACTTCTAAAGTAGAGATAGAGAATATAGGAGATAATAATTCTTCTAGATAATACTATTCTACTTTGCAACTATTTATATTTTGTTGTAGTATTGAGAAATTTAGGTATACGTCTCTTCTATAGCGCGTTCCTTTCGACTCGATGGGTTTTTCTACTCGATAATGAAGCGTATTATATATAATTACTAAGATTATTGTAAGTTAATCGCGATTAGATTAGATCGTCAAGAATACTAGTATATTATCTTATTATCACCACGTCTAGTTCAAAAAATTCAATACTATTTATATTTGAGCCGCAACAGCGCCCGGAAACTGTACTGTTAATGAGAGACACCATCCAGTACATAACTCAGAACGGCTTGGACTTATGTAGCCACATTGTAAAATCGATATGAGCAAACACATTTACTCTTATAAAGTGCATTTATCGACTACAAGATATTTTATGACCAACAGGCATAAATGATCAGAGATAAGGGTTTACACCAAACAGAAAACACGTCACATTCCCGCGAACCTCCGCACACCGGCACATTGTGTGGTATCTGGGCAGTAGGACTCGGTAAATCCTCATTAATTTCTCCGAGATTAAGCGCAACAAGGATAGACTGCTGATTACGCGTCTCGTAGGCGAGATACTCATAGATCGAATTAAAAACTTAAGAGAACTTCACTTACACGGAAGATCAGCCGAGACCGTTGCGGTGATTTTTTTAACCATTGCGGGACGACAATCTCCATTTGAGCGAGTCCCCATATATGGTACATATTTATCAAATGACATAAAGTAAGGAGTTCACTATACAGAGAAGATGGGACCGCCAGTGCTCCCTTAGGTACATTTACAGTGCTACTTCATTCCAAGTCAATGCCAAGACGGTAATTTTCGCTGCGTAGTTTTAGAATCCGGAATATCGGTCTGTGGCGGCCGTAAGTGCAGTACAAAAAGATATATAGGTGAGCCAGAGTAGCCCCAACATTACCGGTATAACTGTCCTTGCATGATGAGGCTCATCCTTGTAGGGCTCCTGATAGCCGCTTCTGCGCAGGCTTCTTCAAGCGAGAGTCAAAAGACAGCATGGACTACAAAGTCTCAGCGTAGAGAATGGTAAAGATCCTCCGATATTCTCTTATATAACAGAAGTTACTCTAACATTAGACAAATGCTAGGCACACATTGTCACGCGACGACAAATTAGACTACATCAATGCCGAGAAATGCTTGATGTCAAAACCCGCAAAACTCGGTTTGCCTGCCGCTCGTACTATATTCGATGAATTTCAAATGTCCCACGTCTTAAACACTAAGGTAGTTCATGGTGTGGTATGCAATGTATGCCCTGATAAAAAAAAAAGTCTAATCATAATATAGGGCGCGTTTCTTCCATTCCACCGGCTTTTCATACATGCACATGAGGCACTCCTCCAGGCCGAATGTAATTATACCGGTGGTCAACCCTATTGGAATGAGTCGCTTGATGCTGGAAACTTCTCATCTTCAATCATCTTAGATCCTGAGGTCGGCTTCGGAGGGAATGGCACGGGTCCCCTGAATTGCATTGTTGACGGCCCATTTAAGGACTATGTGAACCCTATAGGGCCGGGCCAGACGTTCTCGGATCATTGCATCGACAGAATTATTTCAGATTGCGCAAGTGAGATGGCGGGAAGGCAATCCATTGATCAATGCATGAGAATGCAGAATTTTTCAGCATTTGGGCCCTGTTTAGAAGGTATGCCACATGTGGCAGGGCATGGTGGAATTGGGGGTCAGGTGCGTGTTATTGCCAGCATCCGGCGAACCCGCAAACACTAACCAGTTCAGATGTTAAATGTATTTTCTAGCCCGGGAGATCCTATCTTCTACCTCCACCATGCGTATCTTGATAAGCTATGGTGGGACTGGCAATCTCAAAATCTCACCTCCCGCCTCACGGATATTGCAGGCCCAAACGTTCCCGCACCATTCTGGTTCCCGCCTGAACGCAACGCCACTTCTTCTCCCCCTCCTTTTTGCAACAGCAATTGGACACTCCCGCCTGTCGGAACCCCAAATCGAACAATCTTAGGATTTCCAGTAGGGTGGCCGCTTCCGATTCCAGCTACTCTTGACAAAGCAGAACTACTGGGAAGCGATGGCGATCCCGGAAACGAGACAACCCTAGGGCACGTTTTGACTATGTATGGAGTTGTACCAAATAGGACAATTGCCGAAGTTATGGATATCCGGTGCGGGCTCTTATGTTATGAGTATATCTAACATTTTGACCATGTATCCAAGCGGCGTCTTGTCGCAGGGCCTTTTCTTGAGTTAGAGAATATAGTAGTAAGACTATTATAGTATTTTAAGCAGTTGGCACTTTTTTAAATGATCGTAAATCCTACAAGTACTAATTACGTAGTTAAGAGTATAGAAACTAAATTTATATAAGAAACTACGCCCAAATTATTTATAAGCTCTAATAATAGCTCTATATAGTTATAATTTAGTAGTTTAAAAGATCTACTTAAAAAAATATACGGCTATTATAATTAAATATATAATAGATTCTCTTATATATATATTTTATATAGATATATATAACTATTCTTTTCTTCTTTAATAATTTTATATTATAGATAGTAAAAGAACATTAAAAAAAGTTTAATATTTTACTAGATTACTATTTAGAAGTTTAAAACTTAATAAATTATTATATTTTATAAATATTAAATTATATATTAGAAATAAATTTTAGTTTATATAAATAAGTTATAAGCTTAAATTATATATTTAATTAACTATATAACTCTTAACTAAATAGTATTATATACTATATATTCTTCTACTATATTTATAACTCTAAGCTTAAAAGATAATTAGAAGAGGTAATTAAATGTAAAATATATATAAGAAAGTATATTTAGTATAGTAGTATAGTATTATATAGTAAGAGATTTTTATATATAACTACTAAGATATTTATAAACTCTTAACCCTTTAAAACAACTTATAGTACTAGTACTTAAAAAAGAGCCTAACTAGTTTAATATTACTATAGTAACTATAGTAAGACTAGATATAATACTTATATATACTAAAAGAATAGTAGGAAAAATTCTAAATTAGATAAAAGTATAATATAGTTTATAAGTAAGCTGTTAGTATAAGTAAGCTATTACTTTACTAAACTTTTAACGGCCTACCTAAATTAACGTATAATAGCTTAATATAGTAATATATAATTAACCTATAAAGAATTATAAATTATTCTTATAATCTTAGCTATTAATTAAGGTTAAGCTTCAACTAAGAATAGCGCTGTAATAACTTTTTACTACTCTTAAAATACTCTCTACTTTTAACGCGCTAGAATAGCTATATAATATAATTATAAGCCGAATTTAAAGAAGCTTATAAAGATTAAAGAGGAGGTACTTATTAGCTATATCCTTAATTAGGATTTACGAAGATTTCCGCCTATAATTAATAGTATACGAGTTATAGTAAATAGACTATTAGCTAAACGTAATACTAGCTAGATTAGTATCTACTAGCTTTAGAACTTTATATAGTATACTAAATACTTTAGATTCTAATTAAACTATCTTTATAATTAATAGTAAGCTTTATATAAAGATCTAATTATTATAGGCGCGTAGTTCTAGCTTCTATAAGATATAAAGGAGAAGTATAGAATTTAAGATAAGGATACTTATAATTTTAATAAAATAGACTTTATTATAGACTAAATATTAGCTTAGCTAGTTATTAGAGAGTTAGAGAATTATTATATAAAAGCTATTTAGCTAAGCGATTATAAATAGACTATAATAATTTTAGCAATTAATATAATCGGCTAGATAATCCTACTATTTATTTTCTTTAAAAACGTCTACTACTTATCTTATTAGTATAAGAGAATAATATACTAGGCGATTAGGTAATTATAACTAGTAATAATAGCTAAACAAATAATACGATTAGTATTATCTAACTTAAATACTTTAATTAGTATATAAAGAGCTGTATAATAGATATCTATTAATTACTAGTTATTAACAGCTATAATAGCTACGTTTCGCTTAAGTTTTAAGAGATCTATAAGAAGGAGAAGATTATCTATCTCTATATACCGCTATATTTATTATACCTACTATAGCTACTTAATATAAACTACTTCTCGCTATTAAAGCGCGTATATAATACTAAGATCTTAGTCTTAGTACGTAATTATATTAATTATATTAATAAGACTACCTTCTTTCTAGTCTTTAAAGTAGCCTATAATTAATTAATTATAGAAGCTAATATCTATACAAGCTTTTAAGGTGCTAGAATAGTACTATATAATTTAAAAGTAGTATTATTAAAGCTTAATATTAAGTTATATATACTAATACTACCTATATTAAAAACTATCCCCTAAAAGACTAAAATATCTAGTAATATATATAAACTAGAAGTTTAATTAATAATAATTTATAGTAGGATTTAGTAATATTAAAACTTATTACCTATATTAATTATCGCAACTTTTAATTAGCTTTAAAGGAGTATTATAATAATAATATATTCGATCGCGTTAATAGCTAATTAAATTAAAAGTCTTAAGTAAGTAAATAAAGTAGTAATAAAGTAAAAATAATAGAAAAGAAAGCGATTATAGAAGTAGAAGATTCTAATAATAGTTGTAGGTAAGAATATAATTAATTAAAATAACGTTAAAGGGTAGATTAATAAGAAAATTTATAATTAGAGTAGCTATAAGAGAGTAGCTAGCTTTAATAGAGCTGTAGGCGCTATAAATAGTTTAACTATAATACTTAAACGTATTAAATTAATAGTATAGGTGTTAAATAATCTAATAAACTATTGTTTTCTATAGTATATATATATATAGTTAATAATTATCGCGATTAAGTCGTTCGAATCTTAGTAGGGTAATAGCTTACTTATACTAATAGCTTACTTATAAACTATATTATTATATAACGTACTCTACTATTAAAGTAGCTAAACTATTAAAGTAGCTACTTTTTCTTAGTATTATAAATACTATATACGAACTATAATAAATCTATAATACGACCTTCTATTAATTTAATAAGAAGGTAGAATTAAGCTTGTCTTATAGACGTATAAATTAAACTAGTTTAAGAGCGTGCGACGCGCTGCTATAGCTTTTAATATATAATATTAACAACTCTCTACTCGACTTTATAGAATCGCGTTTCACCCTTATATATAACTAAATTACTAGAAGCTTATAGTAACCGAAGAATAAATAATTGTATAATATATTCTTAACCTTAATTTATAAGAATTTATACCCCGGCTATATAAAGTAGTAGATATAGTAGATAAACTATTAGGTATATATAGTAGAATATCTATAGGAAAGAATTAGTTTAAACGATTTATAGCGCGTATAAACGAGCTTAAAATAGCTTTTAATCGAGTAAAGGATTACTAAAAAATAAAATAAGAGAATCTAAAAGTTATTAATATATAGTTTAAACTCGTATAGAATATAATTACAAAATATAGTATATATAATAATAATATCTACAATTTTAATAAGATAGGCTTTTAGATAGATATTATTAGTATTATAAAAGTTGTTATAGGTTTAGAATATTATATAAAGTCTACTCTTATATAGCTAGATAATTGTAAGTAGATTATAGTTATCTAAAGTATTTACGCTACTATATATACAACCCTACTATTTATTATCTATAAAAGATACGTCTATATTTTTATATAGTATAAAGAAGTAGGTATATTATATAATTGGAAAATTTTAGTTTCTAAGAACGGCTGGACAAATAATACGCTTAGTTTTAAGTAGCTAAAATACTTTAATAAGTATATAAAGATGTATTAGATAGGATTATATAAGCTACTTATTTTAGACAGCTATAAAAGTTACCTTAACTAGGAATTTAAAGATTACTACCTTATATAAAAGATCCTAACGCTTTATATACCTTCTTATTTATTATATATACTTCAGCCTTTTAATATAGTTTACTTCTTACTATTAAAGCTAAAATACTTATTATATATATAAAACTTAGCGCGCCGACGCGTCTATTATATTAATAAAGAAGGCTTCCTTCCAGCCTTTAAAAATATATTTTTTAACGTATTTACGTATAAAAACTATTAAAAAGCCTTTAAAGTAATAGAAATTATTCCTCTAAACGTGTAGATTATATTAGATTACTTTAATATATAACTATATACTCTACTAGAACTATTTCTATAAGAAGACTTCTAATAGTCTAAAACTCTAAATAATATATATAAATTTAGGTTACAATTAATACTTATATAAAATTCCTTTATACAATTATTAAAAGAGGTATAAGAAGGATTCTTACAACTTATAAAAGGTGCTAAGTTAATACTATATTAGAATATACTTCTTTAAACTCGCAACTCTAAGCTTAAAAAATAATTAGAAGAAGTAACTAAGCGTAAAACGCGTAAAAGAAAGTATATTTAGTATAGTAGTATAGTATTATATAGCGAGGGATCTTTATATATAGCTGCTAAAGTATTTATAAGCTCTTAGCCCTTTAAGAAAACTCGTAGTACTAATACTTAAGAAAGGGCTTAACCAGCTTAACGCTACTATAGTAACTGTAGTAAAACTAGATATAACGCTCGTATATGCTAAAAGGATAGTAGGGAAAATTCTAAATTAGATAAAAGTATATTATATATAGAATCTTTTATTAGTATTAAGTAAATTGACTTTTTATATATAGTATTTGTTGTACTAAGAAAAAGTGGCCGCTTCGATAGTTTAGCCGCTTTAATAGTAGAATACGTTATAAAATCTCTTATTAATATTAAATAAATTAACTTTTCGTATATAGTATTTATTATACTTTTTATAATATACTATATAAATCTAAACTAGCTTTTAATTATTTTAGAATTTTTATATAATATAATCTACTATTAAAGTAGATATTCTATTAAAGTAGCTACTTTTTCTTAGTAGAATAAATAATATATATAAAAAGTTAATTTATTTAATACTAATAAGAAATTCTATATATAGTATACTTTTATCTAATTTAGAATTTTCTCTACTATTCTTTTAGTATATATAAACGTTATATCTAGTCTTACTATAGTTACTATAGTAGTATTAAGCTAGTTAGACTTTTTCTTAAGTATTAGTACTATAAGTTTTTTTAAAGAGCTAAAAGTTTATAAATATTTTAATAGCTATATATAAAAAACTCTTACTATATAATACTATACTATTATACTAAATATACTTTCTTTTATATGTTTTATATTTAGTTATCTCTTCTAATTACCTTTTAAACTTAGAGTTATGAGTTTAAAGAAGTATATTCTAATATAGTATTAACTTAGCACCTTTTATAAACTATAAAAATCCTTCTTATACTTCTTTTAATAATTATATAAATGGCTTTTATATAGATATTAATTGTAATCTAAATTTATATATATTATTTAAAGTTTTAGACTATTAAAGGTTTTTTTATAGAAGTTGTTATAGGGATTTTCGGCTAGTCTACTAAGCTATATTAGATGTCGATATTACGCTAGATATTATATTAGATATTAGCTAATATACCCCTTTTTTATATATATAAATATAGCCCGCTAGCTATTTTTAATTAACTAGTTTAGCTCCTTATCTTCCTCCCTAAGATAAGATTTACCTCTTATTATAAAAGTAGTTCTAGTAGAATATATAATTATATATTAAAGTAATTTAATATAACCTATATATTTAGAGGTATAATTCCTATTACTTTAAAAGTCTTTTAATAGTTCTTATATATAAATATATTAAAAAATACGTTCTTAAAAGTTAGAAAGAATCTTTCTTTATTAATATAGTAGATATATTAGTACGCTAAGTCTTATATACGCTATAAGTACTTTAGCTTTAATAGTAAAAAGTAAACTATATTAAAAAGCTAAAGTATATACGATAAATAAGAAGGTATATAGAGTATTAGGATCTTTTATATAAGATAGTAATCCTTAAATTTCTAGTTAAGATAGCTTTTATAGCTATCTAAAATAAGTAGTTTATATAACTCTATCTAGCGCATCTTTATATACTTATTAAAGTACTTTAGCTACTTAAAACTAAGTATATTATTTGTCTAGCCGTTCTTAGAGACTAAAATTTTCTAATTATATAGTATACCTACTTTTTTATATTATATAGAGATATATATACGTTCTTTATAAATAATAAATAGTAGAATTATATATATTATAGTATAGATATTCTAGATAACTATAATCTACTTATAATTATCTAGCTATATAAGAGTAGGCTTTATATAATACTAATAATATCTATTTAAAAGTCTATTTTATTAAAGTTATAGATATTATTATTATATATATAATATTTTATAGTTATATTCTATATAAGCTTAAAATATATATTAATAACCTCTAAATTCTCTTATTTTATTTTTTAATAATCTTTTACTCGATTAAAACCTATTTTAAACTTATTTATACGTGCTATAAATTATTTAAACTAATTCTTTTTATAAATATTCTACTATATATATATCTAATAGTTTATCTACTATATCTACTATCCTATATAATTATAGTATAAATCCTTGTAAATTAAGGTTAAGAATATATTATATAATTATTTATTCTTTAGTTACTATAAACTTCTAGTAATTTAGTTATATATAAGAGCGAAATATATATCTATAAAGTTAAGTAGAGAGTTATTAATATTATATATTAAAAGCTATAATAGTATATTATATACTTTTAAATTAGTTTAATTTATACGCTTATAATATAAGTTTAATTCTACCTTCTCATTAAATTTATAGAAGGTTATATTATAGATTTATTATAGTATATATATAGTATTTATAATACTAAGAAAAAGTAGCCGCTTTAATAGAATAGCTATTTTAATAGGAGAATAAATTATACTTTTTATAAATAATAAAAAGTAGGATTATATACTCTATTATATAGATATTCTAGATAATAGTAATCTACTTCTAATTATTTAGCTATATAAGATTAAACTTTATATATCCTTTTAAACTTATAATAACGTTTATAAATCTAATTATATCTATCTAAAAGCTAGTATTATTAAAGTTATATATATTCTTATTATAAATATTATATATAGCTTTTATTTCTTTAATAAGTTTAAACTATATAATATATCTTATAAGCGAGCGGCCTATATAAGTAAGCGGTCTACTCTATTAACTTTTTTAACCGTTATATATATATAGCTTAATAACTAAGTAATATAATAGTAATTTATAACTTGCGCGATTATTCTATAAAAACTTCTACATCCTTCTAGTATATATAAAAATTATATTTAGTCTTACTATAGCGGCTATAGTATATTTTATACTATCTACTTATACCTAATCGCACTCTAAATTAGCGTATTATAGCTTAAATTTCCTCCTTATTATTCTTTTTAGTAATAATTATCTCTCCTTATACTTTTATTAGGGTCCCTTACGCTTAAATCCGTCTTTTTTTCTACTATTTCCGTTTTATTACTACTTTATTTACTTCTTAAAGGCTGACGATTTTATTATATATTAACCCGATCTAATATATTACTTTTATAGAGCCTTTTTTAAGCTAATTTAGCTTCTTAATAATAGAAGCTAGTAAAGAGCTTATATCCTTTTAAATCTAATTATAAATTAATATTAATTAAGCTTCTAACTTACGCGTATTACTTAGTATTTTTACTTTCTATAGAGTATTATTTTATACTGGTAGTATTAGTATATAAAGCTTTATATTAAGCTTTAAAAGTACTACTTCTAAATTAAATAGAATTAGACTAGCTTCTTAAAAGCTTATATAAATATTATCCTTTATAATTAATATATTAAAAGTAGTTTTAAAAGTTAGAAAGAACTTAAGTTTTATAATATATTTAATATAATTATATACTAAAACTAAGATCTAATTTTTATATATATACTTTAATAGTAAAAAGTAGCTTATATTTAATAGCGATAATAGATATAATAAATAAGCTAATATATAGAGTATAATAATATTCTATTCCTTTTAAAGTTTCTAGAAATTAAGTAAGTTATAACTATTATAGCTATTAAAAATTAGTAGTTAACACGCGTCTATTATACGATCTTTTATATACTTATAAACGTATTTTAACTACTTAATATTAAGTTTATTTATTATCTAGCCGTTCTTATTAACTATAATAGCCTAGTTCTTAGGTATATTATCGCTTTTATACTAGGTAGAGAGATGGTAGTAGCTAGTAATAATAATAAAGGGTAGAAGCGTTTAACTAGTAGTATTAATACTCTAAATTACTAAAATCTATTTATAATTATCTAATTAAATTATTTTTAGCTAATTATATCTCTTTATATCTATAATAATTAATATATTCTACTATCGAAGCGGCTAAACTATTAAAGCAGCTACTTTTTCTTAGTACAACAAATACTATATATAAAAAGTCAATTTACTTAATACTAATAAGAGATTCTACGTATAATATACTTTTATCTGATTTAGAATTTTCCCTACTATCCTTTTAGTACGTACGAGTATTATATCTAGTTTTACTATAGTTACTATAGTAGCGTTAAGCT
>ML986579.1:23262-82965 GCA_010094045.1 Lojkania enalia
ACTACTAGAAGTCTTCTTATAAAAGTAGTTCTAGTAGGGTATATAGTTATATATTAAGGCGATTTAATATAACCTACACGTTTAGAGGAATAATTCCTATTATTTTAAAGGCCTTTTTGTAACGATGCAAAGAAATCGTTCCACGAAAAGCTTCATATACAACCTTATCCCAAAGCTTTTCGCTTATCTTATCCTACCCCCGGTTCTACCCCTTTTCCCTTCCGTATATAGTTGCACACTCCCTCATAAGTAGCTTAAGAGTTCTTCTATATCCTTTCGTACAAGGCCTATAGGTGTTAATGGAATTCCCAGGTCCCTAATCCCCCACGCACTCTTATATGCCTCTGAGTGGATTCGTACCGCATTCGGACCTATTATCTTGCCTGCGCCGTTACACTTTTAATAGTTCTTATACGTAAATATATTAAAAAACGAGTTTTTAAAGGCTAGAAGAAAGCCTTCTTTATTAATATAGTAGATGTATTAGTATACTAAGTCTTATACGCGCTGCGAGTACTTCAGCTTTAATAGTAAGAAGTAAACTATATTAAGAAGCTAAAGTATATACAATAAATAAGAAGGTATATAAAGTATTAGAATCTTTTATATAAGGTAGTAATCTTTAAATTCCTGGTTAAGGTAGCTTTTATAGCCGTTTAAAATAAGTAGCCTATATAACTCTATCTAACGTATCTTTATATACTTATTAAAATACTTTAACTACTTAAAACTAAGTATATTATTTATCCAGCCGTTCTTAGAGACTAAAATTTTCCAATTATATAGTATACCTACTTCTTTATATTATATAAAGATATAAATACATTCTTTATAAATAATAAATAGTAGAGTTGCGTATATAGTAGTATAAATACTCTAAATAATTATAACTTACGTATAATCGCCTAGCTATATAAGAGTAGATCTCGTACGATATTCTAAACCTATAACAACCTTTATAGTACTAATAACACCTATCTAAAAGCCTGTCTTATTAAAGTTGTAGATATTATTATTATATATACTATATTTTACAATTATATCCTATATAAGCTTAAACTATATATTAATAACCTCTAGATTCTCTTATTTTATTCTTTAGTAATTCTTTACTTAATTAAAGGCTATTTTAAGCTTATCTATACGCACTATAAATCGTTTAGGCTAATTCTTTCCTATAAGTATTCTACTACGTACGCCTAATAGTTTATCTACTATATCTACTACCTTATATAGCCGGGGCGTAAATCCTCGTAAATTAAGGTTAAGAATATATTATACAATTATTTGTTCTTTAGTTATTATAAGCTTCTAGCGATTTAGTTATATATAAGGGCGAAACGCAATTCTATAAAGTTAAGTAGAAAGTCGTTAATATTATATATTAAAAGCTATAGCAGCGCATCGCACGCTCTTAAACTAGCCTAATTTATACGCCTGTAAGGCAAGCTCAATTCTACCTTCTTATTAAATTAATAGAAGGTCGCGTTATAGATTTATTATAGTTCATACGTAGTATTTATAATACTAAGAAAAAGTAGCCGCTTCGATAGTTTAGCCGCTTTAATAGTAGAATACGTTAGTTATAATAAGATAATATCTATTTAAAAGCTAGATTTATTAAAGTTATATATATTCTTATCTATAATATTATACTTTTTTTAGTACGCTATATAAGCTTAAACTAGCCTTTAATTACTTTAGAATCTTTATATAGAGTTCTCTAGTAATTATAAGGCCGATTTAAGCGTATTTTAAACTTAAGAGTACGTCTAATAAAGTTTTTAGGCTAATATATACTAATCTAGCCTATACTATATTTAATAAGTTATTAGTTATATCTTATATAGTAGCTAAAGTAGATATAAATCTTCGTAAATCTAGATTAAATATATATTAAATAATAACCTCCTCTTTAAGTTTTATTAGTCTTTTTAAGTTAGGCTTATAATTGTACTATAAGTAAATTCTAGTATATTATTAGTATATAGTTATTTAAATCGTATTAAATATTAAAGTAGCGCGTCTTTTACTATTTATTTAGCCTCTTTTAGTAGCTAAAAGAACTAAGTTTATTTAATTCTTATTTTAGGCTATATTCTTATTATTTTATTATTATATTATTATTAAAAGCTTAAGTATCGTATTTTAGTAATAGAGCAGACCGCTTATTTATATAGGCTACTTACTTATAAGATATATTATTAATAACTTTAAAATTTTTCTACTATATTTTCTAATAGTTTTTTACCTAATTAAATACTATTTTAAACTTATTTATATATATTATAAATTTTTTAGCCTAATTCTTATCTACTAGCTCTTTACTATATATATCTAGAATATAAGTTCTTATAAATCTAGGTTAAAATATATTATATAATTATCTACTCTTTAGTTATAGTTAACTTTTAATAGTTTATATAGTAATTAATATATATAAAAGTTCTTTTATATTTTTATTAGAAAGTTAGTTATAATATATTAAATATATTAGTAGTAGCTTATAGGTTTTAGAATTAGCTAGCTTTATATACTTAAAGGGTAAACTTAATTCTATATTCTTACTAATATAAAGTACTATTAAGTAAGCTACCCTATTAAGTAAGCTAAAATTTCTTAGTAGTAAATATAATAACTATAATATATAATATCTTAATATCTATAAAAAGATAATATTTAGTAAGAAAGTAGAATTAAACTTACTATTTAAGTATATAAAGTCGGCTAATTCTAAAGCTTATAAAATACTACTAATATATTTAATATACCGCGACTAACTTTTTAATAAAAATATAAAAGAACTCTTATATATACTAAATACTACGTAAACTACTAAAAGTTAACTATAATTAAAGAGTAGATAATTATAGAATATATTTTTAACTTAGATTTATAAGAATTTACGCTCTAGCTATATAAGATAGTAGATATAACAGATAAACTGTTAGCTATATATAGTAAAGAGCTAGTAGGTAAGAATTAGATTAAGAGATTTATAATATATATAAACGAGCTTAAAATAGCGTTTAATTGGGTAAAGAACTATTAGAAGATATAGTAAGAGAATTCTAAGGTTATTAGTATATAGTTTAAACTTATTAAAAAGATAAAAGATATATATAGTATTTATAATAAATATAATAGTATAGATAAGATAATAGGTCTAAATATAGTATAAATCTACTTAGAGATATATAGAAGTATATAGGGGTTTAAGAACCTAAAAATTCTATTAATACCTATAGGCCTTATATAAAAGGATATAGAAAAACTACTAAGCTACTTATAAGAGAGTATATAACTATATATAGATAGGAAAAGAGGCGGAGTTAGAGGTAGAATAAGATAAGTAAAAAGCTTTAGGATAAGATTATATATAAAGCTTTTTATAGAACGATTTCTTCGTATTATTATAATAAAAATATATATAACTTTAATAAAACTAGCTTTTAGATAGATATAATTAGATTTATAAAAGTTGTTATAAGTTTAAAGAGATATATAAAGCCTAATCTTATATAGCTAAACAATTAAAAGTAGGTTACTATTATTTAGAGTATCTACGTAGTAGAGTATATAACTCTACCTTTTATTATCTATAAAGGACGTGTCTATATCTCTACTTAATATAAGAAGATAGATATACTATATAATTAGAAGCTTTTAATATCTAAGAGTAGTTAGATAAATAATATACTTAGTTTTAAATAGTTAAAATACTTTAATACTTATATAAAAGCGCGTTAGGTAGAAGTATATTAGCTACTAATTCTAGATAGCTATAAAAGCTACCTTAACTAGAATTTTAAAGACTACTACTTTAAGAATAAAATTCTTACCCTTTATATACTAGCCTATTTATTATATCCTCTAGCTACTTAATATAGTTTACTTTAGGCTTTTAAAGTAGAAGTACTCTTAATATATACGAGATTTAATATACTAGTATATCTTCTATATTAATAAGAAAGGCTTTTTACTAGCTTTTAGGGACGCGTTTTTTAATATATTTATATATAATAACTATTAAAAAGCTTTTAAAATATTAGACTTAGTTCCTCTAAATATATAGATAGTATTTAAATACCTTAGAATATAACTATATATTCTATTAGAACTTCTTATACTATAAATATTATAGATATTAAAAACTCTAAATAATATGCTTAAATTTTTATCTTAATTAAAGCTTATATAAAACTCATTTAGTTTATTACTTATAATAACTTAGAGCGGGTTTATATAGCTTATTAAAGAAGCTAAATTAATACTATACTAGAATATATTTATAAACTCTTAGATTACTAAACTTAAAAAGTAAGTAGAGATACTAGTTAAGTAAAAATCGCGTAAGAGAAAGTAGATATAGTAGAGTAGAATAATAGAATATAGTAAAAGATTAGTATAAATAGCTATTAAAGCTTTTAGAACGCTCTAAAGTTTAAAAAGAGCTTATTATATAGATAGATAAAAGAGAGCTTAACTAGATATATAATAATATAGAAACTATAGTAGAATTAAGTATAATACGCGAACGTATTAGATAAATAGATCTACTTCTCTTAAATTAAATATAAGTACTTAGAATATTTTTTTAGATAATTCTAATAATAGTTTAACTAGTTAAAGTTAGTAGGTTTAGAATACTAAGAAATTTTAGCTTACTCGATAGGGTAGCTTACTTGATAGTACTTTATATTAAGTATTATCTCTTTATATATATTAAGGTATTATATATTATAGTTATTATATTTACTACTAAGAAATTTTAGCTTATTTAATAGTACTTTATATTAGTTATAAAATTAACTACTAAAGTAGAATTATTAACGTAATCTACTACTAAGCGGTTAAAACTACTAAATAGTTAATAAGCTATTTAATTTTAATTTTAAAGTAGGATATCTCTATAACTATTAAAGTAATTAATTATATAGTAATATCTATATAATTCTTACTATTTAGTATTTTAATTAGAGCTATTTTATATATTTTAATACGATAGTTTAACTTTTAATAGTACCTATAGTATTTTAGTTAATATAGTTAACTATAACTATTTAAGCCTTTTTATTCTATTTAATAGCCTTCTTATTATTACTTTACTAATTATAGTCTATCTAATATAGAGACGGTATTTATATCTTTAATTATCTTATATTTACGCTCCTTACGCTTTATAAATATTATATTTACCGTCTAGAGATCTCTATTCTCTATCTCTAAAAACGACTACCTATACGCTATAAACGTAATACCCTTTATAAGACTTATAAGACTCTTAAGTATTAATATTAGTAAGCTATCTTAATATTATTCTATATACTATTATATATATTACGTTTAGTACTCTACTTCTAAGTAATTATATAGTATTTATAACTACTATTTAGTAGGTTTTAACGTACCTTATAAGCGAGCGGCCTATATAAGCGAGCGGTCTACTCTATTATTAAAACGCGACACCTAAGCTTTTAATAATAATATAATAATAAAATAATAAGAATATAGCCTAAAACGAGAATTAAGTAAACTTAGCCTTTTTAACTACTAAAAGAAGCTAAATAAATAGCGAAAGACGCGCTGTTTTAATATTTAATATAATTTAAACAACTGTATACTAATAATACGCCGGAATCTACTTATAGTATAATTATAAGCCTAACTTAAAGAGACTAACAAAACCTAAAGAGGAGGTTATTATCTAATATATACTTAACCTAGATTCGCGAGAATTTGCGCCTATTTTAGCTACTATATAAGATATAGTTAATAGCTTATTTACTAAGCGCGGTATAGGCTAGATTAGTATATATTAGCCTAGAAACTTTGTTAAATATACTTCTAAGCTTAAAATACGCTTAAATCAGCCTTATAATCGCTAGAAAGCTCTATATAAAGATTCTAAGGTAATTAAAGGCTAGTTTAAACTTATATAGTATATTAAAGAGAAGTATAGTATTATAGATAAGGATATATACAATTTTAACGAATCTAGCTTTTAAATAGGTGCTATCTTATTATAACTAGTTGTTATAGATATAGAGGGATATAATCGACTAAAGGTAATTTAATTAGATAATTGTAAATGGATTTTAGTAATTTAGAGGATTAATACTACTAGCTAAATACTCCTACTCTTTATTATTATTACTAGCTACTACTATCTCTCTACCTAGTACGAAGGCGATAATATACCTAAGAACTAGGCTATTACAGTTAATAAGAATAGCTAGATAATAAATAAACTCGGTATTAAATAGTTAAAATACTTTTATAAGTATATAAAGGATTATATAATAGGCGCGCGTTAACTACTAATCTTTAATAGTTATAACAGCTATAACTCGCTTAATTTCTAGAAACTCTATAAGGAATAGAGTATTATTCTACTCTATATACTAGCTTATTTATTATACCTATTATAGCTACTAGATATAGGCTACTTCTTACTATTAAAGCATATATATAGAAATTAGATCTTAGTTTTAATATATAATTATATTAACTATATTATAAAACTTAAGTTCTTTCTAGCCTTTAAAGTTGCTTTTAATATATTAATTATAAAGGATAATATCTATATAAGCTTTTAAGGAGCTGGTCTAATCCTGTTTAATCTAGAAGCGGTACTTTTAAAGCTTAATATAAAGCTTCGTATACTAATACCGCTAATATAAGATAATACCCTATAAGAAGTAAAAATACTAAATAATACGTATAAGCTAGAAGCTTAATTAATATTAATTTATAATCGGATTTAAAGGGATATAAGTTCTTTACTAGCTTCTATTATTAAGAAGCTAAATTAGCTTAAAAAAGGCTCTATAAAAGCGATATATTAGATCGGGTTAATATATAATAAAATTGTCAGCCTTTAAGAAGTAAATAAAGTAGTAATAAAATAGAAATAGCGGAAAAAAAGGCAGATTTAAGCGTAAGAGACCCTAATAAAAGTATAAGGAGAGATGATTATTACTAAAAAGGATAATAAGGAGGAAACTCGGGCTATAATACGCTAATTTAAGGTGTAATTAGGTACGAGTAGATAGTATAAAACGTGCTATAGCTATTATAGTAAGACTGGGTATAATTTTTATATATACTAGAAGGATATAGAGGTTTCTATAGAATAATTGCGCAAGTTGTAAATTGCTATTATATTACTTAGTTGTTAAGCTATATATATATAAAGGTTGAAAAAGTTAATAGAGTAGACCGCTTACTTATATAGGCCGCTTACTTGTAAGGTACGTTAGGAGTAGTAGTATTAGGGTTTATAAAGCTTAGATATCGAGCTTTAAAATAATATAATCTAGACTAAATAGGACTAATCTAGATTCTTTAAAGCTTCTAGTTATATTTTTATTAGTAATAGTATTATTAAAAGCTACTTTAAATATAGGTAGAAAGTTTTCTTTAATTATATAGTTAATATAGTACTAAATTAAACTTTTAATCTCCTTACTATATATATACTTTAATAGACTAAAACAGCCTATATTAAGTAGTTATAGAAGATAAAATAAGTATAGAAGTATATAAAGTATAATAATATTATATTCTTTATAATAATTATAAAATTTAATAGAATTATAGCTATTATAACCGTCTATAATAAGTAGTTAGTAGGTACTAGTAGTACTAGTTTTAATATATTTATTAAAGTGCTTAAACTATTTAAACCTATATTTAATAGATATCTAGCTCTTTTTACTAATAAATAAAACCTACTAAAGCTTATATACAATTAACTAGTATTAGGTATTATATTATTACGCGCTCTTAAAGATAATAAATAGTAGAACCGGCTAGCTATATATATTTACTACTATAATTACTATTATCTATTTAGTATTACTAGACTAGATAGATTTAGGTATTTGTCGCCTCTTAGTACTAGTAATATTTATTCTTAGGCTAATTTTATTTATTTAGAAGCTAGTCTCGTTAAAATTATATATATCTTTATTAAAGATACTATATTTAATCTTAGTATTATATATAAAGCGGAATTAGTTTTAAATAATCTTAGAATCTTTATTTAGAGCTTTTTAGTAGTTATATCGTCGATTAACGTATAATTTAAGTTCTAGAACGTATAAGACGAAGCGATTAGGCTAATTTTTGCTAATAGATTGCTAACCGCGATTAAGAAACAGTTTATTAGCTATATCTTATAGTATATTAAAATTAAGCTAAAACCTACGCGTATCTATATTAAGTATATAGTCTATAATTAACCTCTCCTCTAACTCTATAAGATTCTTCGAATTGGGGGTATAATCAGCCCTATAAGGTCTCCTATTATAGCGCTCTTTTAGAGTAGTATAGCTAACTTTAAACGCCTACGCTGCAGTTAAATTTAACTTAAATTAACCTTATTTAAAAGCTTTATTTACTATAGTTATATCGGCTTTAGATAAGCGTATTCTATTATATAGTTGTAGAGATATCACGAAAATTAATAGAGTGGTAGAGATTTTGGTGGGTTACTAACCGCTCGGTGGTTTTAACCGCTCGGTGGTAGATTACGTTAGTATTATTAGTTAATAGATTAGAAATAGAGTAGTAGGAGAAGGCTTTTACTTTACTATACTTCTATATTAACGCGAAAATAGTACTACTTTACGATAATTAACAAATAGTAGATATTATAAATAAAATATTTAAACGCTTTAATACTAAAATTCGCTATATAGATATATACTAGTACTAGCTACGATAAGAAGTAGTAGAGTAGAGACTTACAATTAGTTGGTAACCGACAAATTAGATACTAGCTAACGGCCTTATAAAAGTTCTATAGCTATAATAATACTAAAAGTTTATTAAGTAATTAGAAATGGAAGATATTTCAGCTAGAATCGAATCTTAGGAATTTCTATCAGCCAAATAAATCGATTACCAACAAGAATCTTAGGGGGTGATCCAAATTGATTGCAACTCATCCTATATCATATCAAATTGATATTTCTACAAGCTTACTTAGCTCTAACACCAGTTACTCTGTATAATTTACCTTCATTTTTTTTTCTATGCAGCTTCTCCTTCGCAGTTAAAGCTGGGGGTGTGTGTGTGATAGGGATTTGGCGAGTCTACTGAGTACGATTTCCTACTACCGTACAGGAGCAAGTTATCCGGTTGCAGGTTGTATCGGATACCGTCGCACGATATCAAATCACGCTGGATATCAGCTGATATACCCTTCCTTATATACATAAATGTGGCCTACTGGCCATCCTCAATCAACTAGTTTAGCTCCTCATCTCCCTCCGAGACGAGATTCGCCTCCCACCACAATGTCCGCATAAATAAGAGGCAAATTAGGAAGGTTGGCAGCAGGGAAATACTCAGCAAGTTTCTTCGGGAGAACATCCTGCCAGATAGCCGCGACAACGGTCAGGCCAATTGCGCCACCGATATTGCCGAACATTCCTAACACAGTCAGACAAATAGCAGTATGCTGATGTGAAGCGGCAGTCAAGATATTAATCTCATTGCAGAAAATAATAATACCGGCAGCAGCAGAAATAAATATCTAGCACATTACGATATAGCCAATGTCCCCATCTGGACGGCGGAGATGGATCACTAAGCCCATTCCAAGGATAGTGAAGAGAATCTAACGTAGAGTCAGACAGGCTTGAAGCGTCCAGTATAGTGTATTAATGTGCCCACAGAGAGGGCGCAGACGAAGCAGCAAACGGTGTAAATCTGGACAACATAGCTGGCGTCAGTAACGCCCAGGTCATAAACCACCTGCGAAAAAGAAGTAAAGAAGCTGTTCCAGCAAAAGTGACTGACAAACAGCGTAGCAGAAAGAATGCAAGCGCTTAAGAATGTGCGATCCAAGAGGAGAGTGTAGGGAAATGACGTGACATGGGCGAAGAATCTCCCCCATACAATAGAAGGTCACAAGAGCGATGCCAAAAACCCAGAGATAGATGGTAAGCAGGGATTGCCAACCTTTTGCTTGTAAGGTGCAAAGATTAAGTGGTAGAAGAAAGAGAGCGACGCCACCAGATAGTAGGATGAGACCAACGGCATCAAATTCGCAGCAGTAGTGGATAAAAGACTGCCAGGATCTTCGCTGACTGTTGCACTTCGGGTTAAGACCCTGCTTCTTGGCCTCGAAATAATTATAAAGTAAAAGCCCAGATAGCGGAATGGTTATGATTGGTAAGAGAATCGTGAAAAATCTGCAGCACCAACGTCAGCCAGGTCCGTTCAGGAAGCTAGAGGAAATAGGGCCACCTAACTAGCAAGTAATCAGATTCGGCGACGAGACAAGGGCTTGCATCAGCCCTCGATTGCGTAGCGAGGATGTATCGGCAACGAAGACACTGAGACTATATTGAATGCCATTTTTTCCGACTGTGTAAAGACTTGGGAGGCAGCATATGCTTCGACATTATTGCAAGCAGCCATCATGATAAGTCCAACAGCAGCGATGCAAATTCAGAAAAGATATCCCTGGGTCGACCGAAAACATCAAGGATTTTGGCGAGTGTGAGATTTGTGAGACCACCTATAACACTACTCAAAATAGCGACGGTTGGCGTAAGTGACTTAACAGACCCCTAACAGATCTATGATGACCACCTACAATTAACTCGCCCACCCCAAGTCGTGGAATTACAGCGATGGAATACCTGGGTCGAATTGGCGGTTTGCTCTTGTATATATCTCTAAAAGTCGTTGGGGATTCGCGTAGAAATTCGTTGAAGACCAGGGGCATTTCACGCTCGGCCAATAGTGTCTGAAGGGACTCGGTGGCTGATGAACTAGCCTAGGTAGGGGAGTCGATAGAGTCAAAGCTAAACTATGCTGCGGATGCTTATCTGATGGCAGCTCGTCCTTGAAAGGAAGAAAAAGAAACGAACCTATAAAGGAAGAGTCACCAATGACAATAGTCTCAAACCTTCTCTACTTGCTCTCATCGGCTCGGCAAGCCGGGGCACATTACACAGACGGAAGCGAGAGCGGACCGATTCAGAGAGCTAAATCTAATCCGCTCATCTGCAAGCCGAAGCACACTATACGACCGGGAGGCTAGAGCGGATTGAGTAAAAAATGTAAGCTTAATTTGCTCACCTGCAATCTCTCCTTCGCATCCTTGTAAGCTTACCCTCACCTACACGCCTTCCTCGCGCATCTATAATAACAGCCTTAATCCTTCTCTAATTCACTATGTACGAAACTAGTGTACGTGCGTTGGGCCGGGTCATTAGCCCGAAATACCATAGTTCATCAAACACTTATAACATCGGCCTTGATTCCTTCTTATCGTTTCACCACCCCCCGATTAGAGCCTTTTTATAGACCCACTTTCCATCCGGTTTCCTTTCATCGGCCACAAGCAGCTATGTGGCGGCCGGTCTACATTATTTGTCAAGAACACTAGCGCCGGTTTCATTCTATAGCCAGTTAAAGAGCCCACTTGCCACAGATTACTGGCCAACAAAAAATTGATCCGGCGCGGCTTTTAGCTGTCTCGTAATCGATAAGGAAACCACTAGAAACTGGTGATGGCACGTACGGCGTCTATGAAGGGCCTGAATAGACTTTTGTGTTGCATTTCTTTCATGAACCTTAGCTGATATAGAGGCATTACTATCTTCCCCTAGATTTTCTGAGGGTGTGGCGTAGAGATAGGGTATATGTCAAGCAATTCTGCATGTATCTCGATAGGTCTATGTAGGACATCACCTTTCTGAGTTGGTTGTTGGCTGTTATTTGCGTGGGCGTAAGACTGTCATGCAGTTGCGAACACTTTGTATGCATAATCTTCGGCCGGGGTAGCGACTGGGCGGTTGGCTATGTACGGATAGAAAGGTAATAAGAAATGTACGGAGTGATTGTGGGAAGATATCTCAACGACTACCCAGAGCTACTGTGGCAGCTATCCATAAGCTTTGCATACTTCGTGAATTCTTCATCCTTCATGAACATTTCCAACTCCTCGGGAAATGTACCGAGTACGAGTTCCACACCCCCATCTTTTTTCATGGGATAGATGACTAAGAACCGGAAACGCTTGTGACCCCGTTCGATCTGGAGTCGTAAGACTTCGGGAGAGCCTCCATCGGCGAAGAATTTATTACCGAACGAGATCTCACTCGTCTGAAACAGGATTAAATTAGAGATCATGGCGTGCATTCCATCGAGACCCATGCAGGCGGTAGTGAACCTGCTATGGTCGGGCAAGGACCGCAAAAGCGAAAAAGCATCATGTACAAGTGAGGGTGTTATACGTGCGGTAGCCTCGCGTATAAGATATGCGACGCGGCCAATACTAGTCTCTGGGGAGCAAAGAGTTTCGATGGGCATATTGGGTCGATTTAGAATGAGCATGCTGCCCATATACGTTGAGGGTAATAGAGAAGAGAAGTAAGGCCGACCGTCAGTCGGTAACTCTAGAACCGATATCTCATCCGGTCCAAAGGTTTCGCCCCGGAGCTCCTTAGCCACACGGTATCGGGCCTTTATCGCAGAGCGCCAGAAGAAGGCTTGCACAATATCACTGATAGACGTGATAACCCCCTTAGCCTCTGGGTCAGCTATTACTTCTTGTTTAAGCTTCTGCACTTTCTCAGGCGAAATTAAGAACATAGTAGTGCTTAGGCTATTCTCAACGGGTGGGGGTGGCCAGACGAATTTCCGAGGGAAGGCTGGTGGCAGAGGGAGAGCCTTTTCCTTTGGGGCGAGAAATTTATCAGCCTCCTGGATACCCTTTGCATGACCTCCTACGGGTTCCTCTGGGGGTAGAAATGGTAGAAAGCCCCACACTCCAGGATCTACCTCATGAACTGGTCGAGCGTATCCTTCTAACTCGTACAGAATTTCTGGCAAACTATGATTGGAGCTCTCCGAGTCGAACCAGCTGCATGTCGCTGACATGTCCCCTTGAAGATATCTGCAGTTCTCAGCCCATGCCTTAAGAGCCACCATGACACCAATGCCATCAAGACAGCAGTGGTTGAAGTTTGTGGCGAGAATGCAACCACCTTTGACAAAATTGGCTTGTGCAACCAAGATATCAGTGGGCATTGGCGGAAACGGACTCCCTGCGAAGACAAGCTCGTCCTTAAATGCCGATGGCACGAACCCGGCATCTCGCAGCTGCTCGAACGGCGGAAGAACATTGGAAAGATTCTTGTAGGTTAACTGCCTCAGCGCAGTGGAAGACCCTGTACGATCGCCACTCGAGTGGTCCGGCAATGAAAGGGGGGGGATTGTGACGCAGAGGTCTCCTTTCGATTGATACCCAATTTCCTGTTCCGAGCAATTCATCATTTTGCCACCGATGGCTGGAATAAGTTTCATTGTGCGAAGCAGACCGTCTTGTAGATTTGAGAAAGCCTCTTTGAAAGTGACCCCTTCTCGGAGAGCAAAGTAGAAGTTTATTCCCATATAGTGATTTGGGTTCACATAGTCAAATGGGTTCAACTTGAACGATAGTCGCGCCTTGTGTTCATATATCATCCTTTTCATCTTGGCCATGCCATCATTAATAATATAGCCTGAAGTCATTCCGTTTGTCTTACTCGCCTGAGTCGTTAGACGCGCAAGCGCGGTAGAGAACTTGGCAAGGGTGGGGCTTGCGTAGAGATGTCGAGGAGCAAGTTGGTTCTGTAAACCCATTGCTGCACCAATAGTCTTAACGGCCTGGAACACAAGCAGTGAGTCTAACCCGAGATTAAAAAAATCCGCGTCTGGCGAGGCCTCATGGAGCGTAGGTAACAAGGAGCCGAGGATGGGACGGATAGAGTTCATGATTGAATCAACCGAGTTTGTATCAACCATAAAAGCACCCGAGTGCTCACCGCGCGATATATAAAAACGCTCGATATAGTCGGCGTAGAGTGCTAGAGTGGCCTTTCGCTCCACAGTTCCCTTGTCTGTGCGGATAAATGGTTTCTCTGGATCTGCAAAGGCAATATAATCTCTTAGCAGCTGGCTCTTGTGTCGAGACAAGGTATTGGCTTTTTCTACTGTTAACCATATGCTATCAAGAACCTCATCGTCTCTAGATGATGGGTCTTTCAACTCAATGAGCAGGCCTGCCTGGGGCTTTCCTGTCCCGATCTGTGAGGCACCACTACATTAGCTAAGGCATTCTTTGTCTATTGAATTTAGGAGAAATTTGAATTGGCTCACTTACCACAAGGCAGCTTTCGATTGCTGGGTGTGCGGTTATGAAGGCCTCCGTGTCCAAGGGTGATATTTTGTAGCCATTGGACAGTACGACTAGATCGTCGCTTCTTCCCTTGAAGGCCCATAGATTTGGCTTCGTTGGATGCTTGACATATAAATCTTTAAAGTTGATGGATTGCTTGTCCGGAAATGTGTGGAAAATTCCCTGGAACAAGTCGCTGTGCTTGTTGCGATGCACCCAGTGTTCATATGTCTCGGGCTCTGTCTCTTTGAACTCGAATCCGGAGAATGGGTGGAAGGCAAACCAGAGCCAGTCTTCTCTTTCTACCAAAAGGTTACCGATGAACAGACCCTCTGTCGTGCCTATCAAGTTTAGGACTCTGATCACTTCATTCACTTTTCCAGCGCTAATTGGGCTGACAGGACCTTAACAGTAAGTGCATTAGTGCTATAGTTTTAGACATAAAGCATGGAATGAAAACGCTTACCCCCTGATGCACAAATGAATTTTGACGACTTAAATTTTGCCAAGACGTCGGGAGTTTCGCCTAGCTCATCGACAAGTGATGGAACCATGCTCCAGATATCGATTGCTCCATGGTCTGCAAGAGACTCTATGAGATTCATATTAGGTAAAACACTTGCCGGCCCTAGTACACAGTGCAGGCCGAAGAGGGAAGGCATAAGAATATTCATAATGATCCCGGCTCCCTATAAGATTTAATCGTCAGCCAATGGGCACATAGTATTCCAGGATAGTTAAGTACAAGAAAACTTACATGGCTCATAGGAAATGACGAGTATATCGCATCCCCTTCCTTCCAGTCCGACGTCCAAGGGGCCAATCTACCGTCTCCCTCAGTAGGTGGAAGCAGCCGCACCGCATCCATTGTGCCGATCAGACCATGAGACCATGGGATAGGCTTTGGTACACCTGTAGTACCAGAGGTATGCAGGAAACAGAACGGGTCGTTGATAGCTTCTTCAAATGTTTTGTTATATGGAAAGAACTCGGTCCGTTCAGCGTCGAGAAGCTCATCGATTTCAGGCATATTCAGAAGTTTCATGGACCGTTGCTGCAGAATGTCTCCCACCAAAGCAAGGCAAGGCTGCTCACGAGGTTTAACCCAAATGTTGCATTTTACTGCGTCTAGGACTGCTAAAGCCCCTTCGGTATTATTCTTGGGAGAAAGAAACAAAGCCTTCGCGAAAAAAAGGCCAGTGTTAGTCCACCGGTCCCCAAATATTATTTACAGTGTTACAGGGTAGCCTTCACTTACAGCGTAACCAGCCTTCACGCAAGCGTAGGTCAAAAGGATATGTCGAATATCATCTTTGTATGGTCAATAATACTTCGGCTAGGACGATAGCCTCGAGTGCGAGAGTTTCTTTTCTACTTACGAGGTCCAATATATGCAACCGGCTGGATAAGTGTGGGTTTTCCAACCTGCCTCTGTAGCCACCAAGCGGTTTTGTCAACCGCCTGTGCAAACGAGTGGGCGGTGATTCGCCTAAAACTGTGAAAATTGTCGGAAAATTCTGCCACTGAGAGGATTATGCGATCTGGATTGGTAGAAGCCAGGCTATCCAAGATCTGCGGGATAAGTCTCTTTCCGTATTGTGTCGAAGTATATCCTGTGCTATTGTTTAGATAGGGACTGGTTAATGTGGATGGCTGGAATTGAAGCTTCTCAGTAGCGTCTTTGTTGTTGGCAAGACTGGCAGAGAACTCGTTTACTTTTTTGGACGCTTGTTGATTGCTTGCTAATTTCGCATCATTGATAGCATCAGGGGGCTCCCACGGCTTTTCCCGAAAATAGCTGGGCCGGCCATTCTCGTAGACTATCTCCAGTCTAGGGTCTTTTTCGAAATCACCCTTTGGGGCGCTTATCCACTCGCCATCCGCCATCAAAGCGATGCTACAATGCCATGGAGTTGTAAATCCGGTCTTGGTGTTGAGTAGGCTCATAGATACCTTGTGCTCGCCTACAGATTGATGAATAGAAAGCCGCAAATGACGTGGAAAGGCGGCTTTAACCGCTCCTGCAAAAGCCTGCTTGGCGAGCGATTAGCCAGAGCGATTGCCAAACACTCTATGTCAAGAAATACCCGGAGTGACCATTTGGAGTCAACTTACATATCCTCGGATCAGCATTTGCTTTGCGAGGTATTTCACATCCCTCTTATAGCCGTTGCTCGTTCTACCTTCGCCGAGCGTGAATATATATTGCAGATCTGACTCCAGAAACCTTCGATACCCGAGATAGGTCATCCGTGTATCAGGATTTGTAGCGATTTCGTCGTCGATGTCAAGGTCTTCTTTACCATATTTATTGAAGAGGAATCGGCGGAAATTTGTAGCGTTTGCGACATATGTGATTTCCTTTAGCTTTTGTGGCAGAGGAAAATTGACTAAGTCTCTAAGTCTTGAGAAATCGATATGGTCGAAACCCTTTTGGACAGACATTGCGCGTAGAGCCTCTCCATAAGCCCAGGTATCGCGATCAGGAATGCACAGTAAATCTACGGGTGAACCCAGTTATATTAATAGACGGCTTGGAAAGAAAGAGGGGTGGCGTGGCTGGTTTTAAACACACCATTGTAAACAAGGCCATCCGAGATGATAGTGACCTTTGCACCAGGTGCATATACGTCTCCGACGCGTATACACATAGTATTCAACCGTTGAAGGGCCAACTCCTCAGCTTTATCAGGTAGAATACCAAACACCTTGTAAACTTTGTTTGCCGACTTAAAAGGGAATGCAGGCAGGCACATTTGCACCTGTGTTTCCGCCATGATGAACTGGTCGATGACTGACAAGAACTTGGTCCTGCCCGCGGCAAGCCGTTCCTTGGAATCATCGAATTTGTTGAGCGCATACTCGAAGATTATGTCCAAGATCTTGTTAGAAGTCTCCATGATATCCATCTTGGAATGCGAAATGAGGGGCAATTTCTCGTCAATTAAAGAAATCTCTCTGAGACCGTTTGTAGGTTGGGCAACAATATGCATGATGATGGGGGCAAGACGAACCGGGTGACTTTGAAATCCGAAGACCACCGGGAATGAATTATTAGTCCGAGGTAAGAACGATTAAAAAAGGCCGTTGGACCAACAGCCAGGTAGTACGGGAAGGTCGTTAAATACTTGCTCTCTGACCATCTGTCTCACTGAGGCAATACGAGCCTCCATAAGGCGGCGCGACTAAGTAGTTTCACAAAATCATGGAACAGCATCCTGCAATACAATTTTCGTGCTCCCTCCGAGTCATGAAATGATGAACTTACACTATTGTAAGCGAGCATTTGTACTTTATGAGCTAAGCTCATCAGACAAAATTGTTCCCTTTTTTCGTCGATAGCGAACCAGTCTGGCAGTGCCGGATAAACTTTCTGTTGGCTGCTTCGCTGTGGCTGAATGCCACTTGTGGTTAGCTTGGAGCTGCCTAGCCCCTCAACCTTGATAGGTTACGCTCCTGCTAGCGGTATTGTATCTCGTCAATAGCTAAGCTTTCACCTATACTCTAGCCATGACGGGCAACTACTAAGCCAACCTAGGCACTCTTGACGGACAATATCCTTCATTGCACAAAGGCTCTAACGTTGATACCCAAGGACTCAAGAGAGGTCCCACTCCCACGCTAGCATACTTAGAGCAGGACAATTCGTCCATGCACGCGCTCATGCGCTCGGTTCCGTAGTTCGCTGACGAGCTGACGCAGATCTCAGGATTTCGGGCCGCAAGTAAGCCGCAGGTCCACAACACGAGATCACATCTTTATCTAGGATTGGAGCTTAGAAGGTGAGTTGGGGCATGTCCTCTTATGTTTCCTTGACTCATGAAGTCGGTCTCGGGGTCACCTTTCGTCCAGTTCTCAAGCTTCACACTCGTATGAAAGCCTCGTAATCGTGAAACCATCATTGCTCATATTCAGTGGCTTACAGATGGCTACTGCAGAAATACGAGATATTTGGTGACGAACACACCACCCGGTCTTCTAAGACTCCAAGATTCTATATCAAATACGAGAGCTTTAATAGTGAACCTCTATGGATCGGTTGCATAGGACTGAGTTATTTACGCCATTTTCGGCTAGTCTGAGCGTTGGCTTATTGGTTCTTTTCTTATGTATATATAGACCAATCGGACACAATTTCGTATTCCTAGAATGTTGGGGATTCTCCCTTCGTATATTCCAGAAGTGATGCATATTGACTCAAAGGGCCGCACTTTGTTCACTTTGAAAGTTCTTCTGCAGAGGCCCGGATAGAATGCTACGGGATTAGCCAATAGCAAGCTTTCAAGGTGAGAAAGATGGTCGTAACATGAGGGGATTATTAGCGTAATAAATAAGAAATTTGGGTTTAAGGCTAAAGAACAGCTAGAACGCTAATGGCCCGTGCATTTCAGAATCCTGAACGTATCGAAATGGGGAAGGGAGCAGACTCGAACGATCGCCTTCTTGTCAGGTGCCAATATCTTAGCTCAGCATGAAGAGCGTGGTGAAGAGTACGAACCGTGCATCCGGGAGGATGACCAAATTTATTCCCCCGAAACCGAGCTAGGTTAGAATCCCAACATAATATCGACTCTCTAATGAGCGCCAATTACTATTGAGGATTCCTCCATATGCGCAAGTTATGATTGTGGCTGTAAACTTGAGCTAGAAGAAGCAATAGGCCGCTTAAGCTTACGACGCCACCAAAAACCCACCGAAAACCCGCGAAAAATAAAAATAAAAATAAAAATTTAGTCCCTCGTTGAATCCTAGCCCTGAACTCGAGACAAAGGTCAAATGGTACTGTCCACATTTCTGCATCTAATCTCCAATTTATTGTTGAAATCGAAGTCTTTTGAAGTTTTCCCTCGCAATATATCGACTCACCGTCCCTTTCTCCATACCATTCTAAACTTATACCAAGAGAATGGAGAAAAAATCGATGGGCTAGCAAGGAAACTGTCATACCATGGCATCCAGAATGAAAATGGAGAGCTCATCAACCCTTTCCTTAGGGTCGATCATCCATTGCTAGATCCAAACTCTGACAAGTTTAGCTCAAAAGCATGGCTTCAAACAATCATGGGTATTACGCCAAGGGATCCTAAACAATATCCTAAGGGGGTTGTTGGCGTAACTTACAAAAATCTATCAGCTTATGGATATGGTGAGCCGACGGAGTATCAAAAGAATTTTGGGAATTACCCCTTCAAGTTATTCAGATTAGCTAAGAGACTTGTCGGGAGGAGAAAGAGGACTAGAATTCAGATATTGAGGGATTTCAATGGCTTGATCAAAAGTGGAGAGATGCTTGTGGTATTAGGAAGGCCGGGGAGGCAAGTGATACTCTGGATGAACCAGAAGAGCATTACTAACGGGTGTAGTGGTTGCTCAACGTTCTTAAAGACCATTTCAGGAGAGGCTGATGGTTTCTATGTTGAAGAGGATTCTTATCTAAATTACCAAGGTACTCAGAAGGAGACTATATACAAGGACTTCAGAGGAGAATGCATCTACCAGGCCAAAGTTGATGTTCATCTCCCTCAGTTGACCGTGGGCCAGACTCTAGAATTCGCTGCTCGAGCTAGGGTATGTCTGCCGAAGTACATTAGGCGTTAATACTGGGCTAACCTATACAAGGCCCCCCGTAACCGCATGCCTGGCGTCAGTCGAGATGTGGGTAATTGGGAACTGACATGAGAAATACTGCAAACCATGTGTGCTAATCGCCTTCCTAGATGTATGCGAAACACCTACAAGATATTCTCATGGCAATGTTTGGTCTTAGCCATACGGTTAATACTATGGTACGAGCCCCTCTTACGTATTCACTAGCTCTAGCTGATATACATGTGGATCAGACTGGTAATGACTTCATTCGAGGAGTTTCTGGGGGGGAAAAAAAAGTATTAGTATTGCTGAAGCGTAAATATTCCCTCCCGGAAGAAGGCATGTCCGTGGTCGCCTTTCTAATACATCTTGTACCTAATGCTATCGCAGGCACTCCCCTGCAGTGCTGGGATAACAGCACACGTAGACTTAACAGTGCCATTGCTCTTGAATTCGTACGCGAACTTAGAACTTCAACCGAACCAACAGGTGCGACCGCTATCGTAACACTTTATCAGACACCATAATCTATATATGATGTAAGCTTTATTAATTCAGCATGAGTATTGCACTAACGCTAAAAGGTCTTCGACAAAGTCACTATATTATACGAAGGTTGTCAGATCTACTTCAGAGATGTATATGCAGCCAAAACGTTCTTTGTCAGTCTGGGCTTCGAATGTCCACCGCGACAAACCACAGCCGATTTTCTTACATCTTTAACCAATCCAGCGAAACAAGTTGTCCGCAAAGGCCTTGAAGGTAGGACACCTTGCACACCAGACGAATTCGCTGCCGTGTGGCGGAAAAGCGAGGATCGAGCACGTCTGCTCCAGGAGATCGAGGACTTTGATGCCCAATTGGTGGACCGTCACTTGATAAATTCAAACACTCACAGAAAGCCTTACAAGCAAGATCACGGTATGTTAAAGCATTTACTTTCTCTTTACGCCTTCACTGACTCAAAGTAGGCACGTACAATCACTATATATCATTTCAGTCTCAATGCAGGTCAAACTGTGTGTGCAACCAGGTTACCAAACGCTACAAGGAGATATGGCTTTGGTTATCACGAGCATTATTTTCGACGCAATTATGGCGCTTGTTATTGGCAATGGTTTTTACGACTTGCCAAATAACACTAGTTCTCTATACGACTGTGGCGCTCTGCTCTTCGCGATCTTGCTACCGGCTTTCGCTAGTGCATTAGAGGTTTGTTCAGGTCCACAGGCCCATTGAGTACCACTAACATGAGTAGATTCTGACTCTATATGCACAACGCCCAATCCTCGAGAAGCAATCCAAATATGCGTTTTACCATTCATTTGCTGAAGCAGTTGGTCGGTATGAAAGACTATTTAATTATTTAACTAACTAGTCCAAGCTTCCATGATGTTTGACCTACCCAACAAGATCGGCACCGCTATTGGATTTGTAAGGTTATATGTATCGCACGAACCCTATTATGGTTTAGCCTAATATCATGTGATACCTTGAACAGATAGTATAAATAGCCTTGATCCTCCGTAGATATCAATTAACACAGTTATCCTCCTCATCTGCCCTGATACCTTATAGGATTCAATCTTGCTCTTTACTTTATGGCTAACCTGTGACGCACGCCCGGTCATTTCTTTGTGTTCTTGCCCTTCTCGTTCACGTGCACTCTCACCATGTCAATGTACTTTGTCACGGTTATGGAAGGAGACGTCTGGTAGACGTGCAGGTGAGAGCGACTGCTTGTGAAGCTATGGGAAGTTACGACTGCACATTAGAAGGCAGGTTCTTTAATCTTGCATCAAAAACAAAGATAGAGATAGACACAGAATAATAGACCCTCTTTTACCCTAATAGTTATAAGCCTAGATTGCGACTAATAGCTTATATTATAACTAATTAGCACTTATAATTAGGATTAACATTTAATTATATTATATAGAGCTACTAACCTTATAATAATTATAGAGTTAAATTTAGTAGTTACTTAAATAATAGTTGTTCTTAATTAAACTAATAACTAGTATAAGTAGCTATTTATTTAAAAGAATACTACTTAGAAAAATAACCTCTAGTAGTATATAGACTCTACTATACTAGTAGTAGACCTGCCTATATTAATAGTATAACCTAAACTTTAGCTTACTAACTATTATAATAGAGCGACTTTAATTTCTTAGCTATTAGCTACTAAACTAAAGCTTTATTAATAAAAGTATAAATAATAGAAGTAATAGAATATTAAGTTTAAATATTAGAAGAAAACTTTTACTAATTTTAACTCTAAAATTAGTAAAATAATTACTTTAAAATATCTTTACCTAATTAAAACTAAGGATATATTATATAATTAACTAATAATGTTTAAGAAGTATCTTATACTATCTAATACTACCTATTAGTAAGACTTTATTATATAATATAAAAACCTTTAAATACTACTATAAAATAAGAAGGTAGAGAAATAGTTATAATTATAAGTAGAAGTTATAAATATATATATTACTATAAAAGTTTCTAAAATAATAGATTTATAGATATAAAAAGACTTTCTTATTACTTATAGAATAATTAATTCTAAATATAGTATATTAGGCCTATAAGTCTTAATCGACTTAGAGAAAGCTAGTAAAACTATTCTATTAATAGAAGACTATATTAGTAAATTTACTATCTATTTTAAGCGTATAAGACTAATATAGTTAGAACTTAGCTTTATAGCTGTAGAGCTTAATACTATAAAGCTATAATAGTAGTAGTAGTAGTAGTAGTAGTAGTAGTAGTAGTAGTAGAAGAAGAATAGTAATAAAGATAAGCTATAATATTTATATAGCCTAAAATACTTTTAGATAGATTATTAACTAATTAATATTAATTACCTATAAAAACTAAAGAGTTATATAAATATAACTAGTTAAAAGAAGTTTAATATTATTCTTACTACTAATTTAAGCTTAAAAGATAAGATTAAGAAAGTACTTAATAATTAGTATACGAAATAATAAGACGTAAAGAGTATTATTATAAATAATAGTACTCCTTCTATTAAGCCTATAACTAATATAGTATAATATATATACTAGGATAAGATTAAAAAGCTTTATATTTTATATAAAGATAAGCCCTATATTCTAAATAAAGATAAGCTTTATACTTTAGATAAAGATAAGCCTTATACTCTAAATAAAGATAAGCCTTATATTTTATATAATAATAATAGATCTTATATCCTATATAAAAAAGGAGAATATTATAATTTAGATAAGAATATTAAAAAGTACTTAACTTAGTTAGTTGCTAATAATAGTATAAAGCTAGATAATCGATTATATATAGTAGTAAGTATAGAAGATAATATTAATAAGCTTAGTAATTAATAGATACTAGATCCTAGGTCTAATACCTATATAATTAATACTAAAGACTAGAAGAAATAGATAAGAAAATATAATACTATTATAACTAATTTTATTAGTATAGATATATAACTATTAATACTTATCTATATTACCTATATATAAGGATTTATTATTAGTTTAATAGATCTAATATAATACTACAGAATTAATATATATTTTAACTTTAGATAAGATCTTCTATATAGAAATAATCTAGAAATAATTCTTACTTATTTTAACTATAATAGAGGATACTAGCTAATAAATACTATTATCTTTTAGTATTATTTATTAACCTTTTAAAGATTTTTAACTAGATTAGATTGTTAATATTAGGATAGTTTATTAGATCTAGACTTACCCTAGTAAGAAGATAATTAATAGTCTAATAATAAACGTTAACGAACTTATTATTAAAGGTAATATTAAGAACTTTTATTATATCTATATAGAGATAAAGTTAATAAAGAAGATATCTTAAAGATAGTAGAAAGACTAAATAATAAAGCTCTTCTATTAAATTACTATTAATATTATTTAGTTTATACTATAAGGAGAAGCTTATCTAAATAGTAATTAATAGGCTAGATATATAGTTAATTAGTATATAAAATAGTATAAAGTATTAACTTTCTTTTACTAAATAAAGATATTTTTAGGTTAATAGATAATCTAGATAATATATAAGATATAGTATATATTTAACTATAATATAATAGCTATTAGAGTAGATAAGAACTATAGATTTAATATATTACTAAATATTCTAGAGGATCTCTATTATAACTTTAGTATATAATATAAGCTACGAGCTAAATATATAGAAGAGTAGAATAGATTAGTAGAGCGGGTAAGCTCTATACTTATCGTCTAAGCTAGAGTAATAAGACTTTAAATAGGACTACTAAAGTCTTTAACTTATAAGTTTATTCGAATAGTAGTGTATATTCTAAATTATATATCGATAGAAGTACTATAATAGAAAATACTCTATAAGATTATATAGGGGAGAAAGCTAAAGGTTTATTATATATATCTAATTAGCTATTAAGTATATATATTTAATTAACTACTAAAGTATATAAATAAGTTAGAATTAAAAACTTTAATTAGATACTTTATTAGATATAATTCTACTAATATTTTTAGGATCTAAATACTTACAAAGAATAAGATTATATATACTTATAATATAGTATTTAAGCTAAGTAAGTTTTATAATAAATCTAAAGGTTATATTAATAAATTAGTTATTAAAGAAGCTATTAAGTTTCTAGTATTTTTAGAGGAGACTATATTAGATAATATAGCTATTAAAGACCTACTAATATTATAGTAATATTATTAGAATTAGTAATATAAAACTATACTTAAGCTTACCGAGTTATAGGTAGAAAATAAGAATACTAAGGAAATAGAGTAATTATATAAATAGAAGTAACTATTAACCCTAAAATATTCTAATTTAGGGCTATCTAAATAAAACTAAAGTAAGTTAGATTAATAAAAGCTATCTACTATCTAGCTTAATAGCTATATTTCTAATTAATATTAGAATAACGCTTTAAGGTATTAAAACCTTAATTTTAGTACTAATAATATTATTAAAGAACCCTAATAAACTTATTAAAATACTAATCTCTATAAACTAGGATAATAGTAGACTTATACTATATTATATAGTAGATTAGTTAATAATTATCTATATATATTTTTATCTATATTTAAATATTAGCTAATAATAAAGATATATAGAACTTAGTTTCTAGAAGTATTTTGATTATATTAAGAGCTTACTTATTACTAGTTTAGTAAATAGTTTTAAAAGGCTGTTTAAAAGGAATATTATAAAGTTTAGAATAAAAGCTACTTTATAAAGATAATATATATAGTAGAGACTATAGATATAGAAGTACTATCCTTAATATAGGTATTTATATATAAATTCGATAAGAATAGCTACTTCTATTACTTTAAAGTACGATTAGTAGTTTAAAGTAACCTATAGTAGCTATATAGAAATATATATACTACTACCCTAGCTAGATAAATATTTTAAATTATTATAGTTATTACTAACTAATTTAAACTTAATCTATTCTAGTATAATATATTAAATATCTTTTTAAATACTTCGATCTATTAGAAGTTCTATATTAAAATACTAGATAGATTTAAGAAGGATAGATAGCTACTATATATATTAAGAGCCTTATATAGACTAAAAGAGTTACTACTCTTATAATATAAGGAACTAAGAGAGATACTACTATTATTAAAATTAATATTAATTAGAGGATTTCTATATATTTATATTAATAAATAGTTAATACTATTTATTTATATTAATAATATTATTATAACTATTTATCTAACTAATTAATACCTATATTAGAGGTTTAAGATTTAGTTTAATAAGTATTATAGCTTTAAATACTTTAAACTAATTAAATAGTTTCTAAATATATATATTTAGTATAGGATATATATATTAATAAAGTTACTATTAAGTATAATATTATTATAATAGGATACTATTTTAAAGTACCTATAATAGTTAACTATTTTAAATAGTTTATAGAGGAACTAAACTAAACTTAAATAAAGATATACTAAGAATTAGTTAGTTATCTAACCTTTTTAATATAGTTTATATATCTAGAATTAGTATATATCTATATAATTTACACCTCTTATTTAATTTATTATAGCGATGTATATTAGATTATTAACACTAGATAAATAAGTATTAGATTAAGCTATATAGATAACTAATATACTACTACTATAATAGTTTAAAACGTCTAGATAAAAAGAGAAAGAAGATAGATATTAAGTTATATATATATATATTAGGGGTTCGGGTCTATATATAATAGGTAAGGTAGTATAGAATTAGGTAGAAGCCAATTCTATAATATAATTAATCTAGAATAAGTATATATTAGTTCTATTTATAAAATCTAGAACTATATTATTAATACTAAATATTAAGTACTATAAGTATAAATAATAAATAAAAAAGGTATTTAAGAGTACTTTATAATACTATTAGATTATTATAATCTAGTATTCTTTAGTATATTGAATATTATATTTACTAATAATATTAAAATATAATAAAACTTATAAGAATATATATTCTAGCTATTTAGTATAACTATTAACTAGAAGTTAATACTTTAATATATTATTATAAAATTAACTACTAAAGTAAAACTACTAGTACTATCTCTTATAAGATTAGAAATAGAAGAGTAGTATTATCTATTTAATAAACTATTACTAAAGTTTAATTAGATACCTATTATCTAGTATAATAACTAATAGATTATAAGAATTATTATAAAAAAGTAAGATAAGTTTACTACTAAACTTAAGTATATTAATATTTACTAGAATTAGATTTACTAGAAAGTTAAGTAATATTACCTTTATATATAATAGAAGCCTATAAATTAGATGCCTATAGACGGAATAATAAAGATACTTCCTTACTAGAAGTATACTGAGTTTATACAAGAACTTTACCTTATAGATATACAATTAAAGGTTTAAAGGATAGAGAAGAAGATTAAGTAAGTTATCCTTTCGTCGCCTATTAACTACAGGATAAGAGGGTGTATCACGGTTATAGAAGAAGACGTCTAGTAGATGTGTAGGTGAGAGCGACTGCTTGTAAAGCTATGGGAAGTTACGACTGCACATTAGAAAGCAGGTTCTTTGATCTTGCATCAAAAATACAGACAGAGACAGACACAGAACAATAGACCCTCTTTTACCCTAATATACTTCTGTTGTATTCCTGCATTATCTCGTACATTTCCCCAGATAAAGCCACCTTTATTCCTTTAAAACGTCTTTGCTTACCACTTAGGCAATGGCACTAGATTCTATCTTTAGTCTAGGCGCTCGTTATATATATTGTGAGGGAATGGGGCATAAAATGGTTGATTGTCTATTTTGTTGTGTCTGTCTTTTTCGTTGTCTACTACCGCAGGCAGCTCTCTCCAGTATCTACAGGTGGTGACTGCCACACAAGCCATGATCACATAATATAACCATAGCTCCTTCACTATTAACCGTTACATATATAGGGTTCATTATTTCTACCAAGGACATGCATCCCTGGTTTCGGTGGCTCAATTATTTGAACCCTGTCGGCTATGCTTTCGAATCACTTATGATCAATGAGGTACAACTCTCGCCTCTACTTGTATTGATCATGTCTGTAAGCAGGAGGGAGTGGAGACCGTATAGGGTGGTATAGATAGATGTATTGATGGTGCGCTATAGTGTTCCCGTAACCTCTCGGTCAAGGTACAGCGGGGGAATATATAGTACATGAGACTGCTTAGTCAAGGGCTGCACAGCTGATCAGGCACGTGACCTGAGCTTACATATCTAATGAGGATATAGTTTCATGGCCGTACAATCCCATGCACACAACATGTTCGTCAGGGTCCAGGTTATGGCGATGTTTCTCCAGATGAAAAGATCTGTGCAACCACCGGTGCTACTGCTGGGGCGGATTTTGTTGATGGAGATACGTACTTGGCTGTCAAATTTCATTATCACGGTGGTCATCTTTGGCGGTACGTATCATCTCCGAAATTCCTAAGGAAGAAGTCTAGAAGATAATAGCGATACTGACAAGCACCCTCAGGAACTTTGGTATTATGATCGCGTTGATGGTCTTCGGCTGCTTTGTCTATCTCGTAGCTACAGAGTATATCTCGGTAAAGAAGTCAAAGGGCGAAGTCTTGCTGTTAAGATGAGGGCGAGTCCCAAGCGTATAGTCAAAGCTCGACGAAGAATCCGATGCCGACGATAGAGTCAACATAGAAACCATAGCCCGAGAGGAATCTGTTCCTGACACGCCTGCTAGTATCCAGAAGCAGAGTGCAGTTTTTCATTGGGATAGCGTTAACCACGATATCAAGATTAAGGGCAAGTCCCGAAGACTCTTGGATGATGTCGATAGTTGGGTTGTACCTGGAACCCTGACAGCTTTGATGGTATGTGCCCTTTGACCGGGGACTGGAATAAGATGACTGAAGGCTGGTTTTAGGGTGTTACCGGAGCCGGTAAGACCACGTTGCTTGATGTATTAGCTAACCGTGTAACAATGGGTGTCGTTAGCGGTCAAATACTACTTGACGGCCGGCCCGCGACACATGTTTTCAACGCAAGACTAGATATGTTCAGCAACAAGATTTGCATCTAGCTACATCTACTTTTTGAGAGGCATTGACTTTTAGTGCTCTTCTAAGGCCGCCGAAATCTTCCTCTCACGCCGAGAAGATCGAATATGTCGATAAAGTTATGAAGGTGCTCGAGATGGAAGCATTTGCTGATGCTGTCGTTGGGGTATCGGGAGAAGGTAGGTATCCGGGCTGAGACCGCTCGCAGAAACCAGAGTGCAATGTACTAACGATTGCCAAGGGCTAAATGTCGAACAGCGAAAGCGCTCGACCATTGGGGTGGAGCTGGCTGCTAGACCTGCTTTGTTACTCGTCCTTTACGAACCTACTTCTGGTCAGTAAACATTCTATGTACATGCAAATGATTACTTTAGCAACGGATCACGCATCTGGGAGGTGGTCTTACTGATTACGATATAGATCTTGACAGTCAGACTGCTTGGTCCATCTGTGTCCTTCTCCGAAAGCTCGCAGACAACGGCCAAGCGATCCTCTGCACCATCCATCAGCCCTCAGCCATTCTATTCCAGGAAATTGATCGTTTGCTCTTCCTTGCCATGGGAGGTAAGACTCTCTATTTTGGTGAAATAGGCAAATCATCGAAGACTTTCACCAGCTACTTTGAACGCAACGGCACTAGGTTTATGTGGTCAAGACGAAAACCCTGCCGAGTGGATGCTCGAAGTCACTAACACAGCTTTTGGATTAGGAGACGCTCAGGGCTAGCCAGCTCTCTGGAAAAACCCAGAAGAACGTAAAGCTGTCAAAGCCGAACTTGCTCGTATAAAGGAAGAATTGTCCCAGCTGCCAATACTGGTCACCGATGCAGATGCACTCCGGCCATTTGCGGCTTTGTTCGATACACAATTCTCGATTGTGCCTATGCAAGTCTTCCAGCAATACTAGCGTACGCCATCATACCTATACTCCAAAGTTGTACTCTGTCTCTTTAGTGTAAGTCTAGACTTGTCCAATGGCATCACGAAATATGTCGACACTAACATAGTCACTTTCATTGGCTTCTCTTTCTGGAAAATGCCCAACTCGCTGCAAGGGTTGCAAAACCAACTCTACGCCGTCTTTATGCTCTTTACAATTTTTTTCCAACTTCTGCACACAGATCATGCCCCACTTTGTAACCCAACGCGCACTCTATGGAGTTCGAGAATTTCCATCAAAGACTTATTCCTGGAGGGTGTTTATCCTGTCAAATATCCTTGTCGAGATTCCTTGGAACTCCTTGATGGCAATGCTCATCTTCGTAAGCTGGTATTATCCCATTGGACTGCGCCACAACGCCGTAGAAGCCGGTCAAGGGACTGAAGGAGGAGCACTCATGATCTTGTTTGTTTTGGCGTTTATGATTTTTGCTGGAACATTTACGCATACGGTTCTTGCAGGGCTTGACACTGCCGAGGCAGCTGGCAGTGTTACGAATCTATTGTTTTCGATATCATTGATCTTCTGCGGGCATGTTAAGTCGTCTCCAAATCTCCACTTCCCCTTCCTGCCCGTCATGTGCACATATTCACCCCAGGCGCGGGCATCTCTTCCGGAAAATCTTACTGATGTCACCGCCGACAGCGTTCTAGCAACACCAGACACTCTTCCCAGCTTCTGGATATTTGTGTATCTTGCTTCGCCATTCTCATATCTTATGAGTGGTATGTTATCCGTCGGTCTCGCTAACAGTCAAATCTCCTGCTCTAGTGAAGAGTTTCTACGCTTCGGACCACCCTCGCTTTCGAATTGCTCCAACTACCTTGCGCCTTACGTCGAAGCGGTTGGTGGATATCTCACACTTGACAGCATGAACTCAACCACCAAATGTGTGTTTTGTGGCGGCAGTGAGACAAATATCTTTTTGAAAGGCCTGAGCGCCGAGTATGGAGATCGGTGGAGGAACTTTGGCATCTTTTTGGTGTACGTCTGCTTCAATGTTGCGGCAGCTAATAGGGTTTTATTGGTTTGCCAGAATGCCAAAGGGGAAGAGGGAGAAGGTGTGATGTGATGTCTTTGGCCGCGAGGACAGTGGAAAGGCATCAAAGGAAATAAAGTAGTACATTCCTCGATGCATCATCAGCCGATTGATTTAATGTCGTTCAGTGTACCCTTCGGCGCGAGGCTGGTGGGCGAAACATAAATAGCATAGTTGCGAAGGGACCTTAGGCTGAGATTTAGGTTGTCAATTGCAGAAGAAAAACCCCTTATGAGTGTGAGGTCGTCATTACTTGTGGAGCTAAATAATATTCATGTAACTTCAAACCTCAACACCAAACTTCCTCCTCTCTTTCTTTAACATATGATGACAAATTCTAAAGATGTTAGTGAAGACTTGAGAATAAATGGCACGGGGAGCATACATTTTCAGTTTAGGTAAGAGTGGGATTCAAGTTTGTGTTTCGACATTGCATTGCGTTGGTGTGATATATTGGAAGGATGCTTGTGTCTCGGACTGGTCAGGATTGGTTGACCTGTTGTTTTTTTTTTTTTTTTTTTTTTAAAAAAAAAAATAGTTGTTTTATGAATCTCGTTGACTTTTCTGTTTAGTTGGGAGCATACGCCGGAATGGCAGGCCATAAGTCTACCACCCAAATCTGCCCCAATTGAGCGCTTTCCCAATTTTTTTTTTTCCAGCGATTACGATTAGCCGGCGGAGATTCAGAAATCCTAGAGCTGGGCGACTTACTTTACTGAACCTTGATTCGCGCCACCATCGTGGTCTTACTAGTGCGGGCCTGTCCTTAATCCTTCATGGATGACCACGCAGTTACGGCGTATGTAGTTTGTTGCGCGGGCTATCACAACGAATGGTACACACCAATGTGGGGAATGGGTGGGAACCTAGAGCCACTGCTGGATGACGTTTACTGCACTAGGCTACTGGCCCTAGAGTGCATGGCTCCTAACCTGCCATGTGCCCTAGCGCCGTAGTGACTAGTTTGCTAAGAGCTGAGGGAGTTAGCAACGATAAATAAGGGTGGGAAGCCAACGGTGACTTGCTACTTTTGATTTGTGGATAGGTGGATTGCTGAGGTGATGTTTTGTTTGAGTTTTTGCTTTTAAGTTGCAAGAGCAATAGTGCGAAATGTCAGTGAGACCAAGGAAACTTACAAATTTCGACTTGTTTTTGAGTGTGTTGGTGAAGCGACAGTGCTCTTGGTGGCGATATGAGCACGGTCACCTCTTAATTAAACAGTTGTCGGAAGAGAGTAAAGGCTCAGGGGCCATGGAAGTGGTGGCATTCAACCATTGAATATGAGTGAAGAAATGATGATTTTTGGTGGAGGGCTCATGATAGAGGCCCTCATGGCATTTTGAAAGGTTTGATCGGGTGAAAAGAGAGGAAGGAAAGTCGGTGTGAGCTTGAGATGAGGGTGTTTTATGTACGACGGTGGTTGCCAAGGTTCTAGTAAGTCACGTGTGAAGCTAGCAGAGGGTAGAATGGCAGAAAGTAGGGCAGTAAAGGCTATATCAGGGCCAATAAGCGGGCAGAAGCTGCTACGAGAGCACTTTGATGGGTAGTGCAGGCCGCATGGAGATCTTTTTCTGGCGGTATGGTGAGCTCCGTGCCCGTGGTGGAGGAGCCGATTCGATGAAGAGAGGATACTGACGAGGAAGAAGGGAAATGGGAGCAGTAACGCCTCGAAAAAAAAAAAGGGTGCTATCATGAATGGGTCACATGGTGTCACACATTGCATTCAATTCGTGCCCTCAAAGTATAGATACCATTTCTGATTCCTCAATATCTGTCTATGCAATTGGTATGCTAGTGTTGGCCAAATCCCAAGCGCCGGCAGTTCAATGCTACCTCCTTTCCTTCAAATCTACCCTTCTTTAAGCTACAGTAGAAACTTCCTCGAAGAAGGGATAGTCAACATAGCCCTTCTTTGGCGGATCCGCACCGTAAAATGTGGAGCGGTCGTAATCGTTCAGCTTCAATCCCTCCGCGAGCCTCTTGGGAAGATCTGGGTTCGCGATAAACCATCTCCCGAATATGACGCCATCCGCGTCGCCAGACTCAATCTTCGGCGCAGCATTGTCCCGGTTGAAGCCGCCGGCGGCAATAAATTTGATACCGCCCTTTTCTAAAATCTGTCGGAAGGGTACGAGGGAGTTGATATTCATCTTCGTAGTGGCTTCGGCCTCGAATCCACTGCTTGACGTGTATGCAGAGAGGGCGTCCAATTTGGCTTGCTCATCGAGAACCTCGTCGAAGCGAGGTTCAACCCTAGCATCGAGTTAGCTAGCCATCATATCCCTGCCGTGGTAGCTGAGAGACACTCACATGTGGACATATGCTGGCCTCTCATCCTCCGTTAGCGCCGCAATCTGCTTACATAGGTAGGCCCAGTGCTCATTCGGGTTGCTGTCCTTGGTTTGCTGGAAGTAGTTGTAGGGGCTTAGGCGTATGCCCACCCTATCGGCACCAATGGCCTTGGTGGTTTCCTTAATTACTGCGAGGGGGAACCTGCATCTGTTCTCGACAGATCCACCATACTCATCTGTCCGCTGGTTTACATTGTCGTGGAGGAACTGGTCCAGCAGGTAGCCGTTCGCGCCGTGGATCTCAACGCCGTCAAATCCTGCCTCAATCGAGCGCCTCGCGGCCGCGCCAAACTCCTTCACGGTCGCTCGGATCTCCTCGACGGTCATAGGCCGGGGTGGGTTCTCGGTGCAGCTAGTCCCGTCTAAGTAGTTGCCGCCCATGGGGAGGCTGCTCGAGCTCCACGGCTGCTGGCCGCCGCGGAAAGAGGCGGGCGAGGCGCGTCCTGTGTGCCACATCTGGCAGAAGATGAAGCCGCCTTTGGCGTGCACGGCATCGGTCACCTTTTTCCAGCCTGCGATTTGGGATTCGGTGAAGATGCCAGGAACGCCGGGATAGCCACTGGCCTGTTTTACTTCGTCAGCATATGTAGACACGGCCGAGGATGCTTTCATTTGTGTAGCTTACATATTTATGGATGTCGGTAGCCTCCGTCAACTGGAAACCGCCCTTGGTGGTACGCTGGGAGTAGTACTCGACGACCATGTCGTTCGGCACATTCACGCCATCCTCCTCCTTTGAGCATCGCATGCGTGTCAATGGCGCCTGCATGACCCTGTGCTCCAGCTCCAGGCACCCGAGCTTTAGCGGCGTGAAGATGGCCGAGTCCTTGAGCGGCTTGAAGCCGGTCGGAGAATCTGCTTTGGGCATGCTAGCAAGGTGTCTGGAGAGCAAGATACAGCGAGTAGTCAACGCGTAAGTGGAACAAACGGAACGATGGCACAGTACCTAGAAGAAGAATATCGGCGCCTCCGAGCAAAGGGACCCTTCCTCTACATATTTTACCTTGCGCTAAGGTGCCTCTGGCCCGTGCGAATCCCATTATTGATGAAGTGTTATTGTTATTGTTTTGCAGAAATGGGGGCTCGGACAGCATCCCCAACGCGGCTCCCTAATCCACCGCCCCTAGCCTCTCTATTCTCTCTGATCTCTCTGGGCTTTCTCCATCCCTCTAGTGTCTCTGTTCCCACTAGCATCCCGTGGCGTGCATCCTTCCGACAGCCACGATGCGGCGCAAGGAGCAAGAGTGGGGTGCACAGCCCGTCGCAGCGAATCGGACGCGTGGTTGCGAGATCGTCGGTCTCGCCAATCAGCGATAAGCCTGACGCAGTGATGAGCACGACTATCTCTCTTGCTGGTGTTGAGGGGCAAAGTGTCTACGTGGCTGTCGTCTCGCACGTATAGGAGAGGAGCATTGTTAAAGTTTCTGTCCGGCCGTTCTGCTAGAGCGGTCCTTCTTTGTCTTTTTTCTTGTCCTAGTCGTCGACCCTAATGGCCCCTAGCACGGTATCAGACCCACCGTGGGCGCATTCAGCCGCCGAGGCCCTCACACCTCTCATTAAATCGACCTACACTTCTTCGGCCATCAACTTCTATCTCAATGGTAGAAAAACTTCTCTCACCAATCCAAATCCGCATTGGACGCTGCTCGACTACATCCGCGCCCAGCCGAGCTTAAAGGGAACCAAACTGGGCTGCGGAGAAGGCGGATGCGGCGCATGTACCGTGGTGCTACAGGTTCCTAAAGCGTGGGCTAGGAAGAGGCGAGTGAAGCATCTCGCTATTAATGCTTGCTTGTTCCCTTTGGTCGGCGTTGATGGCAAACATGTTATTACCATCGAAGGCATCGGAAACGTGGACAGGCCACATCCATTGCAGGAGCGCATCGCCAAGTTGCACGGCAGTCAATGCGGCTTTTGTACGCCTGGCATTGTGATGAGCCTATATGCGCTCATCCGAAACTCGTACAACCCAGAGACAGCCAAGTTTCACCTACGCGAGCAGGACATAGAACTCGAAGGCCATTTGGATGGGAACCTCTGTCGATGCACAGGGTACAAGCCAATATTGCAGGCTGCGAAGACTTTCGTGACTGAGGACCTACAGGGCCAATTGGCGGAAGACTCGCCAAGCTCTAGTGATTCGAAGTTAGAGAAAGAAATCACAGGTCTTGTAAGAAATGTTTGTGGGGGCGCCTCAAAGGTCTCTTGTAGACGACCTGGCGGTTGCTGTCGCGATGCGCCATCGGATAATAGTTCGAACGGAGGCATATCGCTGGCCTCAACACCCCCCACCGAGCCGACATCATCGGACGATGATCATGTTCCCGCTAATCTAGACGTGAAGAACAGTCCAGAACAGGACCTGTCAATTAGCGGTGCAACCTATGCAAAACCTATCAAGAGTAAGGAATATAAATATGGAGCAACAGATATTAAGACATCGACGGCGCTCGAAGCTCCCGTAGCACGTTCACAGAAGGGAATCCCTCAAATCCAATTTCAAGCATATATTCCAGACACTGAGCTTATTTTCCCATCTGCCTTATGGAAGTACGAGCCGCAACCACTGTGCTACGGGAATGATAAAAAGATCTGGTTTAGGCCCACAACTCTCGATCATTTAATTGAGCTTAAAGGTGCCTATCCATCTGCAAAGCTTGTTGGCGGCGCCACTGAGGTGCAAGTTGAAGTTCGCTTCAAGAATTCCGACTTCACGGTATCCGTCTACGTGTCTGATATTCCAGAGCTAATAGAGACAAAACTTCCCTCAGACACAAAACTTGAGTCTAGAAAAGAACTTGTCGTGGCCGCGAACACTCCGCTCACAGAACTAGAAGAAATTTGCAAGATAGTCTCCTCAAAGCTCAGCAAGCCGCCAATGGTATTGGAAGCTCTTCGCAAGCAACTCCGCTATTTTGCTGGCCGCCAAATTCGAAATGTTGCTTCGCTAGCTGGCAATATTGTAACGGCATCACCTATTTCTGACGCTAGCCCGGTTTTACTAGCTTCCGGAACGACGTTGGTTGCGAAGAGTCAAGAGAAGGGCGAGTTTAATCTTCCAATGTCGGAATTTTTTGTAGCCTATCGGACTACGAGCCTATCACCAGATTCGGTCTTGACTCAGATACGGATACCCCTGCCCGCACCTGGAATAAGAGAAACCTTGAAAGCCTACAAGCAAGCGAAGCGGAAGGACGATGACGTCGCAATTGTAACTGCGGCTTTCAGGGTAACACTTGACTCAGTTGGTATCGTCCAAGACGTTTGTCTAGTCTATGGTGGAATGGCCCCAACTACCAAGGAGGCTTCTAAAGCCAGGATCGCTTTAGTTGGTCGAAGGTGGTTCTCTTCGGAAACGCTTGACATAGGTTTGACCTCCCTCAGTGAGGAATTCGACATATCATTCAGCGTCCCTGGCGGTATGGCACACTATCGCAAAACCCTTACATTATCTCTATTTTTTCGATTCTGGCATGAGTCAGCGGCTGAATTGGAATTGGGTGAGGTAGACGGCCAGGTCATTGATGAGATCCATCGATCCATTTCTACTGGCGCCAGAGATGACTACAACCCATTCGAGCAGCGAGTGGTTGGTAAGCAAATTCCTCATTTGTCCGCGCTCAAACAATGCACTGGTGAAGCCGAATATATCGAAGATATGCCTAAGATGGATCGGGAACTATATGGAGGTCTAGTACTATCCTCAAAAGCTCATGCAAAATTGATCAGCATAGATTGGACGCCAGCGCTAGGAATGCCAGGGGTAGTTGGTTACATCGATAAGGATAGTATTCCAAAAGAGTTAAATGTTTGGGGATCGATAAAGAAAGATGAACCATTCTTTGCGGATGGTAAAGTCCTCCATCACGGTCAAGTCATTGGCATGGTATATGCGGAAACAGCACTTCAGGCGCAGGTTGCGACGAAAGCAGTCAAAGTGGAGTACGAGGATTTGCCGGCGATCTTGGCCATTGATGATGCGATAGAGGCCAACAGTTTCTACCAGCATGGGAAGCATCTTAAAAAGGGAATGGGGATTGATGATAAGATGGACGAAGCTTTTGCGCAGTGCGATCGGACACTTGAGGGTACAACACGAATCGGTGGTCAAGAACATTTCTATCTCGAGACTAATGCTGCATTGGTAATACCATCCGGTGAAGATGGAGCTATGGAAGTTTGGTCCTCAACGCAAAACAACATGGAAACACAGGAGTTTGTCAGCCAAGTCACCGGCGTGCCCAGCAATCGCATCAATGCTCGCGTGAAGCGAATGGGCGGAGGATTTGGAGGGAAAGAGTCAAGAAGCGTGCCTTTTGCTTGTTACCTCGCTATCGTGGCGAAGAAAGAGAAGCGACCAGTGCGATTAATGCTCAATCGTGACGAAGACATGTTGCTGAGCGGACAGCGACATCCTATCCAAGCTCGGTGGAAGGTCGGGGTGTCGCAGGAAGGCAAACTTATTGCGCTAGAGGCCGACATCTATGATAACGCAGGATTCTCTCAAGACATGAGCGGTGCGGTGATGGACCGTTGCATCACTCACGTTGACAACTGCTATGAAACGCCAAATGTATATATCCGAGGCCACGTCTGTAGAACAAATATCCACAGCAACACGGCTTTCAGAGGCTTCGGTGCGCCTCAAGGAATGTACTTCGCCGAGACAATCATGTACAACATCGCTGAAAGCCTAGGCATGGATGTTGATAAACTGAGATTGAAGAACATGTACAAGCCAGGAAACTGGACGCCATTCTTCCAGAAAATTGACCACGACTGGCACGTCCCACTCTTGCTAGAGCAGTTGCGGAGGTCATCCGACTACGACAAGCGCAAAGCCGCAGTAGCAGACTTCAATGCAAACAATCGATGGAGGAAGCGCGGTATATGTCTTATCCCTACCAAATTCGGCCTCAGCTTCGCGACCGCACTACATCTTAATCAGGCTGGTGCGTATATAAAGATTTACCATGACGGCAGCGTTTTGCTTCACCACGGGGGGACAGAGATGGGACAGGGTCTGTACACCAAGATGTGTCAGATCACTGCGCAGGAACTAGGTGTCCCAGTCGACTCGATTTATACGCAAGACAGTCAGACATATCAAGTCGCAAACGCTTCTCCGACTGCTGCATCCTCCGGATCGGACCTCAATGGCATGGCCGTGAAGAACGCATGTGATCAACTCAACGAGCGCCTCGCGCCGTATAGAGAGAAGCTGGGCAAGGATACACCGCTCCGAGAAATTGCACATGCCGCATATCTTGACAGAGTGAACCTCGCAGCGAACGGGTTCTGGAAGATGCCGCGAGTTGGCTACAAATGGGGCGACACGAACTGGGACACCGTCAAGCCAATGTACTATTACTGGACACAAGGAGCCGGCGCAACCGAAGTTGAGGTCGATTTACTCACGGGTAATCACACTGTCCTAAGGACAGATCTAATGATGGTAAGCGCGTAAACTGCTTCTACTTGTACAAGTCTTGTTAATGGATATGGACATAGGATGTCGGCAATTCAATCAACCCAGCAATCGACTACGGCCAGATCGAAGGCGCATTCGTGCAAGGCCAGGGCCTCTTCACAATGGAAGAATCACTCTGGACCAAGGACGGCCAACTCTTCACGCGCGGGCCGGGGACCTATAAGATCCCCAGCTTCAGCGACATACCGCAAGTCTTCAACGTGTCCATGCTGCGAAACGACAATGACGGCAAGCTACTCTCATGGAATCATCTAAGGAGCGTGCAAAGCAGTAAGGGTATTGGCGAACCGCCCTTGTTTCTGGGTAGCACCGTGTTCTTTGCCTTGCGGGAAGCGGTGAAGGCAGCAAGGCTAATGAATGGGCAGAGTATTGAGGGGGGCAAGGGCGGCTGGAGGTTGGATAGCCCAGCGACTGCAGAGAGACTACGATTGGCTGTTGGCGATGATTTGCTGAGGAGGGCGGAGGTTAAGCGGAGGGGCGGGGAGAAGGAGTTCTTCGTCACGGTCTCTTAGAAGCACATTGCATTTAGCTAGACGCTGGTCGTAAATCATGCGCGGTCTAAAAATGAGCGATAAAGTTGGATTATATAATTTAAGAAGCATTCAAGAGCAAAGTTTTGATCCTGCTGCGATGCAACATATATACCAACATTCACACAAGCTCAGTCTGACTTTCGCTAGGGAGCACGGGGCAACTGAGAACACGTGACTGATGCTTTCAAAGGACCTTACCTAGCTAGGCAGGTAGGTTGAAGGTTTCAATTCACTTGAGCACATCGCACACAGTTGGTGCAAAGCCATGTCTCTACATTTCTCCGAGCTCGGACCTATCAGACTGTTCGTTCACTTATCAATCTGCACTGTGCGCTCCAAGTTAGATGCGCATACCTCGCTGCTCGCTATCAGGCATCTTAGGCTGCGCGAATGACCAACGCGTCGGCCAGATGTGTGTCAGCCGCGGCAACAAGCATCCTGGGGTCCCATTTTTATTGGAGATGTGCATGCCTTACAAAAGTATGCCCCCCCCCCCCATCTTCAACGCTCGCCAGACGGATGGCGCCGGCAATAATGGGAGCCAGCATGCGCTCCCCCACTCCTAGTCTTGGCCATGGCTACACGTTAGACGAGCCGCCCCGCCCTCTTCTTACTCGTTACTCATTAGTAAATCCGGCTTCAACAAGGCGTCACGCTTTCGAATTCGGTCCGACAGCAAACTACTGCAGAGTGTCCCGGCGCTTGATAACCATACCCCGTTTCCCTACTGCCAAGCCTAGAGATGCCGCCACGAGACCCTGGAAAACCCCATTATGCCATCTCCACATTCCCTTAACCTTCAATTGCTACTTCGTCAGCACCAGAAATTGCAGCTTCAGCGTCACGAATTGTAATACCCGCCATGGCATCGACAATAACGTCAATCGCACCGCCACTTGTTCCCCGCGGACGGAAGAGAAAGGACGCCACCGGTAAAAGAGAAAGGAGGTTTGCATGTAGCCATAACGGCTGCGGGAGGGGCTTCACCCGGGCCGAGCATTTGCATAGGCATCTGCTAAATCATACATCAGGAGAATTTACATGTACCCGATGCAGAGCACATTTCAAAAGGAGGGATTTGCTGGGTAAGGGTCACGCTTTCCTGAATTACATGCAAGAAGTGGAGCAAGCTCTGCGGCCTTGTTTCATGTGCTATCCACTTTCCATTTTCAAAAAAAAAAAATTATTATGCTTCCAAGAGTGGATGGTATATTCCTTCTTACCCTTTTAATCTTATTACTTTCTCCTATCCATATTTACTCCTTAGCGTATGCGCTTCCTCAGATTTTTCCATGCGCTAATGGGAAGTAGAAAGGCACATCGCCCGTCACCGTCAGAAGGATGAAGAGGCTGGCGCTGTAGGCTGCGGCATTTTGAACACGAGGAAGCGCATGTGGAAGGATGCCGACGGAAATATCGTCGCGAAGAAACCAGCCTTAAGCCAAGACGCTTCACAGCCTACCCCACAGGATGTCGGTCAGGACGCGCTCGAGATTCCGCCGCTTCCAGAGTTCGTATCATTCCAGCCTCAGGAAGACGGAGCCCCAATATCACCGCCCATATCGCATGGCCATTCTCTCAGCCATTCAACTTTGGATGACCACGACTCTGGCATTGCAAGTAGCTTCTCTATAAGCCTGGATACAATCGGATTATCCAACTCAGACAGTCGCTCACCTTTGACCGAGCAACGATTCTGGTCTTCCAATCTACCACAATCCGAACCCTTCCCACAGTCGGTATTTGACGATGCCCCGTTCGACGATATTTTTAACCCAGATACGGCAAACTCATTCAATAATCCATTTACCACGATGAGCAACTATAACTGGTTATTTGATATGGATTTGTCCCGCACACATGACATGCAGTCTACTAGTATGATGTCGGATCCATTTCCAACGTTCCCTTTCGAGTCAAATCCAGCTACCCAAATCAGCCATCCTCTGGAATTACAATTCGATCGCTTGACTACCACAAATCTAGACAAGGTATCCATTGCCGTACACCAAGGCTCTCTCCCTTCTCACAAAACCGGCTCACCTCAACAAACTTCGCCTGTACCGCTAATTACCCCACTAGTCACAAAAGAAGAAATGCAGTCTAATCGAAAATCCCCGATGTGGGAACAATCCTCTCGTGAAAATATGGATGGGATGCCACGGCTATCATCAACCAGCAACCCTCAGACACCTCTTGATATCGAGCGACCCTTGTCCATGCTTCAACCATCACGAAGTCTACCTATCATTGATGAGCTAGCTCGGCAACAGCTCTTAGACCTCATCGACATCGCCCGACCCTTCGCTCCAGACGGGAGTTTAGTCTCCCGCGATCATCCTCTGCTATCATTGTCATGTCTACAAACCTATTGTGATCTCTTCTTCACTCGCTTCAATACTGCATATCCTTTGATTCATATGTCAACATTCGATCCATCACATGTTGACACACTGTTGCTGACTTCTGTGCTTCTTCTTGGAGCTACGTATGGGGAGAAGGATGCACACCAACTTGCCGTATGTTCAACTATCTATTCCATGGTCTCGTCCCTAATGTCTTCTAGGTTTGCATCCATGACGTACTCCGACCCCAAATATTCGCCAATGCAGGCTTTTCTGCCAAACCAGATCTATGGGTGTTGCAGACTATTTTGCTTGTTGAATGCTTCGGTAAAAGCAGGGCTGGACAAAAGCAACACGACATGTCTCATTTATTTCATGGTCTCCTCATCAATTTAATCCGTCGAAGTGATTGCCAAACCATTCGGCCGCCAACTTTGGAAGACACAACCGATGACCTTGAAATCGATTGGCGTACATGGGTAGATGCAGAGCAGAAGAAGAGGTATAAGCAGCCATTCAACAGGAATAAGTCTTACAACTAATGTCATTTTAGGCTTGCTTTCCTCTGCTTCATGTGGGATACGCAGCACGCTGTCCTCTTCTGTCAATCGCTATGCATGTCCGCATTTGAACTTCGCTCAACTTTGCCCTGTGACCAAGCGCTATGGGAAGCTGATTCGGCTGAAAGCTGGCACCAGCTGCGACAAAATCGACTTGAATCCCCTCTATTTCTCTCATATCTAAAGATGTATCTCAACACCGGTAACCCCGCAGCGGCATCTCCACCAAAAAATCTCAACTCGTTATCCCGTACATTGCTCTTCCACGGCTTAATGTCAATAGCATGGGACATGCAACGACGAGACCAAACATCACTAGGTAAGTTCAACTTCTCTCCGAGCCCTTCATCCACCGTACCAATATCCACAGGCGTCATCGATAGCAACCCGCTCGGGAACTGGCAAGCCAGGCTTGCAACCTCGTACAAGGCTTGGTACGCCGACTACGCAATATTCTGCAACCAATACCTGGCCTCGCTTCCCTCACCTACGTATTCCTTAGCCAAAGAATTCCACTATTACCGCACTGCCATAGTCGCACTCTACCACTCAGCACACATCCTCCTTCACACGCCCTTCCTGGACCTTCAAATCTACGCCGGCGCAAGACACATCCTCGGTCGGCCGGTAGCGCGGCAAGATTATGCCCGAAGCCAACGAGTGGTGAAGAAGTGGGTGGGTGAGAATCTCAAAGAAGCTGGACGGGCAGTTTGGCACGCAGCCGCTCTCATCGACCAAGGCGTTATAGCGCTAGACGGAGAATCTGGGAGCGACATCGGTGGTGGGCGGCTATGGCATTTGCCTTGGTCGTTATACCTTGGTACCCTTGTTGTTTGGGGTGTATGGTATATGAGGCCTGCGCAGCCGACTCCCTCGAATTCGAATATTGAATTAATGATGGAGGATGAAGATGAGATTATTTGGGATCCACAAAACGAGATGAAGAACCTTCTTGAATTAATATTGAAAAGTGAGCCGGAGGGGTGGTTGGAGGGTGGTATTGCCGGGGGTGGAAGAAAGAGAGGCATGAATGGATTGGCAGCAGTGGTGAGTAGGTGTTTGAGCAAGATTCGGTGGGCAGTCGTGCATGATGGCATGATGGTGCTTAAGGGGTTAGTTTGTTGGAGATTGGTTGGTGGTGGCGGCGGGAATTCGATGTTTTAGCTTTCTGTATGGGTTTGAGAGGGATCTCCGTATAGCAGGGCATATTCGTCATTAGCATTAACTGGGACAGCGTTTGTGTATGGTCAGGGGGGAATACATTGATAGACTATGGTTTCTTTTGGAACTATCGACGTGGATCTCAAAGAACTAAGCAGACTAAGTTCTAATTACTATTCACAATGAAGAATTAGGGATCACCAATGTATACGACTACCCACATTGACAGTGACAGCCACCGGTGCGCGGACAGGCTTCTATGTTACTACTATTTTCTCCTTGAATACGTACGCTTTTCCATGAATCTAAAAACTCAGCAATAAACACAAGCCCAAAAGAGCGAGAATTGTTTCCAGCCCCAGCAATATGAAAATATGTAATCCCGCTCGGCCACCCATCAAAAGAGTCCATAACAAGAACAACGTTCCTCACGAATCGTTCCACGCCCACTCACCCCCGATCAACCGCCCTAACTACGCCCTCAAACAACCCGCCAAACCCGTGATAATACTCGTCCTTGACGCTAATATCCGTCAAAAACACCCAATCCGCAGCATCCTCGACCTGTTCGACCACAAAATCCAGGAACCTCTTTGCTACGTTCGGCATGCTATGCAGGATAACGGCCAGCTTGGACTTGCGCAAGCGGTGAGCTTGCAAGGCCTCGAAGGTCGGCTTGTCGATGAATTTGGAGAAGGTCTCCTCGAAGATTACGGTTATGTCTGTGAGGTTCATGTAGGAGTTTTGTAGGATGGAGGGGGAGGCGAGGAGGGAGGGGCTGATGAGGCCGGGGTTGTGGACTGAGGCATATGTTTAGCGTGGAGTCTTCCGCGTGTAGCATCTTTCTCTTTTTTTTTTTTTTTTTTTTTTTTTAAAAAAAAAAAAAAAAATTAAAAACCCCGCAGCATTTATCGTTTTCGTGCTGGAAGAAATAATTATGGCCTAGTGGGAGATAACTTACCTACAAATCGATCCCGGAACCTCGTGCCGTTCCTCACGTACTTGGATGCCCGGTCCAGGTATTCATATTTGTAGCTCACATACTCGCTTGGCGTCTCGTCAAAAAAGATCCCTTCGACCCTGAACTTGGTGTTATTGGTCAACCTAGGCCAATTGGCGTAGGTGTCGATCTCGGCGAGCACGCTGCTCAGCTCTTTGTTTGCGTAGTTCGTTGCGACGTAGCCGAGGGTGCGAATGTTTCTGTAATTGTGCAGTTTGGGGACTTCATTCAGGTAGTATTGATCGGGGAGTGAGCCCATGCAAGGGCCTGAGCAGGGGTTTATGATGACTGTGAAGTCGACGTCGGGGTATTTTTTTGCTCTGCAGTGGGCTTAGCAAGAGGTTGGTGAGCGATTTCCGGAAACTAAATACATACGCTGAGTATAGTGGATCCCATGCCCCCGCTGTGGGATACACATAAAGAGGGAGCAGAATTGACATGACTGCTGGCTCTAGGGAGTAAAATTGAACTGCCTGTTGCAACAAACGTTACTACATGCACGGCCGAGCACGATAACAAGACTCGCTCGAGAGTTTCCAGAAAACACGGGGGGCGAACCAAACACAATTCATACCAGGTAATGATGATGAGCCTCCAACCAGGCCTACAGCCCAGGCCCTCAATTGAATATAGCGCCTCATATCTTAAATGAAAGATTCGTGGACGGCTTCTTGCACGGCATGCGTATTGCGTGGTTTTACAGGCACTATATCCGGGTTAATGGGCGCTTGCGTAGAGCAATGAAAATGCATCGCAATTCCGGTTGGGGATATTGGCGACCGGGATGTAGCAATAACCGTCAAAGTGCCCACTATATATAGCAACCACCGAACGCAACACGCATTATGTGCTCCAACTTTGAATGCATCCTACACAGAATTACAGTAAAGTCCGATTCTAAAGTAAGTTGCGTGTAGTTGCAGTTCAAGTTGCTAAATTGGCGAATATGTCCGACTACGGGATCCGCGCTGTTCTAAGACCGATCAAGGACATGGGTATATTCTTGAGACTGTCGATCCGGGGTATTCGACGCCGAATCATAGCGCTTCTAGGACGCGGCACATCATTTCAACGATATGCAGCATTCGAGGAACGAAGTGCGAGGACGTTGTGATGAGGCCAAGATCTTTCAGCATATGCTGCCTACTCGCTGAAGTGCCAATTAGGCAAAACCTATGTCGATTCGAACAAAATGAGGGAAACCTATCCTACGTCTCTAGCTCTCCTCAATCCCTTAATACAAGAGCCAGTGCATCGAAGTGACGGCCCACTTCATCCGACTTTGGCCTGCGCGGATACATGTTCTTTGCCTCACGGGGCAGATTCCATTGAAGCCTTCCTCGGTCAAGCAACAGATTAGAACCCCAAAAGATATAGAATTAATAGAAATATGGAATAATGTATGTTAGCTACGATAAAAGACATTTGCTAGTGAAGGAAGGGATATGCAGTCTACCATCCCAATGAAATAAATTCTTAGCAACATGCTGATGAATGAAATAAGAGTTCCCCATCAGTGTGGCTTCTAGACATTTCTAGCATTATTATGTCAAGGGGGTGTACAAAGAGATCATCGGTAAGGAAATCAATGCTGCATATGAACATTTTGTCCCGCACCAGGGATGATTTCTCCGAATCGCTAGGTATCTTGAATGCATACCTCGAAAAATGCCAAATAACTCCAGTAATTATATGCATTTCTTAAAGGTACCTGGGAACATCAATACAAAGTCTGGTTCCACTAGAGACGAGAACAACGCCAATTAGATGCTCTATGACCTCATGCCACTATCCGTTACAAATTCTCATAATACTGCCCTTAAAGCCTCCTCCCCAACAATCCCACTCCTTGCGCCCTGCGCTCGCTTCTCCTCAATCTCCTTCCACCTCCTCTCAACATCCACCTCACACTGATAGGTAAGCAGCCACTTACCGCAACTCGTCCATCTCCATGGAAATGGATCCTCCTCATCCACAAGCCCGCTTCTAGCCTCGTCCAATTCCCTTTGACCCACCATGCCCTTCTTCCCTGTAACTCCAAAATTGAATTCGCCAAACCTTTTAAATAGCCCATCACGCTCCTCCTGCTCCTTCCCATCATGAACATGATATAGAAATTGCTGCCGCGATCCACATGCAACGATACGCTCAGTGCGTTTCCGGCGGCAGTGTTCGTATACTTCTAGCGCGAGTTTCTTATCTGCAGCACTCTTCCCCTCCATCTTTGCGAGGCATAGGCCTAGGACCAGACCATCTTCAAGACTCATGCCCGCGCCAGAAGCGAGGTAAGGAAGTGTAGCGTGTGCGGCGTCTCCGAGGATAGTGAAGGCCCCTGATTCGTGGCTCCAGGTGGGATCGAGTGTAGGGCGGATGCAGAGGCGCCATTTATACACCGAATCACAGAGCAGGAGCAACTTGCCGATACGGGGGTCCCAATCTTTGAATAGGGCGCGCATCTCTTCAACATTGCCAGCAAGAGTGTTGGCGCCAGCGGGCATGTCATCTGGGACAAGTAGGACCATGTTGAAGAGTTTGCCCCCGCGGAGGACGTAGTTGACTACTTTATAGTTAGCAATGATTTTTTGTATATACGAATTACTTAGAGAGGTGTGTGCTCACCGCAGTGCGCATCGGGGCCCATCCAATAGTTCACTTGCGGATCTTCCACGAAAGTCCTCAATTCCGGGTCCTTCATAATGTCCTCGGTATTCAGCAGCAGCCTGTATGCTAGGTCGCCTGTAAGAATGGGCGGGTCTGGCTTGCCTAATAGAATTTCTCGGCATCTAGAGTTGATGCCATCCGCGCCAATAATGATATCCGCAGTCTTCCTTCTACCATCTTCAAGTACCGCAGTCGCCTTCGATTGATCGTCACTATACTCGACATCGGCAACCCTTGCGTTCGTCTCGAGTGTAGCACCCAGCTCCACTGCGCGTTCCAGCAAACCATTATGCAAGTTGGCTCTGTGGAAATCCCAGAACGGGGTCCCCAACTCGGCCTGGTAGGCGTGAAAATCCATGTTAGATAGCAGTTGCCCCTTCCAGTTGATCATGTTGCATCGCCTAGGGCTGGTCGCGTATCTGGCGAGTTTCTCTTCTAGGCCCCATTGGAGAAGGACGCGGGAACTGTTTGGGAGACATTGGATCCCGGCGCCTACTTCGCTAATCTCTGAGGCGGATTCGAGGATGTGCACGTTGTGACCTGCTAGGAGGATGGATATTGCGGCCCCGAGACCACCAAGGCCGGCCCCGACGACGATAGTCTTCGGACATCAACCCGTAGCTCATTCGACAAGGAGAGGAAGGAAAAACTTACATCCAACCTATCCTCTGCGCTTCGCTCCTGTTTCTTCAGAACTTCCGGCCTCGAACCAATCATGATGTCAGACGTACTACAGCTCGAACCGAATACGACTAGTTTCGAAAGCTGCAGCGCCGTTGAAGGAGATTTTGAGGACAAACACCCAGTAAGTACATATATAAAAGACTCCCCTCCATCCTGGAAAGATCGATCTTGCCTCCAATTGCCGCCATGTTAGCCCGGTAATACCCACCTATGGACGGGGAGGTCGCATGCATGGGCTAGGAGCACCGACTACATCCGGAGCTTATCTTACAGCTTATGGCACGACCGACGTCGTTGGTGGAGAGGAAGCGCCAGTGGCGAGCAGCGTCTCATTGGTAGGCGCGAAGAGTGGTGATGGGTTGCGGCCGCAACATGGGCTTGGAAAGCAAAGGTGGGGGAGAGGGGAAAGCCGAGTGCACATCTAGCACGTGCCCAATGAGGGAGGGGTTAGCGTAGCTACCCAACGTGGCTAGCGTGGTCAGAGCTTCTTATGGTGGGGTCCAATTCCGAAATTCCGAAGCTTTCGGGATGTAGGATGCCGATCCTGATTGCCAATGTTGGTGATGTGGTGGTGGAAAGTTGGGTCAAATTCGTCCTTGTCGTGTAATTGACTACGGCAGTCATAACAGCGAATCTATCAAGCGCCCAAAGAACAATTGAGTAAAAAGCGTTCCCGCTGCCCGATTGCTCAAGCTTTGCCCTCCGCCTGCTTCTTCAGGATCTCGCCTGGGGGAGCAGGCATCATGGCCCCCGTCGGAGGCTTGTTCTTGCTTTTGAAGTCGTCACACATTTGCTCCATTGTGACCCATTCCACGCCATCGTGCTTATTTATGTGCTCGATTATCCTGCGGGCGCTGATTAGCATCTGCTCATATCGCCCAACTTCAATTGTTGGTTGTACCTTTCGTGCATGAGGATGACGTGCGGTCTTCCGGAGACGTCGGGGTGGATAGTCATCGGGAAGACAAACTCGTCATATTCTCTATAAAAGTAGTCGAAATGGTCCATCCAGATGGCTTCCACATCGCGGGGATTAACCCAACCGTGACTGTTCGCAGCCTTCTTCATGAACATCATAGGAGGCAAATCATCGATATACCAACTACCGGGAATCTCAACGAGTCCAGTCTCCTGGCCCTTGACGAGGGGTTTCATCCACTCCGCGGCCTTCTTGGTGTAGTCAATCTTGGTCCACTGGTCGCCGGTGCGCAACCAATAGCAACGGTGGTCTTCGTGGGACATGCTATGGTCGTATTCAATGCCGTAGCTAAGGAGCAGTTCAGTGCCCTCCTTCGATGTCTCCCACCACGGCGCGACGCTTCCTCGAGGTGGCTTGCCACAAAAGTTGGTAAGCATCTTGTACGTTTTGTCCAACACATCGCGCTGCTGTTCGAATGTCATATCGACAGGGTTCTCGTGTGAGTAGCCGTGAAGACCAATCTCGTGGCCAGCATCGCGCACCGCGGCGCAGTCTTCGGGGAAGGTCTCGAGAGAGTGACCTGCCCTCATTAGCGCACGGCGCCTGGCGACATATGCATATTTTGCTCACCTGGAATGAACCATGTAGCCTTGATGTTGTATTTCTCGAACAGCTTGAGCAGTCGCTGCGTCCCTACCGTTCCAGCCCACAGGCCTATATCCCATCAGCTACTCCGCAATCAATAGTCGCGTACCCCCCACCAAGCTTACCTCTGCTAATGTCGCTCGTAGAATCCTCTCCGCCATAGGATCCAAGCCAACCCGCAACAGCATCAATGTCAACACCATAGCTCACAAGGACGCGCTTCTTGCCCATAATAGAATCTTAGAGAGTAGGAGCCTTTTTGGTGACGTGATTGTAGGACGATGTTACGACTGTGCAAAAAGGAGAATGTTATAGACGTCTTGGAGAGTTGATGGCTGCGAGCTTTAGGATGCGATGACCCCGCTATTAGCTTCCGAGACGGACGTTGCACAAGGGACCTGAGCGAAAGCCCAGAAGGTGGGGGTGCGAAATTGGTGCCAGAATGATCCATTCGCGCTTGACCGACAGCGGCTTATCGTGAGTCGTTGCATTAGCTTCCGCGGCTACAGCAGCTTCCGGATCCAATATCGGAGGACAACGCTCCAATACCCATACAATGTCAATCCATTTTCATAATAGTGAAGGGGCGACTGGGCCGATTGGGCAAAATTGAAAAATTCAGATGTCGAATTCTATATTGTTTTCGCAGCTTTGAGCAAGGCCTCGATGACCTTAGCAGCACCGAGCACCTTCTCTTCCTCCAGCCTGCGTGCGACTAATTGGATACCTATGGACATACCATCCATTTTCTCTAGATCAAACATATCCCAATTCCACTTGTCTAGATCGTTCCGCGGCTGGTACGCAGACATTTCGGCTGTACTGGTGCTGTCAAGCTCCTTGGAGACTTCGCCAGCCGAGAACACCACAGCAGGGTAGTCGACGAAATTAAAAACTTTGGTATAGCCTACCCAACGGCATTTGCGATGAGGAACAGCCGAGTGTGGCATGACGGGCGTCAGGAGCACATCGATCTGCTTGCCGGTGGTTGGCGAAACAGTCGAATTCCACAAATCGAGAAACTTCTTCTGGGCAGCAACCTTCTGCTTGTTTAGCTGCCAATATGAATATACCGAAATTGGCTTCCCCTTGTTAACTAGCGCTTCCACGTGTGGGATGAGTGGTTCGCCGGCAGCTTCGACATCTCGTCTGATGTCTTCTCCGCCGTCAGCGGTGTAGTATTGATCCTAACATTGATAGTTAGTGTGGATCGTAAGGATCCATAGGGACAACGCACCATTATGTTGATGCACTCCTGGTGAAGGCTTCCCGGAGTCCAAGGGACGAGCTCGTGGCCGGCATACCTCAGTTTTGAAGCGACCTCATTTAGTATACGAGATATAGGGGGGTGTGGTTTTACAACGCCATCATCAAGCATCAAGCCGACGATTAGAGGCCTTGACTGGATGTCTACGAAAGCCTCGGCCCGCCAAGATAGAGGACTGCACTTCGGATCCAACCGCCATGGCTCTGAGTCAACAACAGCCTTGGTAACTGATATGAGTGACTCTACATTCCGAGACATTGGGCCGATCACAGACGGAACATGTTCTTGACCCTCAGTGGAAACCGCTACGCCGTGATAAGGTAGACGGGTGCTCTATCCGAGTCAGAAGCTAGCATGGGTCCCGTTTGATATGTACTCGTCCATGGGCCTCGGGAACGTGGTACAGCAGTCTGCCATGAAAGACGGTGAAGAAGGGAAAATTTTCACTCACACTTGGCTTCAAGCCACAGAGACCTAGCATATGTGAAGGGATCCGAATACTCCCGCCGATATCTGTTCCCCAGCCCACGATCGAGCCTCGGAGGGCCAAAAGCGTACCTTCTCCGCCTGTTGAGCCCCCAGGCGTAAATTCAGGATTTCTTGGGTGGACCGTTAAGCCCCACAGCGGGTTTTCGGTTTCACACCACTACCTAGCCTGTCAGATGGACGAATCCGCGCTAGAATTGCAAGCTAGCACAGGGACCTACCATGATGCTCTGGGGTAGATTTGACTTTGCGATGATCACGGCCCCCATCTGTCTCAGGATAGAGACCAGAACACAATCCCGGGCAGCCGGGTTGAATGCACGTCCGACGTAGCCGAGGGTGCTGTCATAGCCATGGACGTCAAACTGGTCCTTGAGGGTCATGGGGACGCCATGCAAGGGTCCCACAAGGCGGCCATGGTCATTGAAAAAGTCGTCGAGCTCCTGAGCACGGTGCAGGGCGTCGTCAAAGAAAACTTCAGTGAGACTACAGCGCGTCAGCCACAGTAATTTCCACGGCCAAGGGACGACGAGGCGTCCACGGCGCGTGTATGGACGCTATGTACTTGCCAGTTCGTCTAGATAGGTCAGCCGGAAAACTGGGAATCAGGGGCTATTTTTTTTTTTTTTTAGCGGGACGTACACGTTGATGAGCCTCGATAGCCCTGTGGGAAAAAGAATGGCGTGAGAGTCGTCTCATAAATATTGGGAAATGAACTGGCAAAACACGTGCCGTCGATCGGCCTTAGCCTTACCCGTCGATGTAGGCGCCACAAAGCTTCGACGCCGTTGCTGTGCGGGACGAAATGGCGAGCAGAACGTCCTCGACGCTATCAATGCCGGTTAAGTGCCGGATGGCTTCGCCGTTGACATGGTGCACAGGCTGCAGGCTCGTATTCAGAAGCAGTCCACTGGACAATACAGTAATGAAACACGCGAGGGGCCCTCTGGACTGACTGACATTGCGGGTTGAAGCCGCGTGGTTGCGGATCGCCTCGTCACGGAGCCGGCGCTTCTTCCGGGCGATTTGCAGCCACTGGGGAGCGGTCGTCTCTATCATAGCGGGCGGGATGCAACGGGAGACAGACAAGAGGCGATCAATACTGGAGTGAGCCGTAGACACAAACACCCAATGCTGTGGCGGACGGCGGAGGGTTTTGTTGGGGAGCAGCAGACAGGTACGGGGTAGTGCATGCGGGAGTGTGGTCACGGCGGCCAGAGCAGACCAGGCAAAGCGAAACTAGCGAGCGCCGGCGTGCTGTCACCGGCGGAAGGCGCTCTCGGGATTCTCTTCTAGGGAAAGGCTCCCAGTTTGACAGCAGTGCAATTGTGCAAGCTCTAGCACTGGAGGGCTGGAGTCTAGGGAGATTTCGGGTCGCGGAGACTGGGGGCTGCCGCACGGAGAACAGCAGTGGGGGGCCGCAGGGGCCTTCTGGAAGCTGCCGGCGCTCCGTCGCGTCCTTTCGTGGCTCTGTGACTTGGCCTTGCCCTTGACCTTGCGAGGATGCGATGCGAGATGCCTCTCGTGCACTGCAGCAAAACCCCCGGGCACGGTCACCCCATAGCTGCAAATTTTTCGCCCTCGTCGTCGTCACCATTGAGCCCTCCCCCAAGAATGCATCCAGGGCTGGTTAAGAATGGGCACTTGTCGCTCGACGTCGAACGACCGCAACCCCCATTTTTCCACGCTCGCCCACACCCCTCCCCCGCCGGATGGCCGTCTACGGGATCCAAAGAGGATAGCAGGACACCGCCCAGGACTTAAGGCGTCAGGATGCCGGCCCTCTGGTGGAACCTCGTGAAGCGCAACCCCTCGCAGTCGCCCCCCTCGTCCAAGATACAGAAGATGGCTCCCGGACTCACCACCGCCGACTCGACCCGCTCCAGCTTCGACGTGGTCTCGACGACGTCATCGGCGCTGTCGGGCGAGGACGACTACAGCAGCTTCCTGAGCGATGTGGTCGTGGTCGGCGCAGGCCCCTCGGGGCTGTTGCTTGCGTATGTCTGCCCACAATCGCCTTGAGCTATTGATTTCTCTCTGAGCTTCTAGACTGACGACCACTGCGCAGGGACTCGTTGGTGCGCTTCGGCGTCAAAACGCGCATCATCGACGACCGCGCCGACGCGACGACCACGGGCCGCGCTGACGGCATCCAGCCCAAGACCATTGAGACGCTGAAGCAGATGCGCATGGCAGACCCGCTGCTGCGTAAAGGCGTGCGCATCTACGACATCGCCTTCTGGGTAGCGCGCCCCAGCCCCGCTGTGTCCAACAGCCTACTGATAGCTTCCCCCGACCAGAAATCCAATCCCGCAATAGGCCAGCAGCTCCGCCGCACCGGCCGCGAGATCCACTACCCGCCCATCGTTGACCTGCTAGAGCCCTACATCCTGCTCGTCCACCAGGGCATGGTCGAGAACCTGTTTATCGACGACCTCAAGGAGCGCGGCGTCGACGTTACCAGGACCACCTCATTCATGGGATTCGAGTACTCGCCGCAGAAGGTCCGCCCGCTCCAAGTTGTCTGCAAACAGGACGTCGACCAGCACCGCAAGATTTACAATACCCGCTATCTGGTAGGCTGCGACGGCGCCCATTCCCGCGTCCGCAAGTCCATCCCCGACTCCATCCCCATTGGAGCCTCCTCGGATGCCGTCTGGGGCGTCCTCGATGGCGTGCTGGACACCGACTTCCCAGATATCTGGAGCAAGGTCGTCGTGCACAACGAACAGCTCGGATCCATCCTGATGATTCCGCGGGAGCGCAACATGACCCGCCTATATATCGAGCTGAAGCCCGGCTCCGAGGAGGCCTCCCTGAATCAGGCGCACACCCAGGAGTTTGTCCAGCAGCGTGCCACCCAGATCATGCAGCCTTACAGGCTCAAGTGGAAGAACGTTGGTACGTGCCCATCGTCAGCCAGAGTCTGCATCACGTGCTCTCAGCAACTGGATGCTAACGGCAACAGAGTGGTTTGGAAGATACACTATTCGGCAGGGCGTTGCATCCAAGTTCACAGACCCTCAGCACAAGGTCTTTATTGCCGGAGATGTATGTGGGCCACCTTGGCTTATTCCTCTCCTACCCCTACTCACCTTTTCTAGGCTAGCCACACCCATTCGCCAAAAGCCGCCCAAGGAATGAACACCTCGATGCACGACTCCTGGAACTTGGCCTGGAAATTGAACTTCGCTGTTCGTGGCCTTGCCAAGCCATCTCTCCTTGACACGTATGAGCAGGAACGCAAGAAGATTGCCAACGACCTCATCAACTTCGACTACGAACATGCAAACGCTTTCGCTGCCGGAGACCCGGTAGCTCTCGCCGAAAACTTCGCCAAGAACGTGGCCTTCATCTCAGGTTACGGTGTCACGTATGATCCCAATGTCCTGAACGTGCCATCTAAGGGCCTCAACCCCGGTCTTCTAGAGCCGGGCTACCTCTTGCCTCCTGCTAGGGTAACACGCTACATCGATGCTAATCCCGTTGATATCCAAACCGACATCCCCGCGCTCGGCCAGTTCCGTATCTACATCTTTGCTCATAATGTACATACCGCAATGCCTTTCTTGGACACAGTGTGCTCCATGCATCAGTCTACTTCGTCGTACGTTGGAAGGGTTACGGCCATTGGCAACGCTTCGTACACAATGCAACCACCACTTGCAGCCCCGCATGACCAGTTTGTGTGTCCTGAGCGATATACCCCCATCAGCGGGATCTTCACGTATGCTTTAGTCACCGACATGGACCGCAACAAGGTCGAGATTGAGGATCTTCCATTCCTGCTCCGTGACTCTAGATGGACTTTTTACCTTGACGATGTTCCTCACCAGGATACTCGCAAGCAGAAGTGTTTGGACAAGTGGTTAGGTGGACTAGGCGACAGTGAGGTTGCAATTGTCAACGTGCGTCCCGATGGCTATGTCGGATGCCTTCGCCGTTGGGTGGATGGTAGCAGGGACAGTGGTCTCAGTGCCGTCCGCTGGATGGACCGCTACTATGAGCAGTTCCTAGTGGACTCGTGATTTGGTTGAGCAGTTGAATATCCCTCCGAGCATTCTCTTTTTCATCTTGCATCATAGCGGCGTTTGGCTTAGATATACTCAGTCATATGGTCCACCTCATAGACTACATGTCAAATTAAATCAATACTCTACAACCTCATTAACGTATTCCACCATCGAAGCGGCCAAACCATCGAAGCGGCCACTTTTTCTTGGCATTATAAACACTACGTACGAACTATAATGAATCCATAACGCGACCTTCTATTAATTCAACAAGAAGGTAGAATTGAGCTTGCCTTACAGGCGTATAAATTAGGCCAGTTTAAGAGCGTGCGACGCGCTGCTATAGCTTTTAACATACAACATTAACGACTCTCTGCTCAACTTCATGGAATCGCGTTTTACCCTCATACACAACCAAATTGCTAGAAGCTTATAATAACCGAAGAATAAACAATTATATAATATATTCTTAACCTTAATTTATAAGGATTTACGCCCCGGCTATATAAGGTAGCAGATATAGCAGATAAACTATTAGGCGTACGTGGTAGAATACCTATAGAAAAAAATTAGTCTAAACAATTTATAGTGCATATAGATAAGTTTAAAACAGCCTTTAATTAAGTAAAGGATTACTAAAGAATAAAATAAGAGAATCTAGAGGTTATTAATATATAGTTTAAGCTTATATAGGATATAATTATAAAATATAGTATATATAATAATAATATCTATAACTTTAATAAGATAGGTTTTTAGATAGGTATTATTAATATTATAAAAGTTATTATAGGTTTAGAATATTATATAAAGCCTACTCTTATATAGCTAGATAATTATAAGTAGATTATAGTTATCTAGAGTATCTATACTACTATATACGCGACTCTACTATTTATTATCTATAAAAAACACATCTATATCTCTATATAGTATAAAGAAGTAGATATACTATATAATTAGAAAATTTTAGTCTCTAAAAATAGCTAGATAAATAATACGCTTAGTTTTAAGTAGCTAAAATACTTTAATAAATATTATAATAATACGAAGAAATTATTCTATAAAAAGCTTTATATATAATCTTATCCTAAAGCTTTTTACTTATCTTATTTTACTCCCAGCTCCACCCCTTTTCCCTTCTATATATAGTTATATACTCCCTTATAAGTAGTTTAGTAGTTCTTCTATATCCTTTCGTATAAGGCCTATAAGTACTAATAGAATTTCTAGGTCCTTAAACTTCTATATACTCTTATATACCTCTAAGTAGATTTGTACTATATTTAAATCTATTATCTTATCTACGCTGTTACTATAATAGTATAGGTAAGATAATAGGTCTAAATATAGTATAAATCCTCTTAAAGGTATATAAAAATACGTAGGGGATTAGAGACCTAAGAATTCTATTAATACTTATAGGCCTTATACGAAAGGATATAGAAGAACTACTAAGCTACTTATAAGGGAGTATATAACTATATACGGAAGGGAAAAGGGGTAGAACTAGGGGTAGAATAAGATAAGCGAAAAACTTTAAGATAAGATTATATATAAAGCTTTTTATAGAATAATTTCTTTGTATTATTATACTACCCCCCTTCTTATAGGCTGATAGTCCCTATCTATACTAGTTTAGGAGGGAATTAGGGTTATTATAGATAGGTTCTAGTATAAAGAAATTTCTTTAAGAAGGTATTTACTAGTAAAAGCTAATATATATAGTTACCTATAAAGATGCGTTTATTAACATAATATTAAGTAAGGTTTTTATAGTAAGTATAATTAACCTATATATTAGCTGGTAACTACTATTATAATAGTTTATTAATATTATAATTTTATCGCGTATAGTAATAAGTATTTACTAGCTTTAATATATTATTAGGTTACTATTAACTAAACTTCCTTAACTAAATAATAACTTCTACTCTATATATATTATTACGCGTTTCTAGTACTATTAATTATTAAAGTATTACTAACATCTTATAGAAAAAATTAATTAATATACTATTCTACCTACCTTCTAGAGCCTCTTTAGAGGTTTTCTAAATTATCTACCTTTAAACTATATATATACTCGCTTATAGGTAGCGTATAATATTTACCTTTTAGTCTCTAAGATTAAAAAAATGCGAGTATTATATCTCGTAAAATAAAAAGTACAACCCTATATAAATCATATCTAATACTAGTAGAGTACTTACTACTAATATACTTATAGATTCTCTCCTATTATAAGAAGGAGTTTCTAGTTCTCTAGAGTTATCTTAAATTATAGATAGTAGCCTAATATATAGAGGATAAGAAGAATAAAAAGGTAGCTTTTAAGGCTATTTTAGAGTCTACCTACAGCTTAGTACTTATAGCCTAGGTTGTAAAGAGTTAGAAAGATAGCTTTTCTATAGCTAGTATCTAGATAGCTTTATTCTACTAGAATACTAAGTTATTCTATTAGGTTTTAGCCCTAGAGGCTCTAGTATCTAGCCTTTAAGCTAATATTACGGCGCTTTTAAGCGGCTAAGAATAAGGTAGAGAAGGTTTAGAGGGAGTCCGGAGGGAAAGAAGGGGAAGAAGAGTAGAGGAGGAGAGAACTAGAGAGGTATCTAATAGCCTACTATTAGACCCTCTAAATTCTATAGAGGAGTAATTTCGGGCCTATACTTTAGTTTTTAAATCTATTACTTAACTCTTATATATTATTATCTATTAGATAATCTATATTTTCTATACTATTTTTATATACCTTAATCTATTTAGTTAGAGTTTTTAGAGGTCCTAGCTAATTCGGATACTTATTATAAAAAGCTCTTAGCTTATAAAACGAACCTATAAAATTTAAAGCTTTATACTAGACCGGGTTAGAATTATATCCTACCTATTTTATATAGTATTTAAGGGTCTTATAATATAGCTTACTAGCTAGTATTTCCTTAACCTTCTACTCTTCTACCCCCTTAATAGTAATAGTAGGTGGTTTTAGAGCTTCTTACCCTAGTAGAAGGTCCTAGGGGTTCTTATATAGTAGGTTTAATACGAAGATATTATATATTCTTAACCCTAAGAGTAGCTATAGATAGTATAAGTTTTTAACCTATTCTAGTACTTTAAAAGGGCCCTCCTATTAATTAGATAGCTTTTAGCTTAGTTTCTAAACTGTAAGATTCTTAGTATTTAGATAGACTATATTACTAATCTACTAATTAATCGGTTACTAGTAATAGTTAATAATAGATTATATATAATCCTAAACCTTTTTAATATTAGCCTTTATAGTTTTCTAGGCTATATATATATAAGTTATTAGAGCTAAAACGTTTTTATAATTTAATTTATCTATTATAGTAATAGGATTAATAGAATATTTCTAATCTTAACTCTAACAGGGCTTAAATCTATATAGGATCTAATATAAGGATATTCTAATAGTTATATAGAGTAGAGTTGTTTATACTTAGTTAATTATAGGTAATAGAGAACTCTAGTTGTTCTAGTAGAAGGATATAAAAGGGTGCAGTCTCTAATTAATATACTTATTTATAATCTCTATCTATCTATTAGTCTTTTTATAATAAGTAGTAGATAGTTTAATCTTTATATCTAAGATATAGTAGAATTTAGACTAGAAACTAGATATAAACTAAGGTTTTTAGTCTAAAATAATAGTTTTGGGCGTATAGCTAAAATAGTATACTTATTAAATAAATAATTTAGCTATTCCCTATATATTAATTATATAATAGTAGGGAATAGATATAGCTTATTTAGATAGGCGATTAATTACTACTATAATCTAATTATATCTAGACTTATCTATAGGAAAATTCTTAAAGTTAATATATAGATACTATATTAGTTAATTTAATATAGAAAGTAGGTAGATAAAACCTAGAGTTTAGGTTTATATTAGATAAGCTTTATAGTATAGAATGTAATTCTATATATATCGTTTATAAGTAGCCTTTATACCCTTCTAGTAGTACTTCTAGAATAGTAACTAATAGGTTTTAGTAGTACTTAGATATGCAGAGGATACTTAGTTATAAGCCTCTCGTATAAGTTATATATAAAGGCCTAAATCTAATAGAATATATAAGCGATTATTATAGAGAAGTAGTCTATTCTCTATCCAATATTTATAGGGTAAAAGTATACGTTCTTATGTAAAGAAGACTTAGTTTTCCTATAGTAATATATTAATCAACTCTAGAGAATCTAATAATATAACCTACTCCTAGCCTTTAATAATATTTAGTATAGCCGCTTAAGTTGTTATTTAGGTAATATAGAACTAGACTAATTTAGTATTAATTCGGGGGTAAAGTTAATACAGTCTAAGTAAGACTTTTAACTAGTTATTAGTTTAAACCGCTTTTAAGTTTTCTAAATCTTATTTATAATAACTAAGAATATCTACTCTAGTATTATTCTTACCTAGGGTGTACTTAATTCGGAACTAATACTAAACTAATTCTTTAGTCTAATAAACTTAATAAGTATTAAGTACTTTTATAATTATAAAATATTCGAGTAAGCGATAATTAGTATATACTAGAATTCTAGTAGCTACTAAAGTAAGTTCTACCCTCTATTACTTAAATATAGTAATAATTGCGAATAGTTTCTTATTATAAATCTCCTAGTTTAGTTTTAAACTAGATAAAACCTTACTATAGAATACTATAGGGTACTATTTTCTATTAGGATATTTCTATAATAGTACTTCTACAACTACTCTATTAGAGGTATTAGTTTCCATTTTTATTTCTAACGTAGGGTTAAAGTAGTAGAGAGTAGGTATACTTAATAGGGCTAACTTTAATTTCTTAAAGGTAATATTACATTCTAAAGTCTATATAAAAGGGGTTATAGAGCTCTATAGTATAATAATTAGCTTTATAATACGCGAGAATTCTAGTATAAACTATTAGTAGAATCTAGTAAAATCTAAGAAGAATTTCACACCTATTATAATAGTAGGTAGCTACTAGTTATATAGTACTTCTACCTTCTCTAGATTAACTTTAAGGTTTTTATTTAAGAGGATATAACTAAAGTATTTAGTTCGGGTAATATAGAATTTGCTCTTTTTAATATTAACTTATAACCCTACTTAATATAATCTCTTAAGAACTTTCTTAATGTAGATAGCGTATATTACCTCGTTTTTAAAGTAGATAAGAATATCGTTTAGGTAAGTAATATAGAAGTTATTTAGGTAGTTAATTAG
>ML986579.1:82975-163923 GCA_010094045.1 Lojkania enalia
GCTCGATTTCGTATAGAGACGTAGAGAAAAACTCGTTCTCTTTCCTCTTTATATTAAAGTAGAAAGTATTAGCTAAGATAAGAGTAATAATAGAAGAATAGACTTTCTTTAGATTAGATTCGGACTTTATTATATATAGGCGTATAAGAGTTCTAAGCTTATTTAAACTATAGGCTATAGGAGACTAATATAGTTTTAGTAGTTTTAGTAGACCCTTAATATAATAGATAGTTAAACTACAGGACTACTAATACTAGTTCTTTTCCTATAGAGTATCGCGTTGCTAGATATCTAGTTCTACCTTTTTATCGTATACTAGCTAAGTTAATTATATAAGAAGAGGAGGTGAAGAATTATAAGTAGTAGAATATTTAGAGGGCTATATAATCCGATTCTTATCCGTATTTAGCTGGAGTTAAAAATAATATAACTATTTAATACTAATAATATAATTCTAAGTATTTAGATCTATAATAATAAATAGGTAGTTTTAGATAGTTCTTCTATTAATTTGCAGGTGTAAGTAGATATACTAATTAACTAGAGTTTAGATTCAGTCCTAAAAACCTTTAACAGTAATTTTAAAGGGTAAATACTATATTAATATATATAAGGCTTAGAAGAGTAATCTAGCTACTATAGAATTAAAAAATAGAAAGCCTTAAGCACCTATATTAATAAAAGCGTTTAGTTATATACTAACGCCTTTTAAATATAGAATAGTAGGGATTTAAAAATACTTTCCTCTAAATAAATATAATAAATCGATATTTAATAAGTCATACTTACTTAAATCTAGAATGGAAAGTTTTCTTAGATATCTCTATTTCCTACCTAAGAACTATCTAGGTGGTACTTATTTACGTTTAAAAACTCTTCTTTCTTAATCTCTTTTTATTTAACCTCTATTTCTTATATTTTAAAGACTGTATATTCGTTTATAAAGTATTCTAGTTTACTATAATTATAGTAATTATCTAGGGTTGTATACCTTTTAGGTATAGGAGTCTTACTAGGTAGTTAAGGAGTAATTATAGTAGAATAAGGTATTAATACTAGGGTAGATTAGAGTAGTATTAGATTATAAGTTACCTTAGATAAACTTTTAAAAGCCTTCCGGTACTAATCCGAATTTATTTTAGCTACAACCTATAGGCTAACAGTTTATTCTAGAAGGTTAAGAACGCTTCTTCTTTCTATATTATAGGCTGTTAAGTAGACAACTATAACGTTAAAGAAGCCTTTCTATATAAGCTTAAAGCTAAGGTTTAGTATCTTTAGACTAAGGAGAATCTTATTCTATAGGTAGAAGAACTACTTAGATTAGGATATAGATCCTCTAATAGCTGTACTAATAAAGCAAGCTTTAAAAGTTGAGAACGCTTCTCCCTTATTTATCCTTAAGACTTAAAACGCCTGTTATACCTCTATCTCTTTATTATCTATAATAAAATACGATTGTAGAAGTAAAATTATTTTTTTAGCATTCTTAAACTAATACTAGTCCGATTTAGCTAAGTATTTTAGCTCTAGATACTCTTTCGCAGTACTAGAGGTATATTTCTATATTAACATTATATATATACGCTCTATCTAATAGTAATCTATATTAATCTTAAATTGGTCTAAGATTAAAGCTCGCTATTATTTAAATATAGGTTTATTACTATCTATAAAGCTTTCGATCTTAGGTATACGTTTAGTAAGATAGACTTAAGGGGGCTTAGGGGTAGCTAAGAGGTTTCTTATTAGAAGAGTTACAAAAGTTTCTTAGTATATTATTAGTTCTAATTCGGTGGTTTATAGAGGCTAATTAGGACTAATAGTTCTCTATTATATTAAGCATACGATCTTCTCTTATAAAATTATAATTTATTCCTTAAGAGTTAGTTTACTCTAATTTCCCTCCGAATTAAATAGGTTCTTTATTATAGGCCCTATAGAGAGGGGTCCGCCTATTATAGGGCCCCCTATAAGAGGTAATAGTTGTTCTACACGTATAGATAGAAGTTTACTCTTACTATAACTTACGTATATATTAGTTCTAGTATAGGAATTAGAAGGTAAATTATAGTTAGATATTAGTAGTTACCTCCGATTCTAATAGATTATTAGTAGTCTCTAAGTTTCTACCTAGGCGTACTCTACGCGGCTTTTCTAAAGGCAATCCTAATCGTAGAGGATAGGAAGTTCTAAACCTAAAGACTTTAGTTAATAAAAGGTTTCTAAGATTTTATCTAGGTAACTAAATAATTTAATATAATAGTATATAAGTATTATAATCTAAACTAAATTAGATATATTTTAGACTTAAATATAGTTAAATAAACAATCAATATAATATTATTAAAGAGGCCGTTACTAGTAGTATTAAATTCTTCTATATAATATAACAGCGTAGGTAAGATAATAGGTCTAAATATAGTATAAATCCACTTAGAAGTATATAGGAGTATATAGGAGATTAGGGACCTAAGAATTCTATTAATACCTATAGGCCTTATACGAAAGGATATAGAAGAACTACTAAGCTACTTATAAGAGAGTGTACAACTATATACGGAAGGGAAAAGGGGTAGAACTAGGGGTAGGATAAGATAAGCGAAAAGCTTTAGGATAAGATTATATATAAAGCTTTTCGTAGAACAATTTCTTTATATTATTACAGTTACAAATATATAAAGATATAATAAGTAGGGTTATATAAGCTACTTATTTTAGACAGTTATAAAAGCTACCTTAACTAAGAATTTAAAGATTACTACCTTATATAAAAGATCTTAACGCTTTATATACCTTCTTATTTATTATATATACTTCAGCCTTTTAATATAGTTTACTTCTTACTATTAAAGCTAAAGTACTTATAGTATATATAAGACTTAGTATATTAATACGTCTACTATATTAATAAAGAAGGCTTTCTTCTAGCTTTTAAGGACGCGTTTTTTAATATATTTATATATAAAAACTATTAAAAAGCTTTTAAAGTAATAAGAATTATTCCTCTAAATATATAGGTTATATTAGATTACCTTAATATACAACTATATACCCTACTAGAACTACTTCTATAAGAAGACTTCTAATAGTTTAAAACTCTAAGTAATATATATAAATTTAGGTTATAATTAATACTTATATAAAAGTCCTTTATATAATTACTAAAAAAGGTATAAGAAGGATTCTTACAGCTTATAAAAGGTGCTAAGTTAATACTATATTAGAATACGCTTTTTTAAGCTTACAACTTTAAGCTTAAAAGGTAATTAGAAGAAGTAACTAAGCGTAAAATATATAAAAGAAAGTATATTTAGTATAACAGTATAGTATTATATAGCGAGGGATCTTTATATATAGCTACTAAAGTATCTATAGGCTCTTAGCCCTTTAAGAAGACTCGTGGTACTAATACTTAAGAAAGGGCTCAACCAGCTCAACGCTACTGTAGTAACTATAGTAAGACTAGATATAACGCTTATACGTGCTAAAAGGATAGTAGGGAAAATTCTGAATCAGATGAAAGTGTATCGTACGTAGAATCTCTTATTAGTATTGAGTAAATTAACTTTTCGTATATGGTGTTCGTTGCGCCAAGAAAAAGTGGCCGCTTCGATGGTTTGGCTGCTTCGATGGTGGAATACGTTACGTGTATCAATATATATATATTGGGGGAGTTCGAAGCACGTTCTTTCAATTTGGACACAGTATCAAGGTCCTGTTAATCTTTGAATGGATATATTTTACCTCAGCACGTTGCTACCGCTGTTGCAATTCCATTCCAAATAGAAGGGAGGCCCCGAACGAGTCATGTAAATATCTAATCTTGCCAGTGAGCCCGATCACCGACAAATCAGGAAACGCGTCGTTGAGCCGCATCTTTCCAAAACAAAAGTCACTCCTCATCTTTAAGCCAATCGATATGGAGCCGCAGCAGCCATAAAACAATGCGCAACTCCAGAAGATTCAGAGCTTGTTCAGTCTTGTCCTCAATCATAGGTTCCGGAGCCTGCTTTGCCTATCACCCCAGAATGCTTATCTCCAACCAACGCTAAACTAGTCCAGTCTCCAGACCTAGGCGTTCTATCCCCCACTTTCCATTACTTGTAATCACATTGGCTGGAAAAGCGCGTTTGGACTTCCTATCTTTACCCGTAGTCGGAGATACGCCTTCGCGAATCAAATAGTACTAGTTATGATTGACGAAAATGAACAGACCATAAGTGTCGAGAATGGAAGTCGACGCGTATAGTCAATTTGGAAGATGGGGATGGAGAATTGAGAACCAGATATATAACAGGGGACACAGAACAGATGCACAAAAGATGTACAAGCAGGTCATTGCCATTTGCGAACCTGGTCGTTAGGATTCTGAACAAAATATTCCCTGCTTTCCCGCGTCCAGTCCACGCATCCATCAATCTTGGGATAAAGAGTGGACACCATGGGTGCCAACAACGAGACTGTCATAAGAGAAGGGAAAGGAAGCCCAATCGCGACTTCAGCAATGTCGGAGAAAGACCAGGAGGCTGGTGTAACGGTTGAGATTATAGACAAGGCTGCCGAAAGGGCCTATGGCATGTTTCTTCTAGTGCAACATGTTATTTCAGTTCTAATATTTGTCCAGTCCGGAAACTCGACTTCTTCCTTCTACCCTTTCTTTCAGTAGTAAGCCATTGGAACCTTCTTGCCCCAACTCTGCAAACAAACCGACAATGCTAATGAAATGTAGATGTACTTCTTCAACGCAGTCGATCGGAGCAATCTCGGCAACGCAAAAACGGATGGCATGGACATAGACTTGGGCTTTACGGGCGAGCAATACTCGCTTCTCATTTTGCTCTTCTACATCCCGAACGGTCTCTGCGACCTCCCCCTGAACATGTTGACCAAGAAATTCTCCGGTAAGGTCATGCTTCCCACGCTCATGGTTGGATGGGGATCCTGCGCTCTCCTTCAATGTGCCTGCAAGAACTTTGCTGGCACGCTGGTCATCCGTCTTATCCTCGGGGCCTTCGAGGCGGGCTTCTTCGCTGGTAAGCCGAAATGATCCAAGAATGTTCCTCACACCAACATTTTTTTTTTTGGCAGGAGTCGTTTTCTACTTGACCCTCTTTTACACCCGTGGTGAGCTCGGATTCCGCATAGCCATCTTCTTTGGAAGTGCTCTACTAGCCGGCGCCTTTAGCGGTCTGATCTCCTATGGCGTCTTTCAAATCCACCATGACACCGTGCAGGGCTGGAAATGGCTCTTCCTCATCGAGGGCGGAATGACCGTAATCGTCGCCATTATTGCCTACTTCTGGCTCCCCGCGGACGCAAAGACAGCCTGGTTCCTAAACGAGGCCGAGCGCGTCGTCGCCGCTAGACGAACAGTCCGTGATCTTTCCAATGTCTCGCACTCTAACTTCAGCATCAAGGAGAGCTTCCAGACCTGGAAATCGTGGAAAATGTTTCCTTGGTGTGTCATCAGCTTGACGTACGCTGTCGCCTTCTCCACAACTTCGAACTTCCTGCCGCAAATCGTTCAGCGCCTGGGATATAGCGTGGTGAAGACCAATCTCTGGACCGTGGCCCCCAATGCTGTGGGCTTCGTGTTCCTGCTCTGCGTGACCAAGTCGAGCGACTACTTTCGCGAACGGACGTTCCACATCGTCTTCGCGCTGTGCGTCTCGGGCGTCGGCCTCGCCATCCTCGCATCGATAGACGTCCTGCACAACAAAAGCGTCGCCTATTTCGCCTGCTTCATGCTCGCGGCCGGCGCCTACATCCCCTCCTGCCTCGTTCACTCTTGGCACAACAACAACAACCTCAACGAGAACAGCCGGGCCGCGACAACGGGCCTTCTCGTCGGCCTCGGCAACCTGGGAGGCATCCTGTCTGCTGCAACCTTCAGGGCTGAGTACGCACCCAAGTATATCCCGACGCTGGTGGCCACGGCATGCTGCAATCTGACGTGCATTTGCTTCACGCTATGGCTCGGTAGCTGGATGAAAATGGAGAATCGGAGGAGGGATAGGATTTCTGGCGAGAGGATTCGGGCCGAGGATGTCAGGACTGAGGAGCTGACTAGCGGGGAGAAGAGTGAGAGGTTTAGGTATTTTACGTAGATAGGTGGTTGCTATTCTTACTTTGCACATGAAAGACTTGCTGAAAGGACTACGTAACAGGATAAAGACGGAGCATTAATAACCAATTTATATAGCAACCGGGTTATTTCCTGTTTCTTGTGTGATAATTTCTGCAATCTTTGACGATGCCATGAATAGTGTTAAGATACAGCTATGTGCCGACAAGATAGGACGATGTGAAGTTATAGGTAGTCTTTCTCTGTCGGGATGATGTCATGACTCGGGGATTCAAAACACGGAAAATCCCAATACGGGCCCCAAGGTAATTTAGATCCTATGCAACCATAGGCCCGATAGGGACACCTTCATGGTGTAGAGGTACTGGCACCGCCAAATCCGAATAGTTTTCCCTTTGCGGCTCCTTATGATATCCCTCATTAAATTCCACGCCATAGTTGAGTAAGCTTCGGAATGTTTTTACGACTAGCATAATTTGAATGATGATCTGCTCTACCTACGACAATAGTCCTTGTAATATCCAAACAGACCAAGTGAGAAATAGCAACATTCAAAACGCAAGACAAACTTTTTTTTTTTGTTTAGGAGGGGGGGGTTGATTAATACCTAAAGTCGGGACGTTGGCCACGATGAATGAGGTTTAGCAAAGGTTGCATCGCCTTGCGAATCTTTATCGTAATGAGTGCTAGAGTGGCTAGATGTTTTAATTAAGAGTGAAAAGGCCGGTTTAGGCATCTTGGATAAGTGAAGGTGAGCTTTTCTAGGCAGGAGCGGCATGGAAACTCATTGAAAAGGCTGTTCAGGGCATTCCTGGGGAATTTGAGTAAATGTTTGTCGAACTCAGTAGATGTTTGCAAGTCATCCTGGAATAAACTGTTAATTCAGCCTGACTTCGCGGAATTCCTAGCTTGGGTAAGAGAACAATTTAGTAAAACTTCTAAGATGGAGACCGTGTGACTAGAACACTCCTCATCAGGGGAGAAATTGAATGATGTAAGAGAGCATACAACGTATTACACATACATACTTTTCACAGACCAAGTCTCGCCAAGGTTCCGATATATGGCTGGCCCTATCTATAATCCATCCACAGCCAACAAATAACCGCCCTTCCGGCATGTTAGGTTCAATGAAATGTAGAGCCCATACACCTAGAAAAAGCTACCGGGAAAGACTAGTAATCTTCAGCAGAATCCCGAAGCTCCTGTAAAGGGCGTTCACAGATGAGGCATGACTCTGTAAGAGCAAACATGGGTCGAGGGGATCCCTTAGATTGTGCTAAAACTGAGGTCAATATCTCTGCTAGCTAATATTAGGCCAGAGGCACAAGTGGCTGGCAGATTACCGTCGTAGGCCTCAAAATGTAATTAGTTGATTAATTCATAGGTCAAGGATCCCTCACCTAGTAGTATGGGTTCTTCCCGATTAAAGAGAATAGCAGGCCTCGGAAATGACAAATTGCTTGAATATTAAGGCCGGGATGATACGCCATCTGGATATCTAACGTTCATGCACCGTGGCCCCCCCCCAAAAAAAAGCAACTGTGGACTTAAACAGAGCCAAGAGATTTGTAAGCCTCAATAATCTTCCCCAAATTCTCGTGTAGAGAATACGTTTTGAGTGCTTTGCATTTATTCTGTTGTGTTTGTGTGCTCCTTTCTCATACACAGTCTCAACTAACGTTCCAGTCACGTAACTCTAAAATGCTTTCTCTCTCCTATTGCTTCGACATCAGGCCCTACAAGAACAAATTCCAATTTTACGTGCCAAAATTCACTGCATTCATGGTTTATTGACCTATCTGTGAGAAATTGTCATCACATCGACTCGAAATCTCAACTCCATCAACCCCTCATACGCCATCCAACTGGTCAAACAAGTCAAGCTCGGGCCGCTCGAGAGCAAACGCTACTTCATCATCAATGCAGCTGACTCAGGGGTTGAGGCCTTCATCGAGGTACCCGAGAAATGGCTGATCGACGCCAGTTTCCGGGGCTGAACACTTGAGTGTTATCCTGTTCCTATATGCCGCTGATTAGATGGACTGGCTAACGCATTGCTTAGGTTCAAGAACTTCAAGTGTGCAGGTCACAACAAGTATTCCGAGCTAAATATATATCAGAGGCATCCTGTGAATGCGCATTATTGACGTGCGGATATTGCGTAGATGGGCTCTGAGATTGATTTGTAACTGCCGCATTGACAATAGACCCTTGCTAGGGATTAGCTGTTTATAGTTTAAAGGTTCAATGAGGTACCAAATCATGACAGAATGTTATCTTCGAGCAATAATTTCCATTACTCAATACGCATCTATTAAAGCCTCTGATCCGGGTGCTAGCAAGCAACACGCCGTTCCAAGTTTTTTTCCTAGGCATCCGACGTCCGTTGCCCTCTGAGCACTTACACCACGATACAGGGCAATAATATCGGGTGCCCTCGTGTTGTTCTTTATAGTTCCGCGCTAAATATTTGCGGTATTGGAACCTGGCGTTACAATTTTGGCAGCTGAAGTGGCGTTCGTGCCTCGTTTAGCAACGGCTGATGAATGTTTATTTTGTATTCATGAATAAACGGGGTGACAAGAAACTCATTTCTACAGGTATTTTTTGACATGGGTGCCGTTGCAATAGATGCAAGTATAGCCTTGTGCATTTGATGGATCAGATGGAGCAGTGTGGTGTTGGTAGGACCCCGACGGAGAATTAGTCGTGTTGACGAACGAGGGTGGTGCATCTTTTTCTAACGAAACGCAAGACGATAAAGGTAAGAGATCATCTTCAAAGTGCTGTTGCTCTAGCGCTAAGGCTACCTCCTGATGGTGCTGAGTTTGATGCGGGACGGTGTAATCAGGAAGAGGATTAAATTCCCGAGTTACCAAACGTGGATCGATAAACTCAAACTAGCTATAGTGATGGTATAAATGTCGGTGCTCCTCTAACTTCGGTTGACTAGATTCAGGGATCTGAAACTACCCGAAGAAAATATTCATATGTAAGACAATCCCGCGAGCGAGCATCAGGCTCGAGGGGCAACCAGCTTGGAAGTGAGCAAAGCACACGAAGAAAGCAAAATGATGTAGCAGAATCGACGACAGTAGCAAGGAATGGATGCTTCGGCGGCCATAGACCGCACGGTAAAGAAGAGAAAAGATTCGGCACCAGTCTGCTCAATTTATATAGCTGATAGTGGGGGAAACACGCACGGTTGACGGCTAGGACCTGATTGGTTGTCGTACCCCCCCTACTACAGGCCTCCATTGTAGCATTGCTCACGCAGCCTACCACCACATGTGGTTGCATCTGGAATTTCTTGTTGGCGTTCCCGAGCTGCAGCATGCAGACATTACGCCACAGAAAAGAAATTTTTTTTTTTTTGGAGTAACGGGATGGATGTGTATCTGAATGCATTCTTATTACAGTCCGGGCTACTCGACGCCTTTACCATTCAACTTCATATCTTCAGGGTCATGCTCCGCTTTCCTTTTCTTCAAACCACCTTGGTTCCCCTTTAGCACGTCCGTGAATAACTGCTTCAACGCTTCAATGGCTTCCTCACCAATCTGATAGTGGATGACCAGTCTTCCACCCATAAGTCTCACACCATACCGTTCACCTAATGCAATAAACCGATTTAAATCAATACAATGAGCCTCAATATCCAACCACACCATATTCGTATCAACAGGATACTTCATCTTGCCCCCTAATCCCATCCACATCTTCTCAATCTTCTTCGCATTTTGATGGCTTTGTGCCAACTTACCGCCCAAAAATGTTTCCTCTACCGCAACGCGTGCCGGTGCGGCGACAACACCAGCCTGACGAAGCCCGCCACCAATCGATTTCCGGACCCACCGACACCTATTGATGAAAGATTCCGATCCGACAACAATACTCCCGATGGGAGCACCGAGCCCCTTGCTAAAGCAGAGACTGACGCTGTCCATTTCCTTGCAGTAATCCTTCAACGGCCCCGCGCCCGCAGCAACGGCCTCCCATAACCGCGCGCCATCCATATGCAAAAGTATACCGTGCTGCCGCGCCCAAGCCGCTATCCTCTGAACCTCAGCTAATGGCATTATTGTCCCGTTCAATGTATTCTCTAATTCAATGACGCGCGTCGGACATGCGTGAACATCGTCTGATACCACGGCATATTTCTGAATCTCCTCGAGCGTAAGGAATTTCTCGTTCTGAGGGTCCACTGGCTGAACCAGGGCCTGACTTAGAGCTGCCACGCCGCCGGCTTCGTATTGTATAATATGGCCTCTCCGGTCGCAGAGGATTGCATGTGGGGGCGACGTAAGATGAGCTCGTAGCGCGACCTGGTTTCCCATTGTGCCTGAGAGCACGAGTAGGGCGGCCTCTTTGCCTGTGAGGTCGGCGATGAAGCATTCGAGAGAGGATGTGGTGGGATCTTCCATGAACACATCGTCGAGCAGCGTGCACTCTTGAATTGCTGCAAGCATGGATGCTGTTGGCGTGGTCGTCACGTCGGAGCGGAAGTCGAAGGCGGCGGGGTTGGTCTGCGAGCCCCATGCGTGACCATTCGGGGCGCTGTTCCTGGGAATTCCATTCTTTGAGCTGTTGGCGGTGTATTCCGCGAATTCAGACATTTTGGAAACTGGCGATGAGCTGTGAAGTCTGCGGGACCGCCAGCGCAGTGAGGAGTCCAGTCCGGATGGTAGCCGTGGTCTACCCTGTCGGCAGGTCGAATAGCGGGTTGCTGAATCTTGGTAAGGTCAATTGGAACGTATATGAACGGGTCCACGCACTGGCCAGCCGATAGAAGACGTTCAGACGTGTGCGAGGCATGAGGGCGGATATAAAGATTTCATGTCAAAGCCGAAGCGGCGGGTAATGTTCCGGGGTTATCTGACCAATTCTGAAACTAACCTTCTTCGGAAGGCAGTCATCTATAGGGCACGTAGAGTCCTCCAAACAATCGCTCAACACTCGATCTAGACGGTTTTATCATGTCACCATACACATGCTATGCAAGTAACGATGCGTTGACCAGCTTGACGACTGCTCGTATCGTTTCCCAGAGTCTGTGAGTACTACTAGGCCCAATGTGGCGGCTAGAATGTGTAGCCAAAAGGGGAATAAGATTGGTCACTATACCGTATTTCTGGCTATGCTTACGGCACTAATGACGACTGCGATGGTGAATAAGACTTTCGAGGTGGTTGCCGTCAGTGCGGCGGTATGCTGCCGTGTTAGTAGCACTTATGCAGAGGGAAGACCAGGGTTGGAATTGAAAACCATTCGGAAAACGGCATTAAACCGGCTTAACCATGGAGACTAGGATATGACAAACAAAGATGCTATAACGTCTTAATTGGCGTTATGGAATGATGCTTCTAGATGTCACGACGATATTTCGCTATGCTACCACCCACTATCATCTTCCTGGAGCTTAAACAACCCATTTCTTTTCTTATCCACTGCCCACTTCTCACACCAGCCTTTCATTTTCTCCCTTGACTTTGCGCTACCTACATTCACAGTTGGAATTATCTTGTCAATCCGTAGAGCACAACAAAACATTGTCAGCTCACGGAAGCTACTATGCTCAGAATATGGGACGCCGAAGCAACTGGCTCGACTGGTGCTGCCTGGCTGAGGCTTCAGATCTCGCATTGAGAATTGGCTCTTCCAATTCTGGGAATGAAGGACGGTCTGAACGGAGGGACTCTCGATGAAGCGATTATTGGGCGGACGATAGTTCCAACCTGAGGGCCTAAAGGCAACGGCCCGCGAAAAGTGATCGCCGAAGCCTTGGAGGTAATCATCAAGGGTTTGAGCGCGTATCTCGAAGAGCGGTGTCATGTGCACCTGGGCTTTTCGGGGATCTGAGGTGAGAAGGCCGTTCAGCTCCGGATCTTCAAGAGCATGGCATATCTTTTGCTTGTTAGGGGCAGCATATATCTTGCTTCCCAAGGCTTTAGCGATCCCAATGCATATCCGTTCTTTGCCGATGCTGTATGTTCCAACCACAACAAGTAGTCGACCCCGCTGTTTTGTAGACTCACCCCCAATAGACATCATTGCCTCAATATCGTCCTCTTCTTTATTACCTGTATCTTCTTGCTTCAGGTTAGAGCATTTGCGAACAAATTTCACCATTCCTTCGCTAACCCGCTCCCTTTTCATAGCCTCCCAGCTATCTGTCTCATCCGTATGACGCTTGTTAAGACTAACGCACATATCCGCGCAAGCTTGAATGACCTGCCTTTGGGGTGGAAACGCATATTTCGGGCTGAGATACGTGGTGTCGAGGTAGCAAACATCGAGTTTTTGGGGCCGACTCTTTCCACCCGCTGCATCAATAGTCTCTGGTCTTAACAATGGGTGCTCGATATGTGTTTGACACGCTCTAAAATCTCCGCAGTGCAAAACGCGATGTACTTTTTGATTTATGCCCTTTCCGACTTCCTTTTCGAATAGGAACAAGGAACTACCAGGGCAGTGGTTGGCAGGTATCATGGTGACATGGACGCCTTCAGTGTCATGAACCTCGGTTTTCTTCTCAAATTCCAGGTCAACAACCCACTTCGAGTCCACCCGCAACTGTTGTCGTACCAAATTACCCGTGACCTTGCTGCAGTATATCGGGCCGTGATGCCAAGAAGATGTAAGACCTATGTAGTGATCGCTATGAAAGTGGCTAAGAAAGTATGCCCGCTGGCCTTTAACGGCTCCATATCGAAATGCATCTACACATATGTAAAAGCCTGGGAGAATCTTGTAGAAAGGACAGGTGCGTTGATAGGAAGGCTTTCCTCTTGCAGCAGATTCGGCCGCTGCTGCAGTAGCCCAGGCAGCATCTTCTGCATGATTTGACATGAGTTTCGAGAAGGCAGAACTAGGATCTGAACTCAACTGCCTTAATTGGAATGGATTCTGCTGCCCCGGTCTAGCTGGGCGGGAATGTCGCTTGAACATTTTGCTGCCATTGTTTGGAGCCGATGTATATGGTTTCGGGGGGGTATGTTGCTCCGGCAGTGGAAGCGGGCTGCCATCTAGGCATGCGTTGACATGGACAGCCACTTGCTGATCATCCAAGCCCCCGAAGCTAACTTCACATATTGGACATGATGCCGTCGCTTGGCTGTTGATATTACAGGCACCACCGTCAGAATTTTCCTCAGTAGGGAGCATGTTTAGAATATTGGTGTCTTCTAAATCGTCATCGATGCCAGCTTCTGCCATTTCGAGCCTTTGCTGCTCTTCCATCCACCGCCTCTCATCGTACTCTTCGCCATCTGGAAAATCCTCATCTTCTAAACCTTCAAACTCATCAAAATACTGGGCATCGGTATGAGTCGTTGATTCATCATTTAGGTGTGGCGATTCGTCCCTAGCAGGCGCTAGAGTCTCCTTGGGGTTGTTGAAAACATTGGATTGTAGCGAATCAGCCGGTGGAGATCCGCTAGATGATATTTGTGATGTGGACGGCACTGTTCGTTGAATGGGAGTTGCCATCTCTTCAGCTTCGGAGTCTGAGTCGTCAACGAAAGGTCCGGCCTTCCTTCGACCATTCATGACTTGAGCAGCAAGATCCACGGATGGATCGCACGATCCCAAAGCGATACCATTATCTGATAGGGGTGGAGAACAAACTCGTGGGATAACATCTTCACCTATTCTCCGTCTCTTGATACTTCCTCCGACTTCGTTGAATCTGTTCTCACTGTTGTTCGTAGCGCTATTCTCTATATCGACGTAGACGCTATCGTTATGCCAGCCAACCGGCTCGTTATCCCCCTGTTCCAATACAATATTATTATTTGCCCTTTGTTCTGCCATGAACAGCCTGTTATTCTGCTCCTGTGCCTTCTTGAAGAATGCCATGATGTTGCCGTTTGGCGTGGCCCTAGGCTTGCCTTTTGAGCCATTGGCGGAGAAATTTTTCTTGCCCCAGTCCGGAGGGACAAGAGTTGTCTGTGTCCTGGCTGGCTGAGCCGTAACAGACTTCGATTTGGGGGCGGCCGTCTTCGACGCGGGATTGGCAGCCATGCTTGCCGTTGACGATCCTGAGAGTGGCGAGGGCGGCCGACCGACTGAGGGCACCCACTTGGAGGACGAGGAGAGCTTGCGATTCTCTCGCGGGTTGCGAAACATGATAAATCTATTCCATATTGGCACTCTCAAACTTCCCAAAGGGTGCGGTGCTGCCGAGCGTGAAGAATGCAATCGCTACTCAGGTACGAGCCCCTCGTCAATTCGCGAAACGAGAGCACGCTAGCACGTGCTCCCCATCTCGGCATTTCTCGTTTCGAACTCTCCGAGGTGTATGCATCATTCATCAAGAGCAAGTAATACTCAGCGATCTGGTTAGAGAAGCAATGGCCTCGTTCACCGTTCATGCCTCACTCTATATGTGCTCTCGAAATATCCAGTCTCACTCTTCCGATAATCAAGCTTCACCTAGACGGAAAGGGCGATTCAGGTTGGAAGGGAGCCTGAGAAGAAGTGCATACCCTGGTTTCAAGGCTTAAATATAAGTCGTCGCCCCATGTTCGTTACATTCTTTCTCCATTAGTGCTTCACTTAGTTAGATATTGGCTAAATGAGGCGCAGAATAAGATGCAAACCCCCTAGAAATGAATCATTTTTCAGCCTTACGACTCTACCAGGAGTGCTCAAGTTAGGGTACCTAAATATACGTGGTACATAAATTTGGTGTTAAGACTTCAACATTTTTCATGCTCCGCCCATATAAGCCCTTGAAAATATGCTGAATCTGCATCAATCTGGACAAACGAAACAGGTCAAGTATGCGCAGACGTTAAGACCTTCCAAAAGTTGGACGCACGTGCATGTCCCAAACGCGGTGCGGAACCCATTTGTAACATTTCACTAAAGACCTCCCGGATTCGAATCCGCGTCTCTGGGTGGTAAGTACCCTCATGCACATTCCAAAATATAGCATGAAGTCGATTCTTACACACTCCTCAGTGGACCTTGCTATGCTGAACATATTGCAGTTCCAGCTCCTTACTTTCATACCGTTCCAATAACTAGTCAATGGCCAGCTGACCCTATATTTGGCTAACGAAGCCGTAATATTCCGAATGAAATCTCAGAAGAAACTGTATATATATTAGACGGTGATGAGAGCTTTTCAAAATGTAGATATGTAGAGCCTAGTCGACTGTATGCAACGGCAAAAAGCGGTTCGAGTCATGGTAGAGATATTATAATCACATCTTACCGCATAAGCCCGCTGGGCGTGAGAAGAGTCAATGTCCTTGAGCATATGGAAATAGGTATAGCCCTCTTAGTGACAACAATGTTGATTGCGGTAGGAGACGTAGTAGACATTAGGTCAGCTAGCGGGGAGAATTTGGCCATAATACCTATTTTCAGGAAGAAATCAATCTCGAGTGGTTTGATTTAAACCCATTCAGTTGCGCCGATGAAGACAGACAGAAAGAGCGAAGAGTGTGGTACAACGACTTACCCTTATTCGGGGGCGACGATTAGTAAAGAATGCATTGATAGCGCAATAATTGGAACAACTATTCTAGTATCATAGCTCATGTGCTAACTCTACCCTCTGCCTTGTTTCCTATAGAATTTTAAGAGTACTAATATTAACGAGAAGATGCTCTGCATGGCTACCGAATACCATGTACGCTTTCCAGAAATAAAGTTTTGTCAGAACATGACAGGAGGGCCTTCCGAGCTATAACTTTCGTTGTGTCTTATCAGTTGAGTATTTCAATTGCTTCCTTGAGGGATTCTTCACCCTTCCCGTATATCCGCATCGTGCGTCTAAGAGAGGTTGGGAATACTCCCGACTTCTTTAATCCTATGAAGGCTTATTTTATAATATGGAACCTTCTAGTGGGTAAATATACCCGTGCTTGTAAGATGCGCTTGTTGGTTTGCTTACTACTTTAGTCAGTGTCTTTACCACACAAGGCGGAAATTTCTCCATAACTGCCAAGGTAACGATTATCATGGTGTCCATCTGTGCTGAGACCATGTTGTCATTCGCACGGTGGTATCATCGACTTTATAACACCGCGCGACCGAGAGCTAGCACACTACAGCGAACCAGAAATATCCTTGAAATGAAATTCGTTGCTCAGAGCCGTATGGAAGTTCTAGGTTCTAACGTTATAACGTTAGAAAACGTAGTTAGCAACATCCCAAGAAATATCTTGCACAATGAATTCGCGCCATCCAGATATCTGGCTCTCCATTCACCATACCAAGCTAAACGGATCTAGTCATATATATCCGTTACTATTGAAAAGACGCTAGGAGTTCGGTGGAACGGACTTGTGACTTGAAAATACTGGTGTTGATCTCATCTTACCGTAACTTTATCCACATGCACACGTAGCGCCCGAAACTCTCGCCATAATCATGCCTACCTAAACTCCTGACCATGAATTTGAATCTCCCATATATATATGTATATATGAATACATTTTCTTGCACACTGCTTCTCCGCTTCTTGCCTGATTGTTTTCTCGAATTACTCCCGCGTTTCAATAAGACCTATTCCAAAACGTTTGCAGACTATCTGGACGTTGCCCTTCCGTAGGATTTCATCCGGACAGCATAAAATCAGCTTCCTATCTTTCGCAGGAAGGACCAACTCCAGTAAGGTAATTGGCGATAGCTTCTCGGGGTCTGGGTCAAAGTACATGGCAATCATATCAGATTTGTCGAGGTGGTCCATTTCTCAGTCAACCTGTTCCTTAAAATTTGGGTTCGAAATATCTAGTTTTACGGCTGGATCGAATTTATTGCTTTCTCGTCACGGCGTGGGTTGTAGACGACTATCGGCAAGTCTAAGAGCATTTCTGCAATTTCTCTCTGCCATGGAGGGTCTGTTCCCATATTTCTGCTTCCAGTGAGAAAGATCTAACGAGGCTTTGAATTGAGCCTAGCCGGTGGCTGAATATGCTTCTCTGAAACTTGTTGTTTTGTTTCGGCCTGCATCGTTGAGGAAGATGGAGTAGACGTATGTAGATGGGATGTTAAGATGACCTGAGCTTCGTAAATACTTCTTGGAAGCGGATCAAGTTCTTAGGCTTCGTTCAAACTGTGCACCTTTATACTAATCTTGAATCCGTTCTGATACTCGCAACAGCGTGGCTTATCCCTTGTGATCGACTTGTTCAAGGGGCCCCAGAAATGGGACCCACTTTCTGCTCACTAGTATTTGTAAGCAGGAGGGGGTGGAGGCCGTACAGGGTGGTATAGATAGATGTATTGATGGCGTGCTGTGGTGTTCCCTTGACCTCCCGGTCAAGGTACGGCGGGGGAATATATAGTACATGAGACTGCTTAGTCAAGGGCTGCATAGCTGACAGGCACGTGACCTGAGCTTACACTATTGAATCACTGAATAGAGGCTGAGTAGCGCGGTCACCCAAAGAAAGTTTAGATAACTTGTTGTTTCACAGATTCGCATACAAGCCAGGTCGAGCCGTTCAAGAACATCAGCGTAGCTGGCTATGCGTACGGATTCATTCCCTTCTCAGATATCCTCAGCCACTGCATGAATGAGGCTTTATCGATAGGATACTGCCTAGAATGATATTAGCATGGCTCAGTGTGGTGCGAATAGTTTTAAGTAGATACTTCGCATGGATATCGGGAGCCCAAAAGGGCTTTTTCGCATGATATTTCCAAATTTGTGTACAAACACGCGTTAGCAGGTCCCCGAATTAACGCTAAAGAGTCCTGACACGACTAATATATAAGCTCACTGCTATCATTAATCGGCTCGAGCATATTTAATATGTGTTACCCTACAGCTCCAGCACGTTTCGATCTCCTTGGTTGCTTGCAGAGCAACTCCTAACCAAGCGTTTAGATACTCGAATTGATTTCAGAAGTAAAGTTCCCTTTTTCAGCAGCCAAAGACTTCGCATGCTTGTCGACAAGTTCTTCCAGCCTCTTTCTAACATCCGCCTTCAGCTTTTCCATTGTCTCCACTAGCGAAATCCTGGCAAACTATCTCGACATCCCCCCTCCTCCAAAGCCCCTCTGGACAGCAGACTACAAGTTTGCCACTACTCGAATATATGCGTAACTCCAGCATGTCGGATGAAGAAATTAGGACAGGCTGAAGATAGAGCGCGATTACGTCAGCTTCCTCAAGGCACGCCAACTTCCACGATAGATATTTCTTAGAAGAAGTGTGTGAGTTGCCTAGCCTCTGGGTCTGGTGCCAGTCGCTGCTGCGTTGATCAAAGATTGTTATTGAGAGATCGGACAAGGCCAAGGTGATTACGATCACAGTATATTTCGGTATAAATTCCTAAATACTCTAACTCTCCAGGCAGTTAATCGTAACGTCCGAGGTACTCTGATTAAGCTGCGCTCCATAGCAGATTTTCCCAGCTTGTCCCGCAGGCCAGACAAGGACCTGTAAGGCCTTATTCCTCACTCATTCTTTGCCTGTAAGTCATGCTATGCCGTGAAAGCTTAGGATCTATGTCCCCATCATGTCTAACTTTGCCCTCGTCCTGACGTAGGACGGTGCGGTAGTGCAAGGCAGATAAAAGATACCGCACAATCGAGGCAATGACATGGGAGATTGGAGACATATCTAAGATCGATCAGATCCATATACCCCCACAGAAACTTTTAGCATAACATCATGAGGTGGCTTGAGTCGCCTTTGCCGCTGGTGCAACCCCTCAGCCCTCAGGACTCCCAGGCAACACGGTGTAAGAGCCAGACGAAGGATGGCTAATCTTCTGTCGTCCAACAAGGACCGATGGTTCCAGCCAGCATAATAACAGGGGGTGGCTCGGTCCTTGACGTTGGAATAGTGAATGTCTGGATAAGTCAGATGCTTCGGGTGTTGATATCGCAACTCAACCTCCCTTATAGTGCGGCATGAGGTAGATCTGCCTCAAGATGATATGTGCCAAAACATATTTCTAAGCCTTCAATACTGTGTGATGGGCTAAGAAAATGAGCCAGCCATCTAGAAACGGATTAAATAGCATGGGCAAGCACAAGTCAGCCTTGATGACGTACACGCCTGGTCCAAGGCGAAGAAGCGCCTCCTGAATGAAGATAATTCGTGGCAAAGGACCTTCGAGTTCGTACAGGATTGTGATGATCTCGCGTCTCGAGTCTCTCAAGAACTTGGCAACCTGAAAGGTAAGATAGAAATTATCTCATTGAAAGTGTTGCTTACCAAGTATGAGCAGACATCCCCCGTAACAGTGTACTTTCAGAAGTATCTGACAATAGGGACGAAAGTGAACGCTATTCTCAGCAGAGTAACACACTTGATCCACCCAGACCTGTTCGATCTATTGTTAATCTCACGGTTGACCAAGAATACTGCTGCCTAGTTCGAATGCTCTTGGCGAGGGAGAAGACATTGAAGCTAGATCATTGGCCTTCGACGAATGCGCATGAGTACGTAAACGATGGAATCAACGTAAATTGTGTTAACCAATTATTAGGTCGTTTGTGGCAAATGAATCGGCGATGACAACCACTCTCAAGCTCATTTCCCCAAAATATAGCCATTTTGAGAGCGTTCGCCCCTACTCACAAAGCATTCGTCAAATTTTGGGGCTGGTCTGCACCATTTGCTTCGAATCGGCAGGTACTGACGCCGATATTGAGCGCATTTGCACGCCTTGTGGTAAGTGCACGTTCAAGGTCCTATGGGACAATCATCTCAATCGGACATAGGTCATACATTCTGTTCTGGATGCATCACGAAGCATTTAAGGAACGCACTCGATGCCAAGTATCCGAAATGCCCAAATTGCAGTGTTGGAATTCCGTGCGATGTGAGCCTTTTTGGACGCATAAACACTGTTTAGCGAGGGCTTAACGTAGTCGAGACTTAAGTTCTATGAAGCCTGTTCATATCCAAACACCTGGCTTGTATATCAGAACTGAATAAAGGATGTTGTCCTTCTATGGAGGATTCTCTTAGCTAATCACCAGCAAGGAAATACAGCCATTGCTAGATGGTTCAAAATCAGACACCCCTCGAGGGGGTTGGATACAAAATGATCGTCGGCCTCCTACGTTACGAATGGATCCAGAAATTGGGACTAGGGTCCAAAAATGGGACACCTTGTTTCGATCATCGTTGCAGTATATATTTGGGAATGACATCGTAAAATTTGGCATACTTACCAAATAGGCCAACAATATGAGCTGTCTTACTATGGTAGTAAAGAAACATTCTCATGCTGATTCCGACACCGAGGAGGAGCCTAGCTCTAAGCGCCGTAATGGCGGAGCCGGAGAGCACAAGAAGAAGAACAACCCAAAGATCCACTATCCCAGAACCACAGAACCCAAACCAAAAGTGCAGAGCAGCAGGACGATGCAGGGCAGAATGCAGAAGGTTCGGATCCCAGGAAACGAGCGCGAGAACCAGAGAACACTGAAGCACTGGAAGCAAAACGCCAGGCCACTGATGCTGTCAGAAAACCCTCCGGTAGTTGTTCTACCGACCATGCTAAGCCTTCTTATGATTACAATTCCAGAAAGAAACTTTGCATCAAAGTGAGGGCGTGTAAGACTTTCACTTAGTGTAGGAACATCCTTAACAAGATCCCAGCAACCAATCTGATTGCTTTGGTCTTCGCTTTGAATGACACAAAAGAGTAGTATCGCCATAAGTTGTTAGATATGCTTCCTAAGACCCTTTCTTCTTAAATTGTAGACATATTGGCAAATGGGTATATAGACAGAAGCAGGTACGATCCAAAATCCTTGCTCCCTTCTGTTGCTTTAAGTAATGCCATGCAAAACCTACCACCTAACGAGCGTATATACAATATTTGTAAGAAGGGCTTCGAGGAGTTTTATGATATGATCCCAAAAGGCTGCAGCAAGCATATGTTCCATAGAGACTGCCTTACTGGGCAGCTTAACGAGGGGGAGTCTCCATATTTTGCAATTTGTCCATGTTTTTGAAGACGAGGTTAGCTGCGTTCACTTGGATGTTGGCTTAGAATAATTTGGTCATGATAATTTCTATCACATTTCTTCAATCCATGTGTCCCTCTGGTGAATAAATTTGTGGTAGGGATTTGGCGAGTCTACTGAGTACGATTTCCTACTACCGTACGGGAGCAAGTTATCCGGTTGCAGGTTGTATCGGATACCGTCGCACGATATCAAATCACGCTGGATATCAGCTGATATACCCTTCCTTATATACATAAATATGGCCTGCTGGCCATCCTCAATCAACCAGTTCAGCTCCTCATCTCTCTCCCTGAGACAAGATTCGCCTCTCTCCACAAAATTAACTTATCTAAGATTTTCCCAGCCCTTGAGTTACAGTAATCGTGGCCCTCTTTTTTGTAAACTTGTATCCACTTCATCCTTGAGAGCCTCGCCTTCTCTTTATACTGTAATTAAGCTAAATTTTCCTCCTCATCGCTCTTGTTTCTGGCTAACAACGTTAGACTATGTGTTCTGGCCTCCCAACGACATTCAGCGAATTACCCATGATTTGCTGACTGATAGTTGTGCCCGATTTTGGTCCCTCATACTCCTAAAACCTGTAGACACTAGCCCAATTTCGGTCCCCCATCCTCGCCAAAATTGCGCTTATAATGATTCCTAAAACTAGGCTCCATTCTAAAGGTAATGTTGCTTCCTGAGAGTGGACCAATCTCAGTCTCGATATAACCTCCATGATCTTGGGTTCAGTTTTAGGCACCCTCAAAATCTTTATATAAAAACTGTGGTGAGATTGGAATCATTTCTCAGGGGTATATGAGGAACTAAAACGGTTTGATTGAGGATGGCCCGCAGACCATATTTATATACACAGGAAAAGGGATATATCAGCTGATACCTAGCGTGATTTTATATCGTTCGACGGTATCCGATACAACCTGCAGCCGGATAACTTGCTGCCGTACAGTAGAAGTAAATCGTACTCGGCAGACTTGCCAAATTCTCATTACAAAAACACTTATCTGTATGACTTGATATTGCAATCGCATAGGCCATACAGTATCAGTGAATATAGACACTGACATAGAAAGAACTAATAGTGTAAGCAGGAGGGGGTGGAGACCGTATAGGGTGGTATAGATAGATGTATTGATGGTTTGCTGTAGTGTTCCCTCGACCTCTCGGTCAAGGTACGGCGGGGGAATATATAGTACATGAGACTGCTTAGTCAAGGGCTGCATTGCTGACAGGCACGTGACCTGAGCTTACAATTAGTTAGCAGAGCCCTCCTCCTGCTGATGGTAAGGCGGACCCTCCTCCTAGTTATCAACAGAACACTCCTGGTGATCAACAAAGCCCTCCTGGTGGCCAGAATCCAGATGATCCATTACCAATCACAGAAGGTAGAGAGCAAGCGGATAGCAAAAGCAGGAATTGGTTCCCCAAGTACTTAAGCTCAAGCAGCTCTACAAGCTCAAACTCTAATTCTACATCAACAAGCTTTACAACAAACGATAATGACCCAGACAACGAGGAGTACGGGCCTCCATTAGTCTCAATACTTGTGCCAAAAACGACCGAAGGTAATGACACCGTAAGGTCGACCGATATTTGGGGAAAGCTATACATCAATCGGTACGAGAAGAAAAGCCACGCAATATACCGACTTGAGAAAGAATTTGTTGATGGTTACACAAAAAGCCGGACGGAGAAAACACTAATAATTCGCTGAACCAGGGGGGGCAATATAAAGGTCAATGAAAACAGCACAGAGCGTAAATATACGAGAAGACACATCAATCGTATCCTCGCTATGCATGGCAAGGACAGGTTGTCACTACCGCCGATGACGATTACGACCGCTCAGAAGACCTCGATCTAATCAGTATCGACATCAGACCAAAAAAAAAAAACGAAGTATCCCCGCACGCATGTTTATGTTCGTTGGCTTATTGACGGAGAAGTTTATAAAACCTGGGAGCCGAGGACGGAGCTTCAAGTTAGTTATGGAAAGAAAATCGCTGACGATATTATATATACCGCTGCTAAGGAACGGGAAGACAGATGCAATGATGCCAAGAATGGTAAGCGCAGAGCAACGAACAGATCTTCTTCCGTCGGATTGGCAGACATCGCGGTTCGCAAATGTAAGGTTATATGTATCGCACGATCCCTATTATGGATTAGCCCGATATCATGTGATACCTGGAACAGATAGTATAAATAGCCTTGATCCTCCATAGATATCAATCAACGCATTCTTTCCTCCTCACCTACCCCGATACTTTACAGCAAAGAACGTCAGAAATCGGTGGAGGCGGAGCAAAACTATGGTACTCGAGAAACAACACCCCGAACATCCAGAGGCTAGCGATCGCGTCCAACAGATCTATGATGAGTTCGAAGAAATGCATCTCCTTAAAGGGCGCGTCAGATCTTACGAAGAACTCAATGCAAATGAGAACGCGGACTTTTTTGATGAGTGATGGCACTACGAATCTACCGGAATTGCGGCATCATAAGTACAGAAGCATGGTATGGACCCGACTGAAGAGCTTTCCCACTACCTGAGCGATGAGAAAATATTAGATTAAGTTCGTTACTTTCATTGATTACTTATTCAGTAGCCGGTCATCCGGTTGCATGTTGGGTGTTTTCCGATATTCCAAGTGGAGTATTATTATTGTTAAATATGACAGAAGAACGAAGTCAAAACTTTTATATCTTAGTTACCATGTTTTTACGTGAGTTTCATACAATCTCGAAGAGGAAAATATTCAGGATGCAATGGCAGCCCGCCGATGCCCTTTCAATTGCGATTGCAAATGTGAATGAAACCTGACCGGACCTCTTGACGGGAAGCGCTCTCCCCACAATGAGTGCAATTTTCCACTTAGTCTCCAGTAGAGACTCTAGAACGAAGACACACTAACTGCTTTCCCCGTGTTTTCCTTTTTCCCCTCTATTTGCGCTTAGCGCATCTCATCGAGAGTGATCACTCCGTCACCATTCCTATCATATCTATTAAAAGTTTAGCTAATGTTAGCAGTCTGAAAACAGTATATTTTCTATAAGCGACTGCAGAGGAGTCAATGGACTTACTCGTTGAATCTCGATTTAGCAGACTCATCATGAGTCACATTTTCGTAGGCCAGAAATTGCTCATATGTGAAGTAGCCCACGCCATTCACGTCAACAGCACGGAACATCTCCTCATCAGAAGCAGTGGTCCCGTTGGAGCACAGCGTAAGATCTTCCTCAACAGCGCGCTTGGATTTACATCTGTGCGTGCACCACCTGATGCAATTTCCCTTGTATCCTCCACTGTTGTAGCACCCGGCAAAGCAGGTGTCTTTGCAGCACTCGGACTTAGGTTTGCAGCCTGCGAGAAGAGATGTCAATCAGAACTTCGAGTAGCAAGTAGGCAGGAACTATCAACCTACCGCCGTCGCAGTTGCAGCAGAAAATGTTACACTTCCCCTTTCCACAGCATCTAGAAAGGCCATAATGCTTACAGCACGCCGAAGTTACGCCTATGAGGCTAAGGAGGGCGAGGATGATGTTGGATGCCTTCATGTTTTTATGGCGTATTTTTACTAGCAACAATTGAAGGTAGCTGTGTGGAATAATGAAGATAATCGCTGCAAGACGCGCCCTCTGAGGTGTCCAATTCGCGCTTTCGCGGATGATGAAAGAGAGGTCAATGAACACACACACACATACATATATATATCCGACAAAAGACTTAGTACAGTGATACCCATCAGTCTCTCAGCTATGTTAGCATAGATCATTGGACCACCTTGACCGCTGTCGGTGTTGGCCTTCGGTCAAGCTCTTTCTGCCGGACTCAAGTAGCATGTTCAACGTGCCGGAGTCTGTACTACGGTTGCTCTTCAAGGGACATTTACGGTTCATCAGAGGGTATTATATATCCGGTATACATTCCGTAATACGGAGCTTTTTCAGCTTTTTGTATATATATTTCCTTTCTCTAGCTAGTAATGTCCGGATAGAGTTGGTTTAGAACTGGTTCTTGTTAATAGCGGTTATGTGACTCGTACCTTTAACGTTACGGAATCTAAGGCCGCCCAAGAGCTATGTTGCGGATCGGATGAACTAAGATAATTCCTAGCATGAGCGCCGTTCTGTGCACAGTAGTACGGACGCAGTCCTGCCCGTTAAACACGTTGTTCTGCGGCCGAGACAGAAAGTAGTAGCTAAAGGTTGGACCAAGTTTGTATATGGCAGGAGGAAGACGGTCTGTCTATTTTAAGAATCCACGAATAAATTTGCGCGGTAACTCCGACCAAATCCAATCCCTTTTGGGTAGCACACCTTTGATTCTGTGACAGAGACGCAACGTTACTCTGCCCAAAGTTCAAATACAATATCTACACCGTTTATTTTAAGGTGTGGACTCTGTTTTAGTCTCCCAATCGTACATCTGCCAAGTTCTTAGCCTTAGATCTCTCACAACATTAATCAGTAAAGGTATGCCGCTGCCTTTCTACGCGGAAAATGGATGTTAGCTTGTACGAATTGGGCGTGGAGCCTCTCCAACAAAGTGGGAATATTATAGAGAGAAGTTAGATAGTCATACTTGGGTGTTATTGCGTCTCATTACGGCGCAGAGTTGGTGCTGCGCTATTTTTACATCTCGTCAGGTGTATGATCACTCAGATCCTGTGCTACATCTAGCTTAAGGGTTGGTTCCTCCCCCTTAGCGAATTCCGCATTTGCTGTTTAGCGTCTTAGAAACATAACAGCTGACAACTCTCCACTCTTGTGCAAACGCTTCACTTCCCTTCTCCCTGCATCCCATAGCACGTGATACACCCCTCGTAGCATCTTAATGTAGACGATAGAAAGGTTGGAGTAGTGGAATGTTGTGATAATATAAAAGTGTGGAGTGATCTACGACAGGATTCCTACATTCACGTTAGACCGAGAAGAATCTGCCCATAGCTGAGAGCTGTGAAGGTGATTTGTATACAGGTGCAACCTAGTTAGATACTGCAATTCGAATGTGGTGTGATCTACGACAGTATTACAGCATTGATGCTAGAGCGATGTGACGAGGCTATACTACTCAACTGAACAGAATATATACGAGAATATCAAGCGAGCTTGATATTTCGGGTGTGTGTGGTATATATCAATCAACATTCCGGCATCGCCTAGACCGTACCCAAAGAGCGGTGAGGAATAATATGACCTATTGCTACAAGCGATAAGGCAACTAAGAGCCAGTTGTTTTTGGAATATCTAGGGGAAAAGGACTTGAAAGTAACTTACGAGCAGAATAAGGAGCCACACAAAGGGTTGCATACAACTATAAGAGGAATTCCAACAGTCAAAGCATTGTCTTAAATCAGACGGACGGAATGGAAGATGCTAGGTCCGAATACGCTGCATGGCGAGATGCTTAATAATTTAGTGTAATATAGACAGCGCAAAGCTCGCAAGCTGTAAATTGAAGATTCCTTACGAGTACGGTAGGACAGCGAGCTGCAAAGATCATACGTTATGTCAATTGGTAACCTCGCGGTGAGTAATAACCTAGATAAAAGATATATCCCAAGTAAGACACCTCCATTGTTATATAGGTGCGCTATACTAATGTACTAGACAATCTCTACGTTGCATCTTCATTACGTCTAGATCATATTAAAGCCGCTATATTTGCCGCTCTAGCAAAGTTGTACTATACTAGAGCTGTAGTCTATAGATCCGAACCCTATATATTTAATTTAGTTGGAGCTCGTTGATTACCCCGAGGTGTTGACCGATCTGAAGAGGGAAGCTGAATATAGGGCGAGGCCCAGCGGTTGAAGCTAACATAGCGCGAGCTGGATATAGATGTGAATGTGAATAGAGCTAGGAAATGCCGGGATCTGTTGAAGGGCAGCAAGGAAAAAGCGGCATTAACTATGGTGAGGCATTTTATTGATTGGACTGGTTTTAATGTGACACGGCGTACATCTTCGCAACTGTCTTGTGTAGTAACCGGGCTAGGCGTCCTCGCTGCCGCAGAGAAGTGAATCACGCGGGTTTTAATCTCTGAGCCCTTGTTTAGCTGAAAGCTGCAATTTTTAATGCTGTTCATTCAGTCGAGTCAAGCGTTGGCGGTATGATGTAGCATTCTAGAGCGAGGATGAGGTGGGCTTGAGCTTCGACGATTTGCGGGGAGCGCTATTCTCAAGGTCGTCGAAAGATTATGGGAATGATAGTATCGCAGACTCTGAACGAATGCAATGAAGCAGGAGTCTCATTAATCTAAGGCAGATAATGACGCCTGTCGAAGTTTCTAGTAGTAAAGTGCAGACTGGAGGCATTGTGCGGGTATACTAGCCTTCGTGCTGACGTTGAGAAATGGTATAATATGGTAGTGGGTATAGATCTACCGTGCATAGGACTGTATAGGCAGGAAAAAGGCTGGTGAGGATGGAGAGATTCAGTGTGAAATAAAACGAGGTGGAACACTACTTCTATCTTAGCTGATAGCAATTGTGTAATGAATATGGGCTGACCGCGGATCTAAGAATTTCCGGTGCTAAGATACTACTAGCTTAGAGGCCTCTATTTTTAGATGTAAACCCTTTTAGATATAGAAGTAACTATGCTAATCTAATATTATTTAACGTAGTTCACAAGCGAGCCGCCCACCTAGTCAGCCATCTCTATGTTTAGAGGCATATATCGCGACAACGCTAGTAGATGAGTATAACATTGTGTTAGGAGATTGATAGGCAATTTATATGCTACTGCGCAAGTTCTAGCATTCTACGTAGGTTCGCTGCAGCGACTGCAGCACTTTTAGTGTGTCGTGCTGACCTTTCTGCGCTTCCTACCTGCGCGCACTTCATCTCCCAGCTGCTTATCCACCTCCTTTTGAGCAGCTATCTCAGCAGCTTCAGCTTTAGTAAAACTTCCTTGCTTCTGCAGAACTTTTTTTGATCGCTTTTTGCACTGCGATAGAGCCTTATTTGCTTCCTGAAACAAATCAACCTGACGCTGAAGCAGCGCGCATAAATGAGCCATCAGCGCTGATAGCTTGAATAACTATTACCCAGTCGCGATCGCCTAGCAGAGGTGATTTTGGTCGACTAGCTGATAGCTCAACAGCAGTGACTGCCTTACTAGTAGACGCGATAAATACCTGGAAGCCTGTTCTGTCGAAATTATAGATATCGATATCAGCAATACTAACGTCGCTCACCGCCTAGCGTACTAGGGATGATTAATTGGTATCGGGACAAAACTAATTCGCCTCTCGAAATCTGCACCGTACAACATGCATTGTATGAATTCTATAAAGGGCTATGCCCGTGCTAAGAATCCGCACGGCCCTATCACTCAGGGGAAGAACAATCTCGCTTGAGGAAACGGAGTGTGCTAGGGCTTCAAATAATCGACGTGACTACAAATATTCATGCCCCTTGGAAACGCCTAGATTACTGCCTAAGAATTTGCTTGTTCGATCTGAAACATCAACTCATCAACGGCAATAGTATCGCGTCGTTTTAAATCATAGGTGTTTCTACGTCCTCGCTATCGATCTTACAAGCAATAGCTTTGGCACCGAATACACCTTGTCCCTTATTCCAGCAATGATCTTGAGAGCCTCCTAGTTTCCTACGAGATTCTCAATCAATGCTCCAACGTTGGTAGGTTGTTTCTGGTTCCGCCAACAATAGCGAATACCTTAGCTCTCTCTGGCGGTACTATGATTAACACAGGTTTGGTCGTCTCATTCGAAAAGTGTAAGGTTGGAGTTCTTATTATTGTAGCAGTCTTTGAATCGGCTATTAGTGAATAAGGGATACTCGACTACATGATCGGCGCTGGTAAGCGTCTCGCATGGCTAAAGGACATCTTCCAGTGCTTTGTTGAGAGATTTGTGCTTGGACCTAATGAACTCGGTAAGATATTTGAAATACTCATTTGCATTGCGGTTGGTAAATCTTTGCTCTTCCGATTGCTCGGCCATCATTTAGGGATTCTGATCGATGATGTTCAACTGTGAGCACGTAAAGCGGTGGAGAACTCGAGTATTAATAGACTGGCGTAAGTAGGTATGTTAATTGCTAAAAGAAACGAAGAGGAAGCGTAACGCGAAGAATATATACTTATTAATAACTGTTTAAAGACTTAACTCCTTGTACCGTATGAATGACTATAATCGGAAAGTGACGGTGCGTTTGATCTGTGAAGGGTAACCCACAATTCCAGAGTTAGGTTAACATTGTGCGCGAATTCCAGCTTACAGTCGTAGGGGCACCCCAAAACAACGGAGGCAGCATTGGCTAACAAGCTGTGCAAGAAGCAATGTTTGAATCATTCGGCACCTTAGAATCTCTAGTACACTCCTTGCATCCCACAAAAGCCACCTTACTATTTGCACATCCCGTTCTTCGAGCTTCTTCGGACATCTTCCAAAAATTTTATCATATCCTTTTCCCACAGATGATATCCAAATAACGGACTACCGGCAGTCTTTCGTTTGAATAGTGGGTTAGAAGTGGTTGCAAAGGATACTCAAGCCATTCCTCGACCCATAGATGGAGACCGTAAGTCTCATCCGAATGCAACTCCTGGGTATGTTTAAAGAATTTGTTATCCTGTCAATGAGGTGGTAGAGTTGAATATCCCGATTGATTGGATCTATAATTTTGTTGTGACACTCAACTTCCTGCTAAATCTCGCAATGAAGAAGTTCGTGGAGAGCGAGGCCGGCATTCTCGAGCTTATCGTTCAAGTCTCTGACTTCTTTTTGCTATTTTTGGTAGCTACAGTTGAGGATAAATTTCCGTGTTATGCCTACCAAGCTTGCTCGTAAAGCTGCCTCGTTAGATCCCCAATATGTCGTCACGGCTTCTGAATGACCAACTTCATATGGCTGACGTCGGGAATTGTACAGGAAGTTATGAGTAAACCGCCATTGCTGCGCCTCCATATAGACATGTTCTAGTGTGAGATTGTCATTCACTGCCAAACGCTGCGCAAAGTTGGGTAGACGCGCCTCCCATTCCGACACCGTATACTGGTCCACGATGGCTCTAAATGACATGCGGCTGTAGCAAATTCCTGAGGCCTCTATTCGCACTTCCTATTAAATGCGGAGTAGCGCAGGCCAAAGTACCTAGGTAACGGGCAGCCCCCCTTGGTGAGTGAATTCACGGAAGGAATAACTGCGCTTACTGACGTTTCGTGAGATACGGGGTAAGTTAGTACTTCGGCCGCATACCGAAAACAAGCACCTTCATATAGATACAATGCTTTCCATTCCGGGTTGTACTTTAAGAAAACGCAGCGGGGTGTGTGCACTTTAAGGACGAAGTCGTAAATCCGGAACCTTACATTGCGGCTTAGTTGCTTAAAATAGCATGACCTTACGGTGGCATCTTGATATGCTAGGCAATGGCGATAGAAAATAGCCTTAGCTCGAGATGTTTGGCTGAGTGTAAACTGTTCATAGAACTAGTAGGGATCCAGGGTAGGAAAAATGTGATTCAGGATTCATGCTCACGGCCACTGGTGATGATGAGGATAAGGACCAAGTATCCATTCCGACTATGAGCGTATCATGAGATTTTGTTTCAATTGTAGAATATGGAAGTGCCATAGTTGCAAAGTACAAGAAAGACAGGCACGCCTTGTTTGCTCATTGTTAAAAGAAAATAGGCCGCTTAAATAAGTTCGCTATTAAGGTCACAGACACTGACACGAAAAGGTGCTGCCTACTTCGTGTATAACATTGTGCCTACTGCAAGAGTCGCACTAGTCTTGGCTAAAGCAAGGAGGCACTGAGGAATCCTAAACACGAGGAGAGATTTGCTGATGTGGGTGGTCGCTTGATCTGCAAACGCCAAATTTCTGCACGCTTACTACTCTAGCCAGCATTAACAGGTCCATGAAGATATAGAAGTCAGTAGGTCTGAGTTCATGACAATGGCAATGCGTCCTAAGACTAATACATGCAAGGGGCAGCACATTGTAGAATGGAATTCAAGACCCATAAGATCAACGCGATACCCCTTGATCCTGAAGGCCTGGTATCATGGGGTGGAGCTTGGATGGCTAAATTCGTGAGTGGGATAGCGTGCAGATGGGACCAAGCATGCGGTTCCTGTCTAGGTACAAAATTCGTACAGAAAAGGTCAACTTCCCTGACTGCACTATGTGTGAACTGCACCCCTGGTCATGAAACGGAAACACTAGTGATTGGGGAAGAAGGGGAGAAGCTGAAGGGTAGTGAAGGAATTACTAAACGACTGGTCGCGTCGGCGTCTTGGAAGGGCCGATATACCCTATCGTAAGACAAAGCATCCAACCCAACCCAACTGAAAGTACTACGACTGAGCTAGTATTAACTGAGTAATTAAGTCTGCCACCAAGCATTTTACTCGATCAGTAGTAGCTGAGTCGTAGCCGTGGCGCCTTTTGCCTTTGGGATACAAGGTATATATGCCCTTCAAGAACTCTCGCGACCCAAATGCTCCTCCTCCACCTCCAACACCCATCAACTAATCAACAGCATTCCTACGCGTTCTAGTCAGATCATTCAGCGATTCACACGCCCAATGTCTTCCTTTACTCTTGATAAGACCATCTTCAACCTCTCGCTTTACAAAAGCGTTCGAGATACATGGTTCGAAGGTGTACCACTCGACGCCGCGGATTTTGATTTCGCTGCGGCGAAGAGGTGGTTCCAGGCGACACCAGAAGAGAAAGCCATCTTCGACTCGAAGTGTCGGGACAACTTTGCACATGCCCTCGAGGCTATCGGGCCCGAGAAGTTCCCTGAACCCACCGCTGAGCCATTCCTTCAGGAAATTAAAGAGGTGGCGCAGAGCAACCCTGGAGATGGGGGAGCCACTGCAGCCTGGTCGGCTCTTGCGATTGTCCTGCTTGTTGACCAGATGACTCGCCACATCTTCCGTAAGGGAGAAGGCCTTGTCAAGGTCTACAATCACTACGATAAGATTGCTTATTCTTTAGTCAGGGCCCTTTTTTCTGCCGACAGCCCAATCGGCAGGCCGGATCATCATCCTCAATGGCGGTATTCGCCGCCACATCGAACCTGGTTTTATCTCCCCTTCATACATTCTGAGGACATTGAAGCCCATGATATAGTCCAGGATATTATGGATGACATGTCAAAGGACGCAGAGGAGCACAATACTGGGCCAGGAATGAAGAAATTAGTGGAAGGCGGCATCAAGGGCGAGAAAGAGCATCGAGATATCCTTGAGAAGTTTGGAAGGTATTGTGCACATCTCATCAACCTGTCTCAGATATGCTTACCTATAATAGATACCCGCACCGTAATTTGGCGCTTGGAAGAGAGTCTACAGACGAGGAGAAGAAATTTCTTTCAGAGGGAGGGTCTACGTTTGGCGTCTCCCAAGACGAATGAACTAGGAGCGTTGGACTATAATATCAACACTAGGGGGATTTGATTGATTATTGTAACGTCCTCTCTCTAAGCAAACTACCTCGAGCAAAATACGGTGGACCAAGTATGTCCTTGGTAAGATTCACTAGTGTATTCAGATTCTGAAATAATACATCTTGCTTCAAGTTCTCATTTTTTTTTTTCCGTGAAAATAGATCAAACTCTAAGGCTATAGTACTTAGGCCCTGCAAAAAGTGAAGCCTACCCAGGTGCAAAGATAGATCTCGTTCTTGTGAGCGACCTTGCTAGAAGAATTAGTTGAGCGGAAATTCTTGTGCAAAGGCCCGATGTTCTTCCAGCAGAAATACGAAGACAGAAGCTACAAAAAACGCCGATATCGTTATGTCAGACTTTACCTGCCAACAACATGTCTTTACTACGATACGAGGTGTTTTCTCCGCCACTCGTTCTAGTATAGCTGCTGGATCCATGCCTACTGATATGAAAGTTATGCGACTACACCAGGATTCCATGCTCTAGCTTGAGTCCATAATGCCGTATTTCGTCCGAGAGCATCCTTGACGCTCCAAAATTGTAAACAAGGACCGAGTATGATAAAGCCCGACTTGCCGATCCGCTGGGCAATTGGGCATTCTGCTAGGCAACAATATTGCTAGGCTATAGACTTGGACTAGCGTTATGTTTCACATAATGTATATCTAAGCATGCTTCTATGTAGAATGTTTATAATCAAGCTTCCACACAGATTTAAATCCAACTTCATACCTTTTCTTTGTTTCGAGTAATAAACCAAGTAAACTTGAGCAAAATTTTTAACGGCCCTTCGCACCTCTGCCTAAAAAATATCCACGTTCCAATTTATCCCTCAAAATATGTCTCCATTCGCAACCCTTCACACACTAAGCACCATCCTCCACGCCCGCGTGACGAAATCCCTCGCAGTCGCCAACCTCAACAAGCTCACCCTCGAGATTCCTTCGGACTTTGTCTATGGTGTAACCAACAAATCTCCCTCGTACCTCGCCAAATTCCCTCACGGCAAGATCCCCGCCCTCGAGACGCCCTCAGGCTTCTATCTATCTGAGTCTACGGCTATAGCTCAGTACCTTGCCGAATCGGGTCCTTACAAGGACCAATTGCTTGGGCGAACAGTAGAGGAGAGGGCTCTGGTCCAGATGTGGATCAGTCTTGCCGATACCTCGATTTTCATTGATGCGGGTCCCATTATATCCCAGGTTACGGGTCGGGGCTCGTACGCGAGTGGGTTCCTTGTCGACAAAGAGGAGCAGTTCATGCGCGCTGTGAAGCGTGTTGAAGTGCATCTTGCGCAAGAGGGAAAAGTGTGGCTAGTGAGGGACGACGAGTTCAGCCTTGCTGATTTGAGCGTCGCGAGTGCTTTGTATTGGCCATTGAAGTTCTTTATGGATGGAAAGTGTAGAGAGCAGATCCCAAATGTCATGAAGTGGTGGGAAAGGTTGTTGTCGATTGAGGAGGTGAAGAAGGGATTTGAAGGGCCGGTGGAGTTGTGCGAGGTTAGGCCGCCTTTCGATGGGAGTCTTCTTCAAGCACGGAAGGACTGATAAGTCAACTTTCTAGACCATGCTAGGAATAGCGTGTTATTGAATAGCCCTAAATGCAGAACTTCGAGGAAGAAGGTGTATAAGATGTGAATAAAATGTCGAGATATATCTAAGCCCTGGGATAATTCCAATTTAGTTCGTCCAGTGACTGTACCCGCCCTAGCACTAAAACAATAGAAATAATCGTGACCATAGAAAAATACATCGACTTCGATGCTGCTAAAGATACCTAATCGCAGAAAAGACACAAAGGGGCTGAAAGAGTAACGAGAGTGGGGAATGGAGAGAAATAGAACAAAAAGTCCACGTAGCCCGGAGGTAATGAAGTTCAACAGACGATCGCTAAAACCCCATCCTCCTTTTGGACTTTAGCAGCTTCTTCCAAGTTTTCTACCTTCCTCAGCTTCATCTTTCCAGGGCCCTTCTCCTGATGCAAAGCAGCACCAACAAAAGCAATGCAATTGCCCGCCAGTGCCTCATAATAAATGATGATGCCGACCGCCTTCCTACTCTCCGCGACCATTAATTTGCTTGCCTTCGGCGAACCCCGATTCTGTTGGACTACGATATAATATCTGATCTTCTCTTTACTATCTAAGGGAATGACGAGAGTGTCTAACGCACGAGAGAGGTAGATATATTGCATCGAATTATCAACAGGGTCGTAGTATGGAGAGCGTGAGCGCCGGTTCGAGTTAACGATAGTGGGAAAAGGTTGAAAGCCGTCGGCTCCAAATTCAGGAGAAGTCATAAAAGCATCCTCGACACCGGAAGTAATGAGCCATGCCCATTTCTTGATGTCGCGTTCTGTGAATGGAAATGTTGTCAAATAAACACTCGAGCGACCAGGAAAAGGTAAATCAGCGACGCCGTCGTAGACCGAAATCTGAGAGAGGAGAGAGGCTGATGAAGGGATCAAGACGGTTTCTAGTGGTGGACCAGATCGGATTCTGACTGGCGAGGGAGAATAGTGACGGAATGGTGGAGCTCGGCGGCGAGTACGGCCACTTCGGTCATACACGTCGTTCTCCGCGACAAAAGACTCAATGGTGTCCTGCCGTTCAAGTTTAGGCGGATGGATAGGGCACGCGCATTCTGCCTTTTTACCTCCCTCTCCATCAGATTCGTTTGCGGTGGGCTTGGTGTTGATTGTAAGCTCTAGTTTTGGCTCGGGAGCTGTCGCTTGGGTCTGAGACTCGACGGCATCGGAGTGGTTCATGATGGTCCACTGCTGCTCGATAGGGGAGGTCATATACGAGAAGGACAATTCACCTATATTTTCCTATGAAATAACGTGTGTAAAAGCGGAGATGCACTATCATCATGAGTGGAAAATGCGCTCTCTATATACTCGGTTTGCTCTCGAATATTTTCCACAAGCTTCAGCGCCTGCCTAGACCAGCTGAAAGCTCAGAACAAATCATGTGCTCGAAGCAATCCTGTTGATGGTTCTGCCTTGAGAAGTCGGAGCTGAATGCGGGGGTAACATCGGCATGCAGGCTTGGCGTCTCTTGGCTGATCGCTGCCTAACAGTCGTGCACTCTCATACAACCACAGTCTCTCCAATATCACATAGACCGATCTCTTCATTCCACCGGAACCCCTCCGCCTCGGCCGCGTTCTTCCACCTGAGCGGTGGCTCGGTCACGGGCTCGTAATGCGCGCTGAGATTTCCCCTGAATGTTCCATAATGCATCCCGATGCTTTTCTTGCTTTTAACATCTCTGTGTATAGCCACAGAATCATCAGGAGAGGAATGCTGGCCAGATATGAGAGAGCGCGGCTGGAAGCAACCTATCGGGAGCAGAGCCAGGTCGAAAGGCCCATACAGCTCCCCAATTTCGGAAAAGGCGGGGCAAGGAGGATATGGTGCATTATGATGAGAGAGCTGATCATCAGATGGTACATAGCAGTATCCGGTATCTCCAGAGAAATAGAGCCGCTTTGGCTCGTCACCTGCGTCCCTAGCCTCTTTGACAACCCAGCTACACCATAGCGTGCCATCGAAGTTCCAGGGAGCGCGGCCAGAACGATGCTGTGCAGGTGTACACACCACATCCACGCTTCCAATTCCTTCCTTGGAGAGAGTTACCCCGTCCCACCAATCCATCTCCGTCACCTGTTCTGCTTCGATGCCTATTCCCAGCCCCACCAAGACTGCTTTGATGCCCAGCCCGCAAAAGTAGCGCAGGTGTCCCTTCCATTTCGCATTGAGCTTCTTCAGGGTATCTGAGTCTAAATGGTCATAATGATCATGGCTGATGCACACGGCATCGACCTCAGGTACGTCTGCAATGCTGCAAGGTGTAGGTGTAAAGCGGACAGGACCGAGCAAGCCATACGGTCCTACTCTCTCACTCCAAACGGGGTCAAGTAGGATCCTCAAGCCTCTCTCCGCATTCTTGGCTTTAGCTGTCTCGATGAGGAAGCTTGCATGCCCAATCCACGTTGCTTTCAATCCGTTTGTTGAGATTCCCCAATCTGGCTTGTGCACTTGGACTAATTCGGAGCGGTCGCTGGGAACGGGGACAAAGTTCCTGCGGGAAAGGCAACGCTTTTTGATCGCTTGCTGTACCGAGGTGGAGTTGTAGGATGGCCAGGGGTTGATGAATGACGTGGGTGGGCTGCCAACGTGGTGAGAAGGCGGGTGCGAGTAGTTTGGAGGGCGACGCGGGCTCAATGAGTTCACGGTGGACGACGGAGGCATGGTGAAGGCAGAATCGCGAAAGAGAATTTCTGACAGATCCGTATAGACGACATGGGAATGTGTAGATGTATGATCGGAGTTAGGGATGGAATGCACGACGGAAGATGCAGCATCGGAGCGGAGGTTGCGGACAAGCAATTGGACCGTGGCCGAGTCTAGCCTGTTCGGAACCAGCCACGTGATTGCGAGTGGGCAGGACTGCTTCCTGCCTTCGCGTCTTTTCCAGGCTCATGATACGGAAGGAAAAACAACTGGCCATCTAACTTCATCATATTTTCATCGTTTCTTTGTATATTACCGTCTATTTCAATACGGAATGGTCGGCTTGCTCTCCGACCCTTCGGTCCTCTCGTAGTACCATATTGCACCCTCTGCCTTCGCACAGTTCGTCTGAGAGCCCGTCGCATTGACTGGAATCGTGTCACCTTCTTGAGGTCGACCGTAAGCCTTTGATAGACTGTCAGCCTCGAACATTTCTGCATTACATACAAAGCACCTACATAGTCGTAGTACCACACTTCAGTTAGCCTTGTGAACCCAGTATCTGTTCCATTCATTCCCGCTTCCGTAGTATTGTATCTCGGCCCGGAACATCCAATATATGGCACTGCGCCGTGGTGACGAGCCAAAGTGTCTTGAATGTCGACAAAAGTGTACTGTGTCGAGTTCGATGGCTTGATGCCAGCCTTCTTAAGCCACTTGTAAGTAGGCACCTTCTTATAATACTTGATTGTCGTCTCGAAGAAATCCACGACCTCTTCATGTTCCTGGTACTGGGGGCCATAGCACTGCGTATTGAACGTGGAATAGCAGGTAGCGTGCTTGCTAAATTCATGACCCCAAAATCCGGCGTTGTCTTGGTTCTGCGCGATCCAGTAAGTATTCATGTAGGCGAGAAGATCATATCGTCCAAATGGCTCTAGGAATGTGCCGATATTGGGGCCAGTATATGGAGTGACAAAAGTCCCGTTCGGCAAACCATTGGTAGTATTGGGGGAAGGAATAGGGTCGTATTGCCTCGTCAGATCACAGTACTGCGTGTAGCTACCATTGCAGAAGTCGGGCCAAAGGCCATGCAGTGTCCAAGCCTTCTCGGGTAGAAGTTGTCCTTCATCTTCGCGCCCAGTGTACGTATCCCAAAATTGGGTGGAGAGGAGAAGTCCGCCGAAAGTTTCGACACAGCAAGAATCGACTTCCAAAGGTGATTGAGGCGGGCATGAGAGGAGCGGTTTCTGAAGGATGCAGGTATGATTCAGAGGACTTTGATCTGGATATAACTGTGCGGACGTCGCTCCAACCAGGAGCAGAGTTGCTCCGCTGTAACCCAATTTGCTAAACCGCATCTTAACTTCAACCGGAACAATCTAGAAAAAAAAAGAAGATAATTCAAACTGAGGCCAACGGAATGAAAACTTTAGAAATCTGCGGAGGTAGGGCTCGACCTACTTTATGAAGTCGCTTTTGGGCAAAGCTCTTTTCCCCAAAAGGGAAGGTCGTAGGCTCGAACTAGGTTCGCGGCGAGCAGCGAGCGTACCTGCAGATTAGCCAGGATGCCAGTATTCTCCCTCGTGCGGCGTTCATTGGACAAAGCCCGATGAGCTCCAATGGTCCATCCGCAAACTTAGAATGCACCGAGGCGGGGGAGATAGAACCGCGAAGCCTTCGGCGTTGTCCGTGGAAAGCATCCTTTGGCCACCGTCTTTATCTCTGTCGATCTCCGCTCAGCAAAAGCCGTCTCGTCGGCCGAAGCTTCAACGAACACCTTGCGGAAGCCCCTCAGTCCAAATCTCGAAATATGCGAAGTCCATCGAATTAGAGAACTTCCTTGAATGTTAAATTAACAAACTGCGCCGCCCGTCAATTTATTTCGTCTTGTAAGCTACCCGAACTACCACCACCAGAAAGGAATCCAGAATTGGACTGAAGATGTCACTGCGGCTTCATAGGTGGATAGTTCACGAAGCCCATGTAATTACTAAGCTTATTGGTTTTCTGCGACTACCATTCCACGGAGGAATCGTACACGATTCAATAGCATCACTCTACTACAAATCGCCACTATGCAACCTCCAGACACAATTCATCCCCACTTCTACACTCCTAACTCCCCAGCAGCAAGAATCTCCGATATCTTCTTCCTCCCACATCTGAATTTTCAATTCCTCGCTGACCGCACTTTCTTGATAGCCTTCATAAACTGAATTCATGACCTCTCCAATGCCTTTAAAAATCGAATTCCCCGCGAAAGCGTTCAACATCCAATCCGGGCCCCACCATATCGGCCAGATCCCTCCTACCCATTTGCCCAAACACTCTACGGAGAGTGTCGTATAGATTCGTGCTCTGATTCTGGTGGATCATGTTATCAAGCTGGCTTTCTGAAACCCCGTCTCCCACTACTTCCCTAGCCCGCTCTTTGCCCTCCTTCTCAACCACTTTATGCATAGCAAGAGCACCAAGTAGGTGCTGAGCAGCTTCGGTAAAACAGCCAATATTTATACAGGACACACCAAGATTGTAACGCGCACGAACAAAATTGGGTCGAAGGGACAGTGCACGTGAGTAGGCGTCAATAGCCTCTTCACTCCTGCCGGAATTCGCGAGTGTAGCGCCCAATCGATTCCAAAGAAGGTGGAGCTGTGAGGAGGAATTCGTCGTCCCTGATTCTGTCGAGGCAAGCGCAGCACCGAAACAGTCTACCGCCTTATCATACTCCTCAACGCCATAGAATAGAACGCCAAGGCCTACTTGCACGTCTGGATCCATTTGTTCGCCCGACGGTGATAGCTGTGCAGCCTGAATGAACAGATTGGTGACCTTCTCGTGGAGAAGATGTCGGTCGGTGAATCCCATCTCTGCATCAGAGGATAGCGGTTCCTTCATTAACGTCGGATATTTCGTGGCAAGCCATCGTTCCAATGTCCGGTATGCAGTGCTTTCGTAGCCCTCGTTAGTGTACGAAACGGCAAGACCCATCAAAGCTTCGAGGTTTGAAGGGTCCAGTTTTAAGGCTTGTTCAAGTGCTCGAATGGCTGGAGTTTCTTTTTCGTTCTGTGCTTGCGATTCTCCTAGTTTCACCCAGGCGGCTGTGTGCTGTGGGTCCTTTTGGACGGCTGCCTCAAATGCAAGCGCTGCAAGAGAAAGATTTCCGCCCTCTTCCATTATTTTCATTCCCTCATCAAACGGATTTGTGATATCCTGGAAGAAATTGTTCGGCTCGAAAAGGTAGTCACCAAGAGGAGGGTCACGGGCTGAATGGGTATTTAGCTCATCAAAACCCTCCCATTGGTCCAAATCGCCCATGTGCATGCCGTCAACAAAGTTCTCCTCGTTGGCAAGTTGTCTAGCATGTTCAGTCTCAGCTTGAATACCCCGCCATATGGACTCGAAATCGCCGAAATCGGTGGCATCTTGATCTACTGACCTGTCCATTTCATTCAGCTCTGCCTCTATGTGTGCATTCGCCTCCGCATCCAACGCGTCAAGGGCTTGTTCTTGATCTGACTTCTCGAGTTGAGCAAATTGTGCTTCCCAGTCCTTGTCGTCAAGTTCAACCATACGGCCCTTTCCTTTCCCTGAATCTTGTACCGGCTGTTGGAAGTTCTGTGGTGAGTATGGCTGCTGCTGCATCATACCCATACCCATGCCCATGCCCATTCCACCCATACCCATGCCATATCCCATGGGCCGTTGGTATGCCATCATCGGAGGCGGAGAGCTGACGGTTGGGCTGGATGTGCGGGCGGTCGGGTTCATTTGCTGGTACTTTGCGAACTCAGTAGGGCCAAAACCTATAGGTCTCTCTTGCAGTCCGGGCCCTATAGCTGCTGGGGCTTCCATCCCTGGGTCGAACTCTGCCGCCCATGCAGGCGATCCGCTGTGTTGCGCCCGTTCAAGCTCTCTCCGCATGTGCTCCATAGCGAAGGGAGAGGCCGGGCCATGGCCTTGAGGTAGTTGAGCGGGCTGCTGCATGAACTCGCTCATCATCTACGATACTGGTATTAGTAGCGCTATTCGCAATGCGGCCTCCCTAATTGGAGGGTAGCGAGCGGCCGCACCCCATGGCTCGGTTTCTTGAGGCAGACTTACGTCATCCGACCCTCCACCCATCTGCTGGCTCCTCATGCTCTCCTGCAGGCCTCCCGGCCCCCGAGCGACCAGGCGGTCCCTCTGTAGTGATTTGTCGTCCTGGACATGTTTCGTAAACTGACTGAGGGGGTTGCCAGCAGTCGAGCACTCTGCGCCACCGAGGAAAGACATGACTAAGAACAAAACCAAGGAAAGAAAGCACCCCCAGACTCAATGCTGAAGGAAAGAACTTAGTATACAGACGAGAGTGAGGAGGCGCGCAGGCTGAGGACGCAGATGTTGTTATGCACTTGATTATTGATTACCAGAGGTCGGTGACGGGGACTGCGGCGGGGCTTCTTTTGCCGGCGCCGAGGTTCACCTCTAGTGGCCATGAAATAGGATTAGGACCTTAACTCGGATCCGCACCCGGCGATCGCATGCCAAGGAGCACATATTCAGTGAAGCTAGTCTTCGATATCGCCCAAGGCATTACTTACAAGTCAATAAAAGCAATTTCCTTCGCACATCAAGCCTGCACCGACTCTTCGAGAGCAGTCCAATGCATAGTGATTGCGTGAGGAACTGCGACACCCCAGCAACAATAGAGAAGAGCGTGGAACAGAGCCCCACTAACATTCGATTATCCCAGTACAATACAGGATTTATATACACGGTAAAAAGAGGGGGGTAAATAGACGCCGTGACTCTCCTCTAGTACAATACACATCATCCACTCGTATTAACACAGTATTGAAACGACAAAGATTTACCCTAAAATGTGCACAATATATAGGGGACAAATAGCAATCCGTCCAAGACCCGTTCAGCTTTCACGCCTCAACCCTTTTTCTTTTGCCTTTTGTTTGTAACGCATGGGCGCGGCGACGCGTGTCCTTTTCGGGCTCAATGAATTGCGGGGAAACGGCTCTTAGCGAAGGATGAAGCTAAAACATTCAGCTTTGATTTTCTACGCCTGGACAGTATCTTGGAGACGTGATCGCTGCGACTGCGTGGTTGACGAGCTAAAGTCAACGCGGAGTTGCCTTCCGTAAATGACCTTTTGTTCCAAGATTGCCTTGGCCTTAGTGGCGCTGGGAACATCGATAAAGTCGGCGTGAGCGAAGCCTCGTGGTTGACCCGTTCTCCGGTCAATCGCGACACGAACGTCCATGACGTTGCGAATGTCACGGAATAAATCATTCAGATCCTTATCCGACATTTCGAATGACATATTTCCAATGAATAGCGTCTTTGACGGAGGATTCGGCTCCTTGGCTCTGCCACTATCTAGTCTATTGAATCTTTGGCGGTGGAATTGGACGACAAGGTTCCGGCCTTCAAATACTTGCATATCGAGATTTTCAATAGCGGACTGGGCATCGTCGATGTTCTTGAACTCGACATATGCAAAACTGCGAGTGGAAGTTAAGGATCTCTTGTCTCAATGTATGTTGCGGCTAGCCTACCCTCTGCTTAATCCCCTACTATCCCTAATGACCCTTACGTCGTTAAGTTCTCCAAATCGCGAGAATATACGCTTCAACGGTTCTTCACCGACCTCGTAGTACAGATTGCCCACATAGACGGTCTTATTCAGCCCACTAGGTGTTCTAGAATCCGCTCCACCCGCAAGAGCGTCAATACCGGATGCCGCAGAAGTCGTAGTTGCAGACTCAGGGGCTTCGGGCGCTGGGGCGGCCTCGGGGGCTTGCGATACTGGTGTCACTGTCTCGTCGAGGGGCGCTTCTGTGGCGGTTCGTGCAAATGTTTCCTCACTTCCAGCTTTCGTCGCATCTTCGCTAACAAACCTCCTCTGGAAAGACAAAGCTACCCACTGCTGCTGTTTCCTGGGTTCCCGCGTGACCGGGGTGAAAGTGGCGATTGAGCGCGGTTTTGCGAAGACAGCCTTTGAAGGGGCCGAGGTGAGAGCACGCGCGGCAGTGCGGCGGAGGAGATACCTATATTCTCGTTACTTGGAAAGATCAATTGTCATTTCTGATCATTCCAGACCTACATAATGAATGATGCTAACACGGAAGCAACTGGAAAAGTCGATAGGAGAGGGAGACGCAAAGGCTGTGATGGCCACAAGAAAATCTCAGATGTAGGAAAAAACATACGCTACGCCGAGTCGCCTAGCTTTTAGTCAGCTAGCGTAGTACGGAAGACAGGGGCACGGGGTCATCGGAACCACTCCATTACTCTCTAGCTACGCCGCCGCCCTAGATTAAAAGTACGTAACTAATGAATGCGCTTCTATGCAGAAAGATATGTCTTACCCAAGTATAGAGCGAACATCTATCCCATTTGTCCCTCGTTGAATAGCAATGAGGCTCAAGTAGCACGTTCCAATGAGCCCCCACCGGAAGACGGGGGTTTTAAGAATACGAAGGATCATATTGCAGACCCTCTAGGTATCGGCCTTGCAACACCCAATCACTAATCGGAGAAATAAGGGTCAGTTTCGGACAATTGCTCCTATCCGTGAGGCACGGGCGACGCGTCAATTGCGAATGGCCCTCGCCCCGAAACTAATTGGGATCTTTGGAAAATCTAAAAACAAACGACCTTGAAATAACTATGTTTAAGAATACACGGAAATTGTTAATGTCTTAACAGGACACATATGTTCCTTACTGGAACATGCAAGCTTTCCCATAACCTCGAACTTTAGAACGGTCCGAGATAGACGAACCTACACTCCATTTGGACCCTGCACAGAAAACAGCCTGCGGCTGATCCGAACATCAGCCACCAAAAATTCTCCGTAACCGAAGGAATAAAGGAGCGACGCCCTGGCCCCATCTCTAACATCACCTCAAGGCAAACCTTTGACTCCATGAAGGAATGTTGGGGGGCGACCGTGGACGCGCACACCTCTACGGAGTGGTTACGCTACAAGATGAAATGTACCAGGAACATGTCAGTCAGAATTTGCGATAAAATTCGGATCTCTCAAGAATATATTGGAGTAGAAGATCGAGAAATTTCGCAATATTCATATTCTTGGCATTCATCTTTCCTTTTCTGAATTTAAAGGCCTCATGACAGCCTTAAACCTATCGCTAAAGATTACAACGTTAATGTAAAGTTGTTCAGAACTCTACATTTACACAACTTCGTCTCTCATGAATATATGCGCGTAGAACTTCCACTGTCCGATCAATGTTATGCCCGACTAAGTTCATAACACGCCTCAGGACGACCTAGAACCTGGACACCGTGAATTCGGAAGGGGCCAGACTGTCAAGATAGGCACCTTTATCGCCTGCAAAACTAAGCTTTCCACTGAATAGGACTAATAGGAGGACTATCGGGAATGTCATATCGTCTACTCACAGATAGCAGACTATCAGCAACAACAGAGAAGCCGTCTGTTGAGGGAGCACAATCACCACGAAGAATAGTCCAGACGAGACGTTCTTGCTTGGCTTAAACTAATCCTTTGTGTCCACCTAGTCTCAATATAAGACGACTGCACGCCACCTACAGGCGTGAAAGGGTTTTAGGTGTTGAGATCCGTTGGTCAGAGTTATTACTGTAACAACAAATTCAGAAAGAGCGGCCATTGGAATTGAAGTCTATGTAGAGCATAGTGTCAAAAGCATAAGGCCTATGTCTGCAGGTCAGAATCGTGGTGACAGCTAAAACACCAAAGTTCTTTCGAAGTGCACACTGCAAGTTTCCCCAAAGGATTCTCCACGCGATTCCATGAGGATTTGAATTATGGTCCGTAAAGAAACGCCCCCCGCCAAAAATGAGCATTGGCCCCAGAGATGTACCGTCTTGATATATTTTTAGGTACCACCACCTCATATGTTGGAAAAGAGCCTCCTAGAAGCCGTGGGGTGGTCGTCTCTTATGACTTTGTATGTTGAACAGTTTCGGCGATCCACGGTCGCGTGACGGAGCCTTACTTAGCTTTACTAGTTTCCGTCATCACATTGGTGATATGGAGCTATCAAGTAGACTAACTACTAAATCGCAGATCCTCAAGCATAAAAGGCGTTATTGATTACGCCGAGTTATACTTTCCAAAGCACAGCCGTGAACACATTTTTAGCTCAGAATCTACGGATATAAGCAGTCATATCTCAGTCCGGATTAATGAGGGCGGCGCTGCAGTATTGGTGCGAAAGTGTAGGAGAGGGAGACGCAAACCTAACACGGGAAAGGCAGAACGTTGCCTTAAGTGTGCCGTGCAAAGATTGGATGCTACTCCGGGCACGTCTTGTCAAGTTTCACGGAACTGAAGCCGGCACGCAATTCTAATAGGGTTTAGGGCCATCTCAAATGTCGTTATGAAAACTGAATGCTCGGTAGACGGGTTACTGGCTCTAAACCTAACTTCGAAGACAATTGCTTCGCTTTAAAGAATATATCTAATGAGAATGTATACAAAAACTGGACATTGGGTGACCGACTATATCTCAGAGAACGGGGAAGTGTCGGATGTTCGGGGCCCGGTGCACGTAGTAGGACCTTTTAGGGAATGGGCGGGGGCGGGCGGAAGCCTGCGAACGAGAAGTCAAAGCGGGATGACGGGGTCCGGGAACTGGAAGTATTCTGATTCGATGCTTTAAACGCCAGGAAGAGTAAACACTGGAGTTGTAGATCGAATCTGTTCTCATACATAGGTATATCGGAGTTGGTTTAATTAATCGCTGACTACGTGAATGGCGTTTCTATTCCTACATTTTGGCATTTATTCATCTAGTTACTCGCGTCTGCTAAAATCCAAGCAGGCGGGATAGTCAAGCTATACGTGCCGGGTGGTATGATGGCAATCTCGTGCCCTTGCTCGGAGATTGTCTTTGTGGGGCCAGACGAACAATTCGGCCGGCACTGTAAAAGTCTAGCCTGTTTGCCTTAAACTAGATTATTATTTCAAGTGTTCCACCAATTAACCGAGACGCTCGTAAAATATGTTGAGGCCGATAACTATGTTGCATGCATCGGGAACTGGCGAACTCGGTGTCTAAGCAGGGATATATAATTTACTGCAGGGGCAGGGCGCAGCCTTTGATCAGAAATCGCAGTCAAGAGCAGCTGGGATATTAAACGATCGATATGGGACCCCCTGCTCCGCCTTCTTTGAGCTTGCTTGTCCGGCGAAAGGAAGCAAGTACACCTTCGTTTGATAGTATCCACACCCAGAAGAGAGGCCTTGCCTAATACTATTTGGGGAACATAATGCGAGCATGGCCTATCACTAGCGTGAATCATACTTGGGACTCCGTTAGCAAACGAACAGTATGCTTAAATTGGAGTCTAGGATGGGAGCCATCAAGATTTGGCCTTCTACATGAAAGAAGTTGCAAAAGGACGAAGGACGTCTATCCAGCTTTGCCAACAGATTTTCAACACAGCTGCTAGGCACAATATATGGGCTATTGGGGTGGCCGTTGTCTATGTAGAAGCAGGAATCAGGTTCCCGAATGACAGCGTACCAATCATTTAGTACAAGCCAACTTGAGGTTCCACAGTTCGCTGGCGCGTGACACTCCACATGATTTAGTATGTATGTGACGGGGTAACCTTAATCGAGATAGTCTACCTACGAGATATTTACGCACGAGCCTACGGATTTCGACATACTGGTTTCGCAGCCTCACCACAGTATGAAGTCCTTCTAGGCCGGGTACCGACTAGGTAGAATTATATGCTGATTGAGACTGATACGCCAATGACCTTCAGAATGAAATTATTAGACTGGATATCGGCGAGACATTTCCTAGTCGAGGCAGTAGTCTCAGTAGCGTCAAGGATCTTGGGCTTTGCCATCTGGAGAGCTCACTTCTACCCCCGGGAATGTCATGCGAAAGCCCCCAATTCAGATCCCTCGGACTTTTGACAGTAGTAGGAGCCTAGAACCAGGCAAAAGCAACTGATAAGGGTAATTACGGATCCACAGGGTCCGTAGAGATGGCGATAAGGATACTCACCTCATGCGCCAGAGGGGACTGAAAACTGAGGGGGAGCATTATCCAGAGAATCCAAAAGTGATCTAGCAGGTAGTCTCATAGAACTCGTTGCGGATAGGGCAAAGCTGCTGAAAAAATTCTAGATAAATTCGAGCGAGCGGTGCTAAGAGGCAGTGAAGAACCACGCTAGCTTGAGGTTGATATGTTTCACTTGGCTTGCTGATGCTTAATCCGCATCTCTCAAACTGTTAGCCTGAATTAGGCCCTCAATCACACCAGAAATCTCACGAAGGTGCCTCGTAGGGTATGATACTGTACAATTGTAAAACGCTCTGTGGGAGCCGAATCGAGGATCTTGGCGCGGTCGATTCCGTCTGAACCTGGATACCTTCAGAGACGACTGCTCAGCAGCGAGATTGAGACGACGGTATGATGCTGCGCCAAGTTGGTGCGTATCGATCGTTCCTGCTCAGCTCTGCAGTTTAAGCGTGCCCGTATTGATTATTGTCGAAGTCCCCCGAGACATTGAATCAATGCGTGCCTCTTTTCGGCCTCCTAGTTATGAAGGATGAGACAATAGGGACGTTGATAAACACTGCACTATAAAACACATTCCCCTCCAGTAGTCTGACTCTCATCGTTCATGATTGATGGTTCATCGTATTTACTAAAGAAAAAACCACCCATCTTCGGCCCGAAGTGAATCTTTGTTGAAAATCCAGGATGCCACATGCCGTCGAACACCCCGAAAATGGAAATCAACAAGATAATAATCCGAATCGGCAGGTAAGAGGCACAGCGGCTCTCAAATCCCAGCTTCATTGTTTGAGGGCTAACACGTTCTGAGCACCTAGGTCAACCACATTTCAACCCAAAGCGAGCACTATTCCAACCAAGATAATGGAGGAAATGACGGAGTTCACTCTCCTGCTCTCAGCCGATGGCTAGATCAACCAACTTCAGAAGAGCCCTTCACGGGTCAACAATTGAGGAGTGACGGAGGGGCTGAGGGAGGAGGTTCAAACGGAAGAATTGAAAGTGGCGGACGCCAAACTTGACCTGATTATGGCACGTCTGCTACCGTCAATCGCTCATAAGAGCCAATACTTGACTACAACCCAAGCACGGTGATCTGGCTGTTAGGGAAACACGTTGTTCCGATACACCTACTCGCATTGTAACCTTCGTGTTTGGAAATATACCTCCCTAGTTTTAGACTATTAGGATTGAAGCTTGAATTTCTATGATGTCTGAGGTATCACAAACGCATGGAATAAGTGAATGCTATTGATTGTCGCTGTAGTGCACGGACCAATCTAGTCGTGTTTTGGTGGATCCTTCTTACGCACGTGGCTCTTGCGTTTCTTCCGAAAATTGGTAGGTAGGTATTCTGCATTCCGTCTCGGTTATGATAGTTTTTATAAACCACTCTGCAGGAAATGCGTTGGATGAAAAACGAAGAATGAGCTCTAAGGATAAAATGCGGTTCCGCTGGCTCTCCTAAGAAATCCCGCATTTTGAGGGCGGGTCCGAATCATCGGCGTTCGGCGAGACCCTTGTTCTTCATCTTTTGGTCAATTGCGGTAATTAAACCCTGACCAACCTCCACTCTAATTGAACTCATGATTTTCGCAAAATACTCGCGCCGCGCTCTTCTTTGCCCTTAAGTCCAATTCTAGTGGCCTTCATACACGGTAGGACTTCCTTTCCAATATAGCATTTATCTGGATCGCGGATTCGATACAACTACAATGCAACATCATGGATTGGCGAGCTAGCTTGAATGGGCAAGTGGCTCTGAAAGACACTCGACACCGAAAAGGCAAAGAACCAATGTCATTAACTCCAAGAATCGCCAATTCGGCGTGTGGCCTTGCAATAGAGGTTATAGGAGGCTCAGTTGCGAAAGATTTCACAAATTCTATGCAACTCGGAACGCCAATGAATAGCAAAATTATAAACCAGCCATCTTCGAGCACTCAATGTCGGTGGCAAGAGTATCTTCATGTTCGTTCGGGAGGATATGGCACATTTAAACCACTGGAGTCTTTACATGACACTTTTCGCTCAAGCCCCATTGAGAAGTCGCCAAACCTCGAGTTCCAGGAGTTCCTGAGCCAGACTGAAGACTCATTCTGGGAAACACCCGGAAGCCTGACCCCAGGCTCATGGACGAACGATTTCTGCGATGGTTCTGCTGTGATAGGAATATTTCCGCTCTCCGCAATGCCGGACAATGGCGTTCAATTGGACTCTCCACTATCAAATCCAACGTCTGACTGCGAGATGAGCTCCGAAGAAATACAGGTCGGAAGCGAGAGAAAACAGCTGCTCTCAGCCATGACCCAAGACCTCAGTCATTGTGACAAATCAATAATTAACCCTGAAGAAACTGTCGTCGTCCTAGAACAATTGAGAGAAGAGCAATTCGCAAAGGTTAATGGAAAGGCGCTCACTCGACTAAACCTAATCCTAGCGCACATTGCCAGGACGGGCGAACTAGACCAAAGTATTCAACAACCCGCAGCAAATTTGAAAAGTAATGGAAGCTCTTACAATATTAGTAGTGGTTTGAATATTCCACGGACGCCTCAATACTTGCTCCGGCGGCGCTGCAGACAGTCTCACAAGGCAATTATTGATCATGATCCCTCAGTTGAATTTATGGCGGCAGAGCAGCATCCAAAATTATTTGTCCAGCAGTTAGCCCTAAATGGCAGCCTAGTTGCTGAGTGCAATGATGACGAAGAGGCACCAATTCCTGTTTTCCATTGCCCATGGGTTCGTTGCCATCAGGTGAGTGTCCTAGTTACTTCTATAGTTTTCTCATCGAAATGCTAATTTAACCAATTTCAAAGCGCTTTAACAACCCTGCGAAGCTTCGAGTAGATATGGATACCCATATGGAATATCTTTGTTCTCATGAGGACTGTGCTGCCCAGTTTCATAGTCGTAGGGAATGGGCTGATCATATCGTTAAGCCACACCATGACCTCCTCGAACATAGCTTCGGCACGTCGATAAGGACTGAGAGATGAATCTCTGTACGCCTTAGTCTTGCACATGGAATATGTGATGGTGCGGACCCGCGAATCACCGCACATGTGGAGTGAGGAATTGCCTTCTAGCACATAGGGCTCGGGCGCATCCGCACTCATATGTTCTTCTAGCAATTTCCCGTATCAATTTCCTGGGGAGATTGCGTTCAGAGATAAATTCAGGAAACTAGGGATTGATGGCATGAGCAAGAACTCCTAAGTAACGAATTTTATTCGTTACCACTGGACCAGTTGCGATGCTACATTTTCCACCGCAAGGTTATTTTCTGCCTTGACAAAACAATACATTAGTTTAATGTATAATTAAAGTTGGCGTATATCATGATGTTGGACTTCTAATGGTTAGAGCAGCCTAACTTCAGGATGGTGTTATATTAGGCCTTAGGGCTTTTTGCTGACTTCAGGATGTAAAGTTAACACCTTATTATCATAATAGTCAATTGCCAATTTCAGTTGCTTGGAATTGGAAGGCTATTAGTTAAGGTTTGAGCGGGCATTAGGGATGGTCAAGATTGAAAGAAAGATGATCAGGTATCTCGGCTCTAGGAGATTGTAGGAAATATGGGCAGGGTAAATAGATGCAATATTGTACAATACTTAGAGCATTCCGTGCGGGGTTTGAGTCTGAAAAGCTACAAGAGCGTCCCATTGGGAATACGAAATCCTTCCTATGCTGCTCAACGAGTTCCTCTAAGTGCTCCGGGCCTTCGCGAGCCGAGGGTGGCAGGCCTCCGAAGAGGGGCTAAATTAGGTGGAAGTGCAGCCAGCACATACCCGTCTTTCCCTCCCTAATGATCCGAACGCGTGTCTTGCGCTCAGTATCGAAATTCTTCGTAAGAAAAAGTAGATGTTCCTTGAGAGGGCTCTTTGACGATGGATCTCATGAGACGAGGCGTGCCGCGGCGTCCAGGCCACATGACCCGGCGCCGACCGCGTTCCACTCTGCAGTCATCATCGCCCGCAAATGTTCTAGTCGACGCATTCAGTCGACGCCCAACATAGCACAATGATGAAAGGTAAACCGCACATGTCAGCACGGATACCGTCAATTATGGGCTAACAGCGCATTCCTGCTCTCAGCGTCGCATTCGACTGCACCGGATGCCTCTCCAGACCTGCCACCAGGGCACGTCGAGGACACGCAGATCCCCTCGTCAGAAGACGAAGACCTGGGCCCTGATTCTTCCGATCCCGACGCCGGCGATGGTCAACCGACACAGGATAGCAACAGTGCAACCGTGACAGGACGGGCGGCAGCCGGTACGATCCTAGAGGGAGACAACAATGGCCAGTCTGACGACGCACAACCACCTGGACTGTTGCCCCGTGACAAGCAGCGACGGACTGCGTTCTACGATTACGCTTCTGAGAAACAAATGAGCCATTCCGAGGCTAAGCAATTCTACCAGCGCCACCAATGGGAGACTCAGTTCGGTGGTTCGCAGGCTGGCGATAGCTACAGTCCAGTCATTCGGGCAAAAACGTTTCCCGCAAATTTAGACGGGCTCGAGGCATTCAGTAGAGCCGATAGTATAAGGTCGCGAAGGAGCAATGCAAGCCTTGCACACCAGGTGGCTAAGCCCGTGCTCCCCCTCGGCTTGTCACTGGGAGAACAGTCACAGGGGCACATGTCGCCCGAGCCATCAAATGATCACATCGCGGTTACTGATCCCCACAGTCTGCTGCGAGCGGATCACGAAGCTAGGGAGCATTCAAAACACCCCGGCCTTCCGCACGAGTATAAGCCGCCTCTTCTCGCCAGTGAAGGCATTCATGGTGCTGGCGCAGGCGTCGGCATAGGATCTGGAGCTGGAGGGTTCGCTATGTCAGATTCAAGTGTTACAGAAGAGCTCAGTTCTATCTATACCAATATTCAGAAGGTATTAGATCTTCGTCACAAGTATATTCGCTTGTCTTTGCAGCGTACTTTCGACAACCCCAAGGACGACCCGGGATGGAGAATTTACCCGCCCCACCCAGAGCCCGTGTGGGATGATGCAAAGGGGCGGCAGAACGGCACTGGCAGCTTGCAGAATAGCGGAGTGCTCAACCCTGCAGAGAACTCGAAGCCACCCCGGAAAATGGGTAAAGACATTGGAAAGGACTTTGAAATGGAAGACCTAACGCCACTTCCCGGGCCATCAGAAATGTCGTTCCGATTAGATGAAGGAGGGGTTTTCCAGGTCTATGAGACAGCCAAATCCGCGGAGCTAGATTCGCCCATTGTCGCCATTCCAACACTTCGAGAGTTCTATATGGATTTGGATGCTATCCTCGATGTATCATCTGATGGGCCAAGTAAAAGTTTTGCCTTCCGGCGACTACAATATCTTGAAGGGAAATTCAATCTATACTATTTGTTGAACGAATATCAAGAGATAGCAGATAGCAAGAAGGTCCCACATCGAGATTTCTACAATGTTAGGAAGGTGGATACCCACGTTCACCATTCTGCGTGCATGAACCAGAAGCATCTGCTTCGCTTCATCAAATCGAAAATGAAGAAGTTCCCGGATGAGGTAGTGCTCTTCCGAGACAACAAGCATCTTACTCTAAAGGAGGTTTTTGAGTCTATCAACCTCACGGCATATGACCTCAGTATCGACACTTTAGATATGCATGTACGTTTTGTGCTGGGAGCAGATCTCGATGACAGCTAAGGTTTTCAGGCTCACACGGATTCCTTTCATCGATTTGACAAGTTCAATTTGAAATACAATCCCATTGGAGAATCTCGCCTAAGGACAATATTTTTGAAGACAGACAACGACATCAAAGGACGATACCTTGCAGAGATTACCAGGGAAGTCATTTCTGATTTGGAATCTAGCAAATATCAATTCGTTGAATGGCGGATTTCAATATACGGACGTGAAGTCAATGAATGGGATAAGCTCGCCGCATGGGTTTTGGATAATAAGTTGTTCTCGCCAAATGTTCGGTGGCTTATTCAAGTGCCGCGGCTATATGATGTCTATAAGGGCACCAAGCTCATGGATAACTTTGAGCAGGTTATCGTGAACGTATTCCAGCCTTTGTTCGAAGTAACGCGGGATCCAAGCAGCCACCCCAAGCTCCACATCTTCCTGCAAAGGGTCATTGGCTTTGATAGCGTAGATGACGAAAGCAAAGTGGAAAGACGCTTATACAAGAAATTTCCTGTACCAAAGGTCTGGAACACGCATCAGAACCCACCGTACAGCTACTGGATATACTACCTCTTTGCAAACATCGCCTCTCTGAATGTTTGGCGAAAGCAGCGGGGGTTCAACACTTTCTTACTTCGACCTCACTGTGGTGAGGCTGGTGATACGGATCACTTAGCGGCGGCAGTTTTGTGCGCTCATAGCATTAGTCATGGCCTTCTTCTACGAAAAGTGCCATTGCTGCAATACATCTTCTATCTCGAGCAGATTGGAGTAGCAATGTCACCGCTCAGCAACAATGCGCTCTTTCTTGCATACGAGCGCAATCCCTTCCTAAGCTATTTCCGACGCGGTCTCAACGTATCCCTATCAACCGATGATCCTCTACAATTTGCTTTCACGAAAGAGCCCTTGATCGAAGAATATTCTGTTGCAGCACAGATCTATAAGCTCAGCGCCGTGGACATGTGCGAGTTGGCCAAGCACTCAGTTGAGCAGAGTGGTTTTGAACATGTCATCAAGCAGCGCTGGCTTGGAGCCAACTATCATCTTCCGGGTGTAGCTGGCAACGATATGGCTAAATCAAACGTACCCAGCATCCGAGAAGCATTCCGGCATGAGACTTTGACACAAGAGCTCGCCATGTAAGCGTATCTCCGTCCTTGGCTGTACGCCTAAAGAAGATGCTAATATGATTAGGATCGATCGCTACACTCGTGCTTCGCAGACCAATGCCAACTCACTAACAACATCCAATCTTCAACCCGAGCTGGGTCCATTGTATCCGCAAACCCCACGATCAACGCATGCTACCCATCCAGGCTCCCCTGTTGCTTCACTCTATACAGCTAACTCGACTGCAAATCCACCGGACCATGTCCAATTCTCCACCCTTCCGCCGGGCGTTCTCCATAGCGATCGCACACAGAACTCTCCTAGTTTCCCTGTCCAACAAGCTCGACTCGTTCCCTCGAGCTCCGTAACAAACTTACAACTAGAAAACGTCACCCAACCCACATCACCTACGAGGGCCAGGGAATCAGACAACTTTGAGCGATCACGCCGAAGCAATTCCATGGTCTTAAATCCCGGCGCTACTGTTCCGCCCCAACCTACAAGTGTGGGCCTCACACACGCCCGAGCGACCTCCCAAACGTTCCCAAACTTCAGTTCCGCACCCGCGGAAGAAGGGTTGACGCTGACGCGATCCGGATCCGGTGCACCCCTTGACGCCAATGAACCCCGAATGTTTCCAGGCGTTGTAAGCCGGCGGAGGAGAAGTAGTCTAAGGAGTAGCGTTGTTGAGGAAGGCGAGCCTTCGAACGCGTTCGTAGGGAATGCGAGGGAGGAAGGGCATTCCGGATTTAGAAGGCCTGAAGGAAGCTCTGCCGTCCGGGAAGAAATTGACACCGATGATGAGGATGATTAGACGGGAATAGCCGGAAATCGTTATTATATGCCAAAGCGGGAGGAGAATTGAATTTGAGTAATACTGCAAATGTGGGCTACCTAGAGGCGGATACCAATATGTTTATGGCGGGCGTGAGATTGTAAATGGGTCGACCAAACAGATTTCGTGTTTCATAGAATGGGGTTCTCAGACGGATCGTTCACTATTGTTACGGTAGATACGAAATACTTACGTAAACGGGCAATAGATGTTTGTCATTATCGCTATATAATATAGATAGGTTACACGAATACAAGCGCGAAATGATACGCGTAGATTGTATCCCTAAGGGTCACATCTGAATGTAGATAGGGTAATATACATTGTCGACTTTGGACTGGCCTACGTGCACTATAACCTGGGTCCGACAAAAGAGTAAGTAGACTTATGGGCTTTAATATAGCGCAAGCAGAGACATGGAAAGTAAGAGAATTCCCACACGTCTAGCTTTTTTTCTTTACCCCATCTGACCTTCATAGAAATTGCTTTACGAATCCAGCCACTTTTGCCGCCAAACTCCGAATCATTCCCTAAACCGTCCTCAATCCTTCTTCATATTCCACCCCAGCCTCGATGATACTCAGCCCTAGATGTTCTACTTCGCAAAATGCAAATCATATGCCAACCACTTCCTGGCATTGACCTGTGGAACTGTGAGACCGGGCTTACCATATGTGAGCGGCGCGAAGAATAAGAAGCACCAGATAACAGCGCTAAGAATAACAATAGTGGCAATCCAGCTTCCGAGCAAACTTTGCGTTGCCACCCGTTCTCTGACAGGCTTGCTCCGTGTCCGCCTGTGGCCCTTCACAGTGGGCGAGCTTTCGGGGTCAACCGGTTCAATGTTAAAAATGAATTCAACTAGGGCACCCGTAACGAGTGTGCTAGCAAGATGAGCTGGAAGATAGTGATGCAGGAAGAGCTGGCGGCCCATTATGTAGAAGGGAACGTAATGAGCCGCCCACGTAAGGAAGAAGAATCCTGTTGAATTGTAGAGGCGAGAACGAGTGCCTAGTCCAGAAAGGTTGGTCAGAATATCGTTCGTGAGGGTATATAGGAGATGCATTGACGCAGAATAAGACTGAGAGTCCAAGGAAATAGGCGACTTACGTTCATCAAGTGCATCCATTCCACGACGGAGAGCTAATTGATCGGCACCAATAATGCCGGCGAAAACGGCGAGCAGAGAAGATGCAAGCCACCAGCCGACTGGGTTTCCAAGGAAATAGATTTGCTGGCGCGTCTCGTTGTTGGTCCAGAAGGAGACACCTCGGAGAAGGAATGGCCAGGAAACCGGGAAAGAGGAATACGGATGAGAGCTTGTGAGAGCGTTGTTGTGAAAGAACATGGCGCGCTGTAATTCGACATATTTCCTCAAAAATGGAAGAGATTTAACCTTCTTGGGTTCCTTCTTGTTACGCTCGCTGTCGGCTGGAAGCGACGGAATATCGTCGACTAACCAGACGTTGCTGGTCTGTTGTACGTTCTTATTGCCGTTGATTTCAGCCTGCTTGTAGGCCCAGTCAGGAAGAGGAGTCGTGTGTGTCCACATTGCAACCTTGGTGGGTACATGGATCAATTTAAAATGGGAGGACATAGTCTTAAACTCTTGGCCACCCTTTGCATTTTCCACTTTGATCTCAAAAAGGGTATCATTATATCGCTGTCCATTTGCGTCATCGGTGCCAACAGTGGTAAACTCCTGGTTGGTAGGATAGTAAGGAGAAGCCACATCGTGAGTAAGCAGGATAGTGTCAGTGACGAGATGGCGGAGTCGAATAATATCTCCAATCTTCACGCGCTGGTTTTGAGTGCTGGGCAACTGCTTGATAGGGAGAATTTGCCAGTGATTGTTGGTGTCATTATGGGGATATCCTGTAACCTGCTGGCCCTGAGATGAGATGCGGCCGTCGTCATAGCGGAGAGGGTAGCGGTCCGGATGGCTGTGGAGATAGACTTTGGTCTCCTTATGACGGATGGTGACGACATCGTAATAGTCAATGCCTACTGACTGAAGGCTCATGATGTTGTCGCTCAGGGTTTCCTGAAATTCGGGGGTCATGAAGTCATCACCAGGTCCGGATCGAGTAAGAATTGAGAAGTGTACCTGGAACCAGAAAAGGTAGAGGAAAAAGGGAACAACTATGAGGCCAACTGCACGAGCGGCAAAGTGCTTCCCAAACTCGGGGAGGCTTAGTGCCCCCTGGCGGCGGTTGATATCCATTAAGTCCCACAAATCAATCAAGACCGGAACACCAATGGAGAAGAAGGTAAAGGTACCAACATATTTGGTAGATATGACGCAACTTAGACAGACACCAGTCAGCAGAAGCCACTTCCACCACTTCCGACTGAAAGGAATATGCCGAAGCTTATAGAACCGAATATAGGAGAGCACCGAGAGTGCCATGAAGAAAATCAGGGTAGCGTCGAGCAGAATCAATCGGGTCTGGCCAATGTGGGCATTGTCGAAGAGCAAGAGCCCGGCTGCGGTTACGCAAGCCGGCAGAGAGTATCCAGACTCCCACATGATTAGGAAGACGGTGGGCACGGTGAGGGCGCCCATGGTAGCAGGCATAGCTCGATACGCGACATAGGGGACTTTGTTGGTGATGTACGAGTCGCCAATGTTCTCGAACAAGAAGTCGCCCCTGTAGCCCACTAGCCATCCAGCGAGTGCGAAGAGAAGCTTTCCGAAGGGAGGGTGGACGTCAAAGAAGTAGGTGCGTTGGAGATAGTAGGAAGCGAACTAGAGAGCACGTCAGCCTCGTCCAGAGCTCTTGCGGGGGTCCGATTAAATGCCAGCCAGATGGCTTATACCCTGTCGGGCAACGTACCTTTCCAAAATGCACCTCATCAAAGACCACCTGCGAGGGATGACTTATTCCCCAGAAGCGCGTGATGAAAGCCAGAATGGTGATGATGGCAAGCGCGATCTTGTAATCCCATTCGGGCCCTTGATGCGGCTTGAACTCCCTCTTTACATTCACAACGGCATCATGGTCCTTCTCGGGGGCGGGCTCGGGAGGATTCGGTGTGGCAGCGCGTTTCTTGTCCTTGGGACCACGATGCCGCACGCCAGCTGGAGAGGACATGGTGTGCTACAGCTCGCGCAAGCTGTCTGGATGGGGAAGTCAGCCAAGGGACTCCAATATATCAGTCTATATCATTTACAGAAAACATACCGACACAATAAGGGAAGGAAAGAGTTGGGGTGGGCAGACAAGTATAGGGTCAGTCTTCGGCAGCGTCTGATCAGATTAGGTGTTCACTTTTTGTTGCAACAGCGGCCCCTTCTCCGACGCACAGGCCAACCATTCAGCCTCACCTCACAAGCCACATCACCCCGCAGCAATGACTGGCGAGCGCCATCCATGGATCCACCGCGCTACACACGGGGATGGGAGCATGATAATCTCTATCCTATAAGAGTACTTGTAGTAGCACCATTTTACTATCTGGCGCAGGAATGGTACTTGAACCTCTCTTCTTTTTCGTCGTCATGGCGGCGTTTGTTCCAAAGTACCAATGGAATGCTAATGAATGGATGTCGTCGAGTGCGTCCCGGCTTCCTGGCTAATATGCAATGACACCTGACTAGGCCAGTCTGCTCTAGAACATAACCCGGATTTTCCAAAACCTTATTGAATCGTATTCAAATATATACGGCTGTATCCGAAGCAATACATCTACTTTCTCACTCGTTCGGGCTGTTGCTGCTTCCTCAGATGTCTACTCCACCAAATGTCTACCCCCCTCATTGAGACTTCTGAGCCTTCTCAGCAGCGGCTCTCTTTCGCTGTGGAATCTTGTATGATGTCTCCCATCCGTAAAGCGCCCCTGCACCAAACACCATCGCCGCGCCCACTTTCATTAACCCGCTCATATGGTTTCCGAATATCCAGATGCTAAGGAGGAAGCTAACAAGTTTGCGGATATTGAGAACAATTGTCACTGTGACGGCCGAGGTATTTGCACTGAGGATATTGACCCCAGTGATGCAAAGAAGCTGTGTAATGGCGTTTGCTGTAAGGTATATCACGTGCTGCGACGTCGACGCAAGCACCTTGTTGATGGTTGGAGGTAGTGTTGCTGCAATGATTGGTGGTACCTGAAATGGATGAGACGCTTGGAGACGCGTGAATTGTTTGTATAAAACCGGGCTAAAGTTGAGGAAGAGCGGGATCGAGAGTAGGTGGGAATAGAAGAGATTCGCTTTCCAGTGGTTGCCGTGCTCTAAGTATATGTCTTCGACATATGCACCCATGTACGCAGATAGGAGCTGCGCAACAAGCAGAATCATAAGCCCCATTTCGAAAGAGGCACTGTGAATGTCAATACTTGAGGTGTCCATTGTTTTACCCTTCTCGAATTAGTATAACTCTATGCTATGATAAAACCGATACGATACCTTCGACTTCGCGTCTGCCCAAGCTGAGACCATTACACCAATTGTCAGTACAGCCACGGAGAACACTTGGACGGAAGAATATTTCTTTCCCCGTAGCCAGCCAGCAGCCATAGTAGTAACGCTTCCAAAGCTGCGGAGGATAATATGGACAGGAACGGAAATATTGAAAGCAAAAGCCCAATTGTTCATCATGTTGACCGTAAAGAATAATGTGGCACTAACGATCCACTTCCGAAAAGGTACAGGGGAAGGCTTGGCAAAGAAGCGCCCATTGGGGTCGAATTGATAATGAAGAGTCGAGAGACAGGTGAATATGAACTGGAAGAGCGTGATGAGGAGTCCACTATCCGGTTCATGCCTTCATTGGTGTTAGTAAAGGCTCTTTGACGTATAAGCTGTAAACCCACTTTACGATAGCCTCGAGGCAGTAGACCTACAGTTTATCAGTTGTAGAGAGGAAGTCGAATTTGAGTACTTACATTTGAGCAGCATCCCCCGAAGATTAGCGCAAAGCTACCAGCCAGTGGTGCAATTGCCGCCATGATATAGTTTAGAATCCCTCTCCAACAAGCGTTGCAAACTAAAAAAGGAGGAGGAGGATTTTCCCACAACGTCGAAGCCTAAATAATACGTAAGTCTGAGATTGCCAAATGTCATAAGCATATGGTTGACAAAGACATGGAATGACGTTGGTAATCCGTGCAAGCGCGAATATTATGAATAAAACTTCAACATTACGTGCATAACTAGAAAGTGTTATGACTTACAAGATTGAGCTAGAGAACGAAGAGGCCCTAATGCGTTATCATGGTGTATTGGAACAAAACGGTACGGCACTTTGAGAGTGAAGGCTGAGACTTGTTGACGTGGAAGTTAGACATCCGTCGGGCGCCATTCTAGCGGCGGCACTTACCCGTAGGGCTGAGCTGACCCCTGCTAGGGATGACAGCCACAACCTCCTGCTTAATTACGCTCAAGCAAAATTAGGTTATCACAATTACATGTTTCGATAATAACTAACAGATATAAAGTGCAACTTGAGTGTTATTAGCGATATGGAGATGGACAATAACGATCAGAGCATCTCGGCGCAGACTGGCTGCGACAAACCTATTTCGTTTACTTTTCTTTATTTGGCACACCAGATCACACCACGCTATAATCATTACTGTGGTGTCAAGTCTACCTTTCCTGAACTTCCATATGCTCCATCATGCATTGACTACACGATTCGGCCAAACAATCTCTTCGCACGCCTTACCATGACAAACCCTATCTACCATCCTAGCGCCAACCAAACAGGTCACGTCCAAAAGAAATGGAAGAATGAAGGAGCAAATGTCTGGTCAAGGAAACAAGCATGGAATGCCTCTAGTTATGACTGTCCTTGAAGAAAGATGCTCGCGCCGGTGATGCAGGCTCCCTCTACAATGCCGAGAAGACGAAGAGCTGTATAGTTGTCAGTGCTGCAAAAACAAGGCAGGTCAAGAGAAACTTACATTATTTGTAGCCGCAATTGCAATGCTATCTTCAAATGGATGCCAGCTCATATGGAGGATCTTCTTATTAAAATCGATTTGATCTGCGTCAGTCTCCTTTCTCATTCTCTGTCCCTGCCCCACTGCACCTGCAGCGGGACTTCCAGCTCTTGACCCCCCCTTCTTTCCAGATCCGCTCGTGGGACTCGTCGAAGAGTTCATCGGTGTCGGTATGCCGACCTTCTTGGCCTTGAAAGCTGATTTATCTGCTTGAAGCACCACCTCTGTATCTTTATCTGGGTCGGAAGGGTAGATCATGAAATTGTTGTTGTAGCTACCCGTCATAACATTCTTGGCATCACCCGAGAAGACTACCTCGAACTTGTCGAATATACTATCGTTTTCGTATGTGTCACATAGCCGCGGTCTTAGGTGTTCGTGAATCGGAATAGTCTTGATGGGCGTTCGCTCCATGTTTACGTCCCATATCTTTACGGTGAGGTAGTCGCGTGAGAGAATGTAGCGTCCATCATGTGAGAACCGAACGTCGGATATAGATGAGATAATTTCCGAAAAGAATGATCGAGATGATGGATCCTCCTCTTGTTCGAATTCTGGGAGGGCAAATGGTTAGCGGCAAGGAAACAATATTGATGTGTCTACGTCTTACGTTTGGCGTGTTGGTCACATAATGCACTTTCCCTCATATCTGCTAGCTTAATTGTCCCCTTTGAGCTTGCATACATAAACCAGTTACAGCTCTGGGGATGGAACTCGGCAGCTGTTATAACCTCTGTAAGCTCCTCCATGTTGGCTGGTTTGATGTCGACAATGTTGAAGCTTTGATCCTGGATGTTCAAATTCCATAGGTTAATGCGGAGGTCGTCGCTGCTAATGAATGTTTCGCCATCGCTGTTGACTGATATGCTGTTAATGTGATAAGCATGGGCATTTGCGTATGTCTTGCGGGGTACGGCGGCGACGACGGTGTCATGATGGGTAAGTCGAGGAAGTTTGAGGTCGGCGGCGGTTCGGAAGTGTACATTGGGATTTCTGACAGGCCCACCCGCTCCAGCCACCCCGCCGCCTGGGGTCAACTCGTGTGAAAGATTGTTCTCCGCCACCACCTTCAACGACTTCTCAAAGACCTTCCACAGCTTTATCGTTTTATCGTTGGTTGAAAGGAGGTAATGTGAGGCATTTTGCCGGCGACACCATTTGATCTTATTGATCTTTTCTTCTATTTCAAGCGACTTCAGATAGTCGAACTCAGGTTCGTGTGACTGGAACTCGGTGTGAAACTTGTACTCGCACGTTTTTTTCTAAACCCCTAGTTAATGACTGCGTCGTGGAAAGACGTTTTGAGACATGCCGGAGGGCAGTCAAAATTGAACATACTGTTTCATTCCTCTCAAACAGTACCACACGGCCGCCTTTGTCGCCGGTGGCCAGGTAGTTACCCGTCTGGTCAAATTCAACAGTGGAAATGATATCGGCTATATTTCTGGCGTTAGCGCGCAATCACAGACATGTGCGAATGTAAGAAGATGAGGAGAGATCGTACCTTCTGTTATGTCTTCAACGTCTCCTTTGTCACCAAAGCATCTAGGTTTGTTAGTAGGGTTCGGGCCATTGTACTCTTGCAGCTATATAGATGAAAGTAATGTGATGGAAGAGGTCGTCGAAGGTAAAGTTTTACAAAAAGACCGGAAGTCTTATACATACTGTGTGAATTTCCACGTTGTGGGATTGCCCTCGGCTTCTACCATGTTTCTGAAGCCAAATCCGGGTGACTACTAGTAGGGGAAGCTCGGCCGATATCAGCGGTGGTCGCAACGAAGGCTAAGTTCAAAACAATACGGGTAGTTGGAGAGGCGCTGGAGCAGCGACGGTGGGTGTGCAGGGTGCTGGGACGCTGGAAGAGTGCCGCCAACGTCAAGGCAGGCTGGGAAACTGGATGATAGTGACGGTGACGGTGACGGTGACAAGCGAGAGCCAACGCGAGGACAATTACGACAGCGAAGGCTGGGCGCGACTTTGCACGTCGGAGCCGAAGGGAGCGGTTCGGGCGGTGGAGAAGCGAGGCTGGCGGCGACCCGGGAGCAGAGCGAGCTCGAACAGATGCAAAGCGGTGTTGGTCTGGGGCAGCAGAGCCGTGTACCTCAGCACTCAAATGGCGGCGGGGTGTGTCCAGTGTCGCCTGACTAAGCGATTTGCCGTGTCGGCGCCAAGCTCGCTTGCGGCCCACCGGGGGCACCTACCTTCGTTCGAAAATTGGAAAGTTCGAACTTCGAACCCGCGAACATCGACCTCTTCAACTACTAACCCAACAGCACACCGAGCCTCCCGTCATGTCTCATAGGAAGTTCGAGGCTCCCCGCCATGGGTCGTTGGCCTTCTTGCCGCGCAAGCGCGCTGCCCGTCACCGGGGCAAGGTTAAGAGGTACAATATACCGACGTCCCGCAGCTTGAGACTGATAGCTAATTGCAATGGACAGCTTCCCGAAGGATGACCCCAAGAAGCCCGTCCACCTCACTGCCTCCATGGGCTACAAGGCCGGCATGACCACCATTGTCCGCGACTTGGACCGACCGGGTGCGAAACTGCACAAGAAGGAAATCGTCGAGGCCGTTACTGTCATTGAGACTCCTCCCGTACGCACTATATCTGCACTGAGGAGCAATTGGGACATTAGAACTAACAGAATGCTCAGATCGTTGCTGTCGGTCTCGTTGGCTACATCGAGACCCCCCGCGGTCTACGCTCCCTCACCACCGTCTGGGCTGAGCACTTGAGCGACGAGGTCAAGCGCCGATTCTACAAGAACTGGTACAAGAGCAAGAGGAAGGCGTTCACAAAGTATGCCAAGAAGCACTCCGAGAACAACGGCCAGTCCATCACCCGTGAGCTCGAGCGCATTAAGAAGTACTGCACCGTCGTCCGTATCCTCGCCCACACCCAGATCTCCAAGACTCCTTTGAAGCAGAAGAAGGCCCATCTCATGGAGATCCAGGTCAATGGCGGTAGCGTGGCTGACAAGGTCTCTTTCGCTCACGGTCTCTTCGAGAAGCCAATTGAGATTAGCTCTATCTTCGAGGATAACGAAATGATCGACGTCATTGCTGTTACCAAAGGCCACGGATTCAACGGTGTTACCTCTCGATGGGGAACTAAGAAGCTACCTCGTAAGACACACAAGGGTCTACGAAAGGTTGCTTGTATTGGTGCATGGCATCCGTCCCACGTTCAGTGGACTGTCGCCCGTGCCGGTCAGATGGGTTATCACCACCGTACCTCAGTCAACCACAAGATCTACCGCATTGGCCGAGGAGACGATATGGGAAATGCTTCTACCGAATTCGACGTCTCCAATAAGCAAATCACTCCGTACGTCATGTTCTTGAACACTTGATAGAATTTGACTAACGTATCGCAGTATGGGTGGCTTCGTCCGATATGGTGAGGTCAAGAATGACTTCGTCCTCGTCAAAGGTGCTATTCCCGGTGTCAAGAAGAGGATTATGACCCTCCGCAAGTCACTGTTCACACACACCAGCAGGAGAGCATTGGAGAAGGTCGAGCTTAAATGGATAGATACCTCCTCCAAGTTCGGTCACGGTGCTTACCAGACAGCGGCCGAGAAGAAGCACGCTATGGGTGTGCTCAAGAAGGATCTCGCCACAGCGGCGTAGAGAAGTGGTAGATGAATGCATACTTTCTTCATGGTATCTTCGGCGAATGGCATGGGTGTTACGGTTGCTACAGAAGAGAGCAGCTGAGCTCAGAAAAATATAAGATTCCCAGTTCATTTATGAGCAAATTATGTGACACAATTGCTACGGCCAATGCCATTCCAGAAAACTTGCTTGACAAATTCCGTGGGTGATCCTCCCGTGCAGACGGCTCTGAATTCTGGCCTAGCAAGGCCGCAATATTCCTAGGATCTTGTTAGGCTACGAAAAAAAAAAAAAAAAAAGAGGAGAAAGGGGGGAAGGAAACGCAGTTTCTATCAATGTGTAATGTATTGGAAAATTTTTAGGGCCTCAGTTTCATTCAAGTCTGGCGCATTGATTCGCCCCTCCCAACGCTAAGACAGGAGCGATTTAGTTAGAATCAAACTGGTGAACTAACTGATGAACAAGGCGGTGTATGACTGCATTATTTATGGCAGCCTAAATGAGAACAACATTCAGGCCAACGCATGCCCATATTATCAACCTTACTCTAGAGGGCATCCAGTAATTCCTATCTTTCACCACGAAGTCTGTGTGAGATCGCCACTTAGGTAGATAATTGAGGTCAAAAAATGGCTTAAAGGCCGCCGTGATATTATTGTGTATCCATAGTGCTATTTTACACATCTGAGTCAAAAGTAGCGTCTGGTCATCAAAGTCAGGAGAGCGTTCAGGAAGGGGAAAACCGGAACATCCGCACGTGATGCTGCTGCCGTAGGAGCGACGGTTGTGGCCGAGGTCTTTTCGCGAACGAATCAGGCGTCGGACGATTGGCATTTCAAAGTCATGATCTCAACGTCTACTCGAAGAACTCCCGACGACATTCGTATTTGATCCCTCCCTCTCCCCTCCACACTCCGCCGCTACCATGAGTTGCCTCACGATGCGTCGTCTGCAGCTTGCGAGCCAGGTAAGCTGCCCCTAGAAGTTGTCTTGCGCCAGCCGTCCTTCGTCTGCCTCGATCCAACCGGACTGTTCCGCACCAAGCCATCTTGCGCACCCCACGATTGGCCTTATAGTTCGAGCAAACTTGCTACAGCTTGTATCGGCAAACTTGGCCCGGGGTCTTTGTGTTGCTTGTGAGCATATTTACAGCAGGGCACTCAATGGCTAACAAATGCCTCACCAGCTCTCCAGAAACCTCCGCACATCCACCCGAGCTTTCTCATCGACGCGACCCGCGGCCCGCATATTCGCGACCGAGCCCTTAAGGGCAAAGGAGGCATCCGGATTCATTTCTCGCAAGTACCCGGTCATTGACCATGAATACGATGCCGTGGTTGTAGGAGCAGGCGGGGCTGGTCTGCGAGCCGCGTTCGGTCTGGCTGAAGCTGGTTTCAACACTGCTTGTATATCCAAACTCTTCCCGACTCGATCCCACACTGTAGCGGCCCAGGGAGGAATCAATGCTGCTCTCGGAAAGTAAGTTTAGGCTTTGCTGTACCCGATTCGAGCCTAATCGCTAATGCCTGGCTTTAGCATGCACGAGGACGACTGGCGGTGGCACATGTACGACACTGTAAAAGGCTCGGACTGGCTGGGTGACCAGGATGCCATCCATTATATGACCCGTGAAGCTCCTCAATCCGTCATTGAACTCGAGAACTATGGTTGCCCCTTCTCAAGAACTGATGACGGCCGCATGTAAGCTATATAAAGCCTAGCATCGTAGCTCGGCTTCTAACAACCTTTCAGCTACCAGCGTGCATTCGGTGGTCAGTCTCAGAAGTATGGGAAGGGAGGACAAGCGTACCGATGCTGCGCCGCCGCCGATAGGACGGGCCACGCCCTACTTCACACTCTTTACGGTCAGTCTCTTCGGCACAACACGAAATACTTTGTCGAGTTCTTTGCTACCGACTTAATCATGGAGGATGGCGTATGCAAGGGCGTTGTTGCGTATAACCAAGAGGACGGCACTATTCATAGGTTCATCGCTAAAAACACAGTTCTCGCCACTGGTGGTTACGGACGTACCTACTTCAGCTGCACTTCCGCCCACACCTGTACTGGCGACGGTATGGCCATGGTTGCCCGTGCGGGTCTCCCCAACCAGGATCTCGAATTCGTCCAGTTCCACCCAACTGGTATATATGGCGCCGGCTGTTTGATCACTGAAGGCTCTCGTGGTGAGGGTGGTTACCTCCTGAACTCCGAGGGTGAGCGTTTCATGGAGCGATATGCCCCAACTGCCAAGGATCTTGCCTCTCGAGATGTTGTCTCTCGGTCTATGACTCTGGAAATCCGCGAGGGTCGTGGTGTTGGTCCAGAGAAAGACCACATTTATTTACAGCTCAGCCACTTACCCGCCGAGATTCTGCACGAGCGCTTACCTGGTATTTCTGAGACTGCTGCCATTTTCTCCGGCGTTGATGTTACTAAGCAGCCCATTCCTGTTCTACCCACTGTTCACTATAATATGGGCGGTATCCCCACTAAATACACCGGTGAAGTCCTAACCATTGACGAGCAAGGCAACGATAAGGTCGTTCCAGGACTTTTTGCCTGCGGCGAAGCCGCATGTGTCTCCGTCCACGGCGCCAATCGTCTTGGAGCCAACTCTCTACTAGATCTCGTCGTCTTTGGCCGTGCTGTATCACATACCATTCGCGACAACTTCTCCCCAGGTCAAACGGCGGACCCTGTTTCGGCCGATGCTGGCGCTGATTCTATTTCGATTCTCGACCAGATCCGCACATCTGAGGGTCCTAAGTCTACAGCTGAAATCCGTCTCGCAATGCAAAAGGTCATGCAGACAGATGTGGCCGTCTTCCGAACCCAGGAATCTCTCGACGAAGGTGTGCGCAAGATCCGCGAAGTCGATGACTCATTTTCCGATGTTGGAATCAAGGACCGCAGCATGATCTGGAACTCAGACCTCGTTGAGACCCTCGAACTCCGGAACTTGTTGACTTGTGCCAGGCAGACGGCCGAAGCAGCGGCTAACAGGAAGGAATCGAGAGGCGCTCATGCTCGTGAGGACTACCCGGACCGTGACGACGAGAACTGGATGAAGCATACCCTCACGTGGCAGAGGAAGCCGCATGATAAGGTCCAGTTGGGGTATAGGGGCGTAATTGGACACACGCTAGATGAGAATGAGTGCAAGGCTGTGCCACCGTTCAAGCGAACTTATTAAAAGCATATTCGGTGAGAGTAGTCAAATTTGGAAAGATAGAGGATCTGTGCATGCGTCCTGTATTCTATGTATTCTGGATAGTCGATTGAATGCTGGCCAAACTGAGCTTTTCCCCGTGCCATTTCTGTGGAGGCGAGTTTCCTAGTACATATCTGAATCGAAAATACATTATTTTACCTCTGTTCACGAATTGCTTTTCTTACTGACAATCCCTAAGCGGCTCAAATGCCTCTGTCTTACAGATCTCTGTGAAAGTGCATTCTTTTCGGAGTAGCGAGGGAGTCTATCTTATATATGTTCATCTTTCAAGTGTAGCAAATTGCATATTTACTACCACATGTATCTTATCCTAAGGCTGACCAGCGAGCATGCAACCCAGCTACATGAAGGCGGGCATCCACAACTGCTCGGCCCGTCAGTAAGGTGACACATTCAATCTAGTGAAAACTTGGGTATGTTACGCAAATTGCTACCCTTGTATGACAAACATAGCATTAAGTAGGCTAACTTCGAAGGCGGAGCATTGACTACATAGGGGGAACTCGACAATCTTATTTCAAACTTGTGTCATTATATTGGCCCGACGACCTAATGCAATAGGTTGAAGCACTATTGCGCCATCTATCTATCCATCCAGTACTCATACAAAAGCAGTAGCACAGGCCGCGTGCCCTAAAGACTCCCATAAATGCATACGTCCGCTAACGTAAGGGCAAGTCGTCATCTCCTATTTCCGCAACCTGACTTAGTTGTATTGCATGTACGTAGCCGTAGAATTGAACTTCAAGTTGCCTTTGATCACCTTGTCCACGGCGGCCAAGAAGTCCTTCTCAGTTGCTACCTTCCTCCTTGCTCGGATAGCAAACATGCCTGCTTCGGTTGCTACGCTTCTGAGCTCAGCACCGGTGCTATTCGGGCATAACCTAGAAATAAGTTCCCAACGGATGTCTCGCTCGACGCTCATACTCTTGGCGTGGATTCGGAGAATGTTGGCGCGGCCTTCCATATCTGGCAGCGAGAACTCGATCTTGCGGTCGATACGCCCAGGACGCATTAGCGCTGGGTCAAGGGTGGAGGGCCTGTTGGTAGCGAACATGACTTTGATGTTGCCACGGGAGTCGAAACCGTCAAGTTGCGTGATAAGTTCTAACATGGTACGTTGGACTTCATTATCACCTCCCGCACCGTCATCAAATCGAGCGCCTCCAATGGCGTCCACCTCGTCAAAGAAGATAATGCATGCCTTCTTTGTCCGCGCCATCTCGAACAGTTCACGCACCATTCGGGCACCCTCACCGACGTACTTCTGTACAAGTTCTGAACCAATGACACGGATGAAGGTAGCATCTGTGCGGTTGGCGACGGCTCGGGCACAAAGCGTTTTTCCTGTTCCCGGAGGTCCGTATAGAAGAGCGCCTTTGGGTGGGTCGATACCAAGGTTTACGAACCGTTCTGGGGAGAGCAGGGGCATCTCGACGACTTCTCGGAGTTTCTCAATCTGCTCTTTGCACCCTCCAACATCGCCGTATGTGACATCGGGTTTATCTTCGACCGTCATCATGGTGACTGACGGGTCGATCTTGGGTGGTAGCGGGAGGAGGATCTGGTATTTATTCCGGTCGACGCTGCATTAGAGTTAGCCATCCGGTAAGACCTTGGACGGACAGGATTTCACACATACCCAACTCGCATGCCTTCTTCAATATCCTGGGGGGACACTCGCTCGCCGAGATTAACGACGAACTTGGCAATCTGCTTGACGTTGATAACATATTTGCTCTTCTCGGGATCTTTCTCGTCCTGTATTATCTTGGTGCATCGCGCTACCTGAAGGGGCTGCTCCTCCTGCATGCGCTGTCGGTCGGCGGCAATATCCCAGAGATGCGGTGGGGCAAGACCGGTGTCTGATTCCTGTCTTGATGTTAGACGACGTGCACAAGCGCTGTAATATACCAGAGAACGCTACCTTGACACCTACAGCTTGTTAGTAAAACTTTCCATCGAGATTAGGACATGCACAACCTACCAATCTTCTCGTTTATTGTCTGCTGTTTGTCTTTAATGTCCTTCTCGAGCTTCTTCAGCTCTGCTGCGTAGGGCGCGGCCCCGTACGTCTTCAGCACCTGTATGTCCCTGTTTATAGTTTAGCCGGAGCTCCATAAGCTTGGCTCTACGCCGAAACATACTCATCCGTCAGAGGTGTGATCTTCTTCTCTTCTATCTCATCGTCGGCGAAGTTCTTCTGGAACTTCTCCCAGTTCTGGCCAGTGGCACTGGGCATGTTGGCGAGGCGATGGTGGCAGCTTGGTGGCTCAGCGGTCAACTTCTGCAGGATTCGGGAATATGCGATGGATATGGGAATGGGGAGGGAGCGTATGTGGCGCGGGCAGCGTTGTGGTGCTCGGGATATGGATGGAGGAGTGGGTGACGATGTTGTAATCAGTCCGTGAAGGTAGCTGTGAGGCTGTCGGCGAGTCGGCGCTTGGCATGCTAGGATTCCGCGCGCTCTCTCGAACTTTCGTTCGCGTTGCTTCAGAAAATTGGAGGCGGCAGACACAACCCCATATACTGCCACAATACCCGCCTAACAACTAATTCTCTCCCACATATTCAATATGGCTGCCGTAGCCTCTAATAGCAGTGGTGGAAATGCAGCCTTTAGGGTATGGGACGGCAATTTGGAAGCTCTGAAAACTTGCACTAACAGAAGGCACCAGGATAAGGAAAAGCCCAGAGCAGTCCGAATCGCCAACATCGTAGCTGCAAGAGGTGCGTGTATCAGTGGATCAACTAGAAAGGGCTATAGCTAACGCTTATTTGCCAGCGGTGGCCGATGCGATCCGAACTGTACGTCCAAGCGCAAGTTGTAGGGTAGAAGATGGGAATACTGATCGCTTCGCAGTCTCTCGGGCCCAAGGGCATGGACAAGATGATTCAGACCGGCAAGGGCGAGACTATCATCACCAACGACGGCGCGACCATGTTGAAACAAATGAGTGTGATGCACCCATCCGCCAAAATGCTCGTCGACCTCTCCCACGCACAAGACATCGAAGCTGGAGACGGCACAACTTCCGTCGTGGTAATAGCGGGGAGTCTATTAGGCGCAGCAGAGCGGCTATTAAATAAAGGAATTCATCCCACTGTAATATCAGAGTCTTTCCAGCGAGCGGCAGCAAAAGCTATAGACATCCTCACAGACATGTCGATACCCATCTCCCTGACCGACCGTCCCACGTTGCTCAAGACCGCAACAACCGCACTGTCATCAAAGATTGTGGCTCAGGAACCGAAATTGCCGCAAATGGCAGTGGACTCGGTTCTGAAAGTTATCGATCCCAAGACGGCAGACAACGTTGATCTAAAGAACATCAGAATGATTAAAAAGGCGGGTGGAACAATCGACGAAAGCGAGATGATTGATGGCCTTGTGCTCAACCAGCCCGTGGTGAAGAGCGCAGGAGGTCCTACAGTCAAAGAGAAGGCAAAAATTGGTCTGATACAGTTCCAACTCAGCCCACCGAAGCCAGACATGGAGAACCAGATTGTCGTGAATGACTATAGACAAATGGACAAGATCCTAAAGGAGGAGCGAACATATCTACTCAACATGGTCAAAAAAATTCAGAAGGCAAAATGCAATGTGCTCTTCATTCAAAAGTCGATCCTGCGCGACGCGGTGAACGACCTCAGTCTACACTTCCTCTCCAAGCTCAAGATCCTTGTTGTAAAGGACATCGAGCGGGATGAGATTGAATTTATCTGCAAGGCAAGTTTATTCGAAGCTTAGGAATAGCAAGATCAAAGGCTAACAGCAAATAGAGCACTGGGTGCAAACCTATCGCCGACATCGATTCATTCACCGAGGATAAGCTCGGCTCCGCGGACTTTGTAGAAGAAGTCCACACAAACGGCGCTCGCTATGTCAAAGTATCTGGAGTCAAGGCTGCAGCACAGACCGTATCCATTGTCTGCCGGGGAGCTAACTCGCTCATCCTCGATGAAACCGAGCGGTCCCTGCACGATGCTCATTGCGCCATCCGCTCGCTTGTCAAGAAGAAGGCCCTCTTAGCCGGTGGCGGCGCACCTGAAATCGAAATCGCACATCAGCTCTCCACCGCCGCGCGGGAGCTCTCGGGCACGGAAAGTATCTGCTGGAAAGCGTTTGCGGATGCTTTGGAAGTCATTCCGACCACATTGGCAGAGAATGCGGGGTTGAATAGCATCAAGGTCGTCACAGATCTGCGACATCGACATGCTCAGGGGCAGAAGAATGCGGGTATTAGTATTAAGAGTGGTGGTGTGAAAAATGATATTGCGGAGGAAAATGTGCTGCAGCCATTGTTGGTTAGTACGAGTGCGATTGAGCTCGCGGCGGAAACGGTCAAGATGATACTCAGGATTGATGATATCGCGCTTTCGAGGTAGAGTGGATGAGGAATGAGTAGGCTTGGCTTAAACGTTGCAAGGTCGTGCAGTATCTAGCCTGCTTGGAAGTTGCGTGGGTAGAACATCACAAAAGTAGTAGCATGCTGGTTAGACTGGCTAATGGCGCCATGCCAATTTACCACTTTTGCCATGCAATATGTGACCGGTTCATCAATCACATTGCGTCGTCGCCGCTCAAAGCGTTTGGGAGTGTTTGTCCTTGGGATTCACTATAGCATATGTGAGAGAACTTAACCCAGACATCCTGCCCTCATAGACGATAGACGTTAGAGACTTCCAGCCTCGGCGGCCTTTGATCGCAAAGCAAAGAGTCCAGACGCCACTACTCGGATTTCCAAGGTCCATGAATCGACAGCCCCCCCCTCCCCCCGGCTATCGATAATTGATTGATCGGCGCACCATATTTCCCTTCCCTACTTCCACATGTACCATCACAACCGCCCCACGTGCCCGCATCTTCCCGCATTCGTCTATGTACTCAGAAGCCAGAGTCTGGGGTGTATGGTGTGTATTATAGTAGCACGCATATATGTGGGGGAGGGGGAAGCAAGCCACCGCCCACCCATCCATGCAGTGTGAAGTTCCCCCCCCCCCCCCCCCTTTTTTTTCTTTCTTAATACATGCACACTATGTATACGTATCGTACATATGTAAGGGGGTTTAGTTGGCGCAGGACCCGCGGCTCCGGTCCTTCCAAGAACGCAGTGCCGCGCTCGGAAAAGATAGTCGGCTCATGCGGAAGGGTATATTTCATACCTTCGTACATATTGTATGAATGGTAGGAGGCAATAAGAGGGGGGTGTTTGTGTGCTATAGGGAGGTTTCCGGGGTTTTGTTCTTGGATGCAGGGGACTGAGTCAGTGGGATCGGAGAGGGAAGGAGGAAGATACTGTTCTTGGACTGGTTGAGCTAGCTAGCCACGACGACAAGCCAGGGGAGTTGAGTCGCATGTTTGGGCACACAAAAACGCACACGCATAAGCCTATGTAGAAGCTGAGAGGAAGAGTGATGACAGCTTGGAAAGCTCCTCTTATTCAGATCTGTGTTTTAGATAGGAAAGATTTCGGATTTCTTAGGGTATCAGCCATTCGTTCGTTCCATTTCCCAACCCCGACCAGTCCTGTATGCATCATCCATCCAAATGTAGTTTTTCAGCCCACACCTGTGGTTTCGCACCTCGTGCTTGCCCGCACAGTCAGTCAGTCAGCGCCTGCTCCCCATCTTAATCATCCCAAAGTACTCCTAGCGCCCCATGCATTTTCCCATCGTACACGCATTGCTAGGAAAACATCTATGCACTTCCTCCCAGACTGTTCCCCCGCGCCCCGGACAAGGGAAGAAAAAAAAAAAAAAAAAAAAAGAAAACGCCCGCTAAATTGCAGCAAAAATTATGAAACGATCCCTAGAATTTGCCGTGTTTTGAAGAAAATTAAAAATTAAAGAAAACATTGAAAATCCCAGGGACGCGTGCTGTTGGTTTTGCTCGAGTCTATTGATTGATTGGTTGGAGGAGCCACAGAACATGGTAAACGTAATTGACATGCATCATGAGTCGTAAGAGACGATGCACCAGAGAGCGGGAAATCACCGTCCCTTCCTGCTCGCCCGTTTGAAGAGACGAGTGACGAGGTTGCCTTGCGGCTTGGGCTTGACGGCGAAAGCACCTTTGGAGCCTGTCATGTCGTCCGAGAGGTGCAGCTCTTCCAGCGCAAACGGATCGTCTCTGCTTCCTCTTTGAGCCTGCCAGCCGTACAGTTGGTCCTCATCTGCTCGAAGGTCGGGTCTGGTCAGAGTCATGCGAAGCGTCATTTCCCTATTCAGACGGCCAGCCATAGGATGCATTGATGGTAATCCAGAAGAATCCAGGGATGAGAAATTGGATGGCGATGCATGCCTGGTGTGACCACAGAATGACAGCCCAATACTCGACGGGGTGACGGGAGATTCCACGTCGGTAATTGACTCGGCGTCAGTACCTGGGGAAGTATCATCATCGGTATCCTCGAGGAAAGATATTTTGTCATCCCGGAGAAATGTTTGCATGTCCTTGCTGAAGTTGCGAGCATCAGTAGCGATGGGCGGCAGCTGATACCGGGGACGAACGATATCATGGCCAGCAGTGGAAGGAAAGCCAAACTCAACAGCCTCATCGAACTTTTGCGGCGAAGCAAGGTACATTCGGAGCTTCTTCCTAGCCTCAGGGTCCTGGTAGTGCGTAGCTTCGGGATCGAAGATAGGAGCAGCCGGAGCATGAGATGACGGTCGACCAGATATCGATTGGTTGGACTGAGAAGATGCTCGCGGGCGCCATGGCTGAGGCCCAAGGGAGAACAATGGCGGACTGGCCAATGGCGGTGCCGATGAAGTCGAATGGCGGAATGTCAGGCTAGTTAACGACAGAGTCCGTCGAAATGGAACTGAAGGCACGGCCTGTGGAGTCGGAGGTGAAGCCATGGAGTCGAGGAACAGGGGGCTATCGCCCGACACGTTCTCCGTCTCTTGCCTTTGGGTGGTGCTAGGACTCCTAAGAGGGCTTACGGACGTCGACCTTCGGCGTGACCGTCCACGCGGCAGAGTGCTGTCTGAGTCGTCAAAGAAGTCGAAGCGGAAGTCGTTGAAACGCTGCTTTATTCTATGAAGCGCTGGATCCTGGGCGGTAACCTGCTCGCAATAGCCAGCAAGAAGGACTTGTTCTTCGCGGGAAAAGTGCTGCTTCCGAAGCTTTTCAGGCAAAGACAGGAAGAATTGAGCCTCAGCCTGGCAAATGTCGTGTTCCTGGCGTAAGCTCTCGGCTTTCCTTAAGCGGCGGCGGGTCGACCCTGGAGTGTGGGAATAGTGGAGGGCAATTGAGTGTGAGCGGGCGACGGAAGGGCAGCGGGACTGTGCGAGGGAATGCTCCCCGTGTAGCTGGAGGGCGTGTTCTTCTGCAAAACGCAAGCGCTCAAGGGAGGAGAAGTATTTTCTCCTGGGGGCGGCGGTCAGCATGTCGGCGTGCCAGAGCTGTAAGGTACAATGCAATGGTGGGGTGGAGATGGAAGATTCATGCATTTGGCTGCAAGCGTGATTTGCTGGGGGTGTGATAGGGGCGCATTATCGCAACATACTGGACTGAAAGCGGTAGAGCTTCATACTCGGCACGGTCCATGACCGATGCGCTCGCCTTTTTCTTCCCCATGGCCGGCCGTCAGGCACGCAGGCGTGCTAGGCAGGAGAGCGTAGAGGCGTCGGCACTGCAGACTGCAGACCAGACTGCAGGAGCTTGGCTACTGCGCAACGCGTGCTGGGCCGGGGGGATTCATGTGGGTGGTCGCTCTGGTGGTGGTCACGAAAGGAACGCGGGGCCAGGTGAGCTGGCGGCGAATTGAGGGTGAATTGCAGCGAGCGGAGAGGAGAAGAAGAAGCAAGCTGGAGAGGCAGTGAACAAGTCTAATAAGGCAACGAACGCTTCTGGCGCCGCAGAGGGGAGGGAACACTCAAGGGAAAACGACGCTGGGCGGCTGCATGGCGTGCGTGGTCGTGGCCGTCGGGTTCGCGCGGTCGTGCACGAAATAGCGTGCAGTGGAAGGCTACTGGCTCTGGCGCCAGAGGGGGCCGCGAGCACCTGGCATGGCGTGAATATGGCTGCAATCCGGCGCATGGTCCTGGAGACCTAGAGGTTAGCTGCCGCCGCCGGTGGTGGCTCTGGCTCGAGAAAACCCGCCTGGCGCGCCCGTGGGCTGGCTGGTGTTGGCTCTGGCCCCCATGCCAATAAAACCTCTGTACGTACGGTACATAACACATCCTCGCCATGCGTCGGGAGCGTCACATCTCGGGGGGACGGCCTCAATTTGGGTCCATCGCCAGCAAGGCGCGGTAACGTGCATGGCGCGACAGGCACCCGGCCACTCAGCGCCCTCCAAGTCGTCTGCGGCACTACCCGGCTGCTGGAGGATACAGTGCATCCAGTGCATGTACCTGAATGGATTAATGGGCGTCCTGTGCCGCCGTGGCCGTGTCAACCGTCAGTCATCAACCTCGCACACGTCGACGTCCTGCACGCGTCACACGCCCGCCTTGTCACCTCCCCCGCCCTCCGCCCGCGCTGGACTTGTCTCGGAGCTGCTGCCGGGGCCTCTGCTGACTGTGCTGTTGTCGTTGTCGTTGTTGCTGTTGTTGTCCCTGGTGGTCATGATCATGGTTCTTGTTGCTGAGGCCTGAAACCACGGAGCAACGCCGAGAGAAGACGTTCCCGGTAGACGCCTGCGCCTTACCTACCCGCCTTTCAATGTGCCTCTCTGGACGAAAGGCCGTCCGTTTTAGCCTTTCATCAATCTGACTCTGCCCATCGAAATGCGCACGCTACACAAAAATGTCCGAATGGCTGCAAGCGATAACAGCCGATTGTGCCACAATTTCCAGAATCAGCAGCCCAGCAATTGCAGCCCGCATCTCTGTGTACCATGACAATCCGCATGGGATGCCCATGCACACAGAGGGGGTCGCTGAGCAGCGCCAGTTCACGCTAACCATCGCAGGAAACCAATGCCTGTACGAAAATGCCTGATCACTTCCTACTATCAAGCAAGGGTATCTCAACACAAGAACAGTTCATCTCCAGCACCGCTTTCCCTTTGCCGAACAATAATCCACGGCCCAAAGCACCAACGGAGACCGGCGGACCCAAGCCCGTCCTCCCAAAACACCCAAACTCGATGGCCCAAAAAATGCGCTTCTAGCACGTATCTACTATAGATGCATGGTAGCGCCCGTCAGAATATAGTCGATCACCGCTAGCCTACTCCTAAAGGTACGAATAGACTAACGTCTACATCCAGGCCCCCATGTAAAACTCCATGTTTTGAAACGTTCGCGTAGCCCAACGCGGTTAAGGGTTACCCTGGGAAAACATGTTTGTGGGAGGTTTCATGCCCCACCTTCCATGCCGCCGATATCGTAGTAGTAGTCTTCGTCCAGTCCGTCTCTGCTCGGCAAGACCGGTTCTTCCATGTCAACGTCTTCGAATCTTACGTTCAATAGTCGAATCTTCAGCCCGTAGCCGCCGATCAGGTTGACCAGCTTATTCGTATCCGCCGTGATTGGCTGCTGGTTTAAGAGCATCAGCAGCCCATCGAGCCACTCGGATGCAAGAGTGTGGCTTTGAGGGTGAAGTTGAAGTAAGACCGATTCCTTCTGCCCTGAGCTAGACGCATCAGAGGCATTTCGTACATGATTAGATGCAGGCAGATAGCCGTGAATCGTGATCTTGGTGGATGTAGAGGCATGTTGCTGCAGCGTGGTAAGCGTGCTGTCAGACGAGGCCGTGGACGGGGCCGATGCCGACACGTTGCTGACAACCGAGGATACGATAGAGAGATCGACTGGCGGGTTGTTAGCAGCCACGGCGTGTATAACGCGGGGCCCAATGCACACTTACTCTTTTCTTGTAGAATGTCTAAGCGCGGCTCCGCAGCCATCTTCTCCTGGAAATCAGCGTAATGTAGGTAGCGCCGATTGTGCGACAGTCGAACGAAGCGCCAGGAGGACGGGATGGTTCGGCTGAGGCTTTTACTCGTGATGGGACCACTGTCTGTGCCATAATTCATCGTCTGCGGGAACCAAGCGCCCTGAAGTAGACACCGGATACGCTGCTCCTTAACGAACTGCAGCGCCTCATGATTAAGTTCATCACGGACTTGTCTGTTCCCAATTAGCGCCTATCGGTCGTCAAGATCCAAGGGACTGCCAACACTTACCTCAGATGGTGCCCCCATGCGTCCTCATACGTGAGTTCAAGCAGTTCCATCTGGAGCTCTCGCAGCCGCTGGATGTCAAATTCAGATAATTCCTCCTCAACATCCTTGATCTCTTTTGTTCGCGGTGCCTGGCCCACAATCTGTTCAATAAGAATTCTAACAAGCTCTTCGATCTTCTCAAAGTCCTCCGACTGTGCACCGGCGGCGCTCCATAACCGTATGAATGCATTCAGCCCACTCGTGTGAAGCCTTGACCAATGCAGTAACAGTGGTTTAAACGCCCTATCAAAATTAGAGCGCGATTCGATCGACACGTATCGGTGTGCCTCGCCGTCGTCTGATTTGTCGACCTCAAAATGCTCGTATAAAATTGATGTCACCGCAAGGCTCGCCCGAGCAATCGGGCAACGCTGGTCCTCCGGTTCAGCTGACTGCTCCAGTAGCAGCTTCTGAAACCCATCCTCGTTTTTGTAGACAAAATCGGTAAGATCCATAAGGCCCAAGAATCCCGTCGTGTTGAATTCCCACGCCGGTGATTCTGTATCAAACCCTAAGCGCCTCCATTTTGCAGGGTTCTGTTTCTTACTACCTTTCGGATCTATACCGGCCGCTGGCTTCTCTGGATTGCTAGCAGCATGTAATCCACGAATGGCGCGCCGGTGATCGGTCTTTTCCAGGTCGACCTTCTCTTCTCTCCATTTCCTGAGAAGCACCTTGGTCAAGGATTGGAACTCTAGCAACGGATGAGCAAGATCTTGAATTGCCGAGCCTTGCATGAGCCCATAAACGCTCTTTATAACACCCAGTTCCTGCAATTGTTTAATGAATCTCGGCCACTCAAAATCTGCCTCGTTGGCGATCGCGTCTCGCATCAGCGAGTTAATAAGTTGTAGAGAGTTCGCACAGAGGGCATGGTCGGCCGATGTAATCTTCTCGACAAGCATAGGGAGGAATTGCGGGTGGAGATCTACGGCCGGTTTGAGTCGCCTGAATCCAGTGACGCCGGGCTGCGAGTTGCGATGATGAGGATTGCCGACGATAGCAGCCAGGACCGACATTGCGCCTCGATTCACGTTGACAAGCGGTTGTGCGACGACCAGTTCGACAATCTGCTGTGATGTCAGATTTGCAACGAGCCCAATTTGAATCTAGCGCAACATACCCTTTTGATCAGATCATCCGTAACATGATCCCAGCCTTTATCAAGCTCCAGTAGCCGCGACAACGACGTCAGGCAGTATGCCAACGTGTTCCCCGTAGAATGTAGGGCCAAGAAGCGTAACTTGGGCAGTCCGCCCTCATGGATGAAGACATCAGCGAAAGATGGGTCCCCAATCGCAGATTGCAGCTTGAATACTGCCATTTTTCGTACCGACTCCTCATCGCTGCTCAACCGCTCAACGAGCTCTGGAACGCTGAGACTATCCATTGCGACAGCGTGGTAACTATAGGACAGTTTCCGCCGTGCCAGACACCAAGAGCTCGCGAGCAGATCAGAAAGCCATCATTAGCAGTACCATTGCTTTCGGAGGATTAAATCGGTGAGAAATGAGACAAGAATCCCTTCGTAAGGGTGTCAATGGCGGCGGATGCCCAGGGCTCTGATGTCGCGTCTCCGGAAAATCTCCGGAACAATAACAATTTCAGGGACCGATATCACGTGGTACTGCCGGGGTACCTCAATGATCCCTGCAAGCGAGTGCCTGTGCCTTGTGGGTTGACGGCGCTAGGTTAATTCCGACCGTGGACAACAACACAGGTGAACCTCCTCCCCCTCTCGCCATGGACGCTTCGAACTACCTCACCCACGTCACTCGTTTCTACGCGCAGCGGAAGCGGTTTGACTCTTGCATGCCCTCATAGAGCATACCGCTGCCCATAGCATCTCCCTTGCCATTTTGGCTGACCCCTCTTCCCGCACTTGGCGGGACCTGGATCACCGCTCTTCACCAAGGCCAATTTACTACAAGGGCAGCTGGGCAACGGCTATAAAACGGGAATATGTATATTACATCCGATCTTTTCGACTCCGGCCCCGATAGCCGCTCCTCGGATCCCCACCAAGCACAACTCCATAGCAGCACGGCAGAGCTCCAACCCGGGTCAGGTACGGGCAAGAGAAAACGGCGGACGGACGACGACGAGCCCACGATCACGAAGTACGGCATAATTCTGGACCATATGCCTCTCACCGATGCTAACGTTCCGCTCTGGTTTAGCAATGCGTATCATCAAGCCCACTCTAGCCCGAACCGGACAATCCTTCTCCGCCAACGGCACAATTATGCGCTCTCCAGCCACAACCAAGCACGACATCTGCAAACCCAGCACGAATCCCGGCCTGTAAAGCAACCCAGGCGGCTAGGCCCTAAGAAATTCGCCCTCACCAAGTCACCGTCACACCTAATGGACATCGAGCCAGTCGAGTTGTCCAGCTCCAGTGCCGAACAATCCCCCAATTCTGACCTACGCCCTTGCCATGCCTGCCACAAAGCACCCACCCGGAGAAAGGATTTGGAGAACTATTTAGAATGCAATAGATGTGCCAAGCGCGCCTGCTACGTGTGCGCGAGAGAATGTGCGGGGGGATGCGAGAGGCAGCTATGCAGCAAGTGCTGTATAGAGGTGGGCGAGAAAGGGGACACATGGTGCTTGGACTGTTATCAGAGTCATGGAAATGGGTCATGAAGCCGTAGTCAAGCAAGCAGCTCAGAAGATCTTGGATGTTGGGGGAAAAAGACAAGGAGATTATACTAACCATGAAGATGTTTGATCTTGTTGGTTGTGATCTTGTACAGTTGTAGCTATATCGACTTATGCTTGCACCGCCCAGGATTGAGCTTGGGGAGGGGGCTTGATACGATATACTATTGGAAATATCACACCTTCGATCCACCCAATGGCCGGCTTCACTATGGAAGAAATGGAGAACGACAAGCGCCTCTTTTATGGCTAAGAAGAATTTGACATGGTAGAAATTATTGAAAACACAACATCTTGTGAGTCGGAGATTTGGAGGTAAATGATGAGCATGAAGGTGATATAAGGCATAGATAGAGGGGGCCATGTGCTCGAGAATCGATGAGATATTCACTTCTATACCCTTCATTATTTCATCGTAAGCGTAGAACAATATTCATTTGTCGCGTCTTTGCGATATTCTTCCCAGCATCCCTGATATTCTCTTCCATAATGCGTAATATGCTATATATATATTATTAAATGAGTCATCCCTAACCTGTCGTTTCGTTCAATATCCGTGCACTGTGATATGACATAGAAGCCGCACCACTCTTTCAGCCCCTCCAAATCCCTCTAAACCCGTCAAGACTCCAAAATTCGCACACTTGTCTCCGCCAGTGGTCCCCAAAACCGGTTTTGACAAACATGAGAAACACATGCCCCCTCCTCATATCAGCCTTATATTCTCCTCCCATTATTACCAAAACAAAATTTTCGCTTCACCTACTATGCTCAGATCCGTAATGCCCAGGATTTCGCAAGCAGCGCCGCCCCGTCAAACACTCCATTCATCCGCGCCAGACCCGTCACTCCACACCGATATTCATCCCCCCCCAACTCACTCCTGCGAGACCGAAATGAAACTATCCAATAACGAAGAC
>ML986579.1:163933-394685 GCA_010094045.1 Lojkania enalia
ACCCGTCACTCCACACCGATATTCATCCCCCCCCCGGCCATCCCAGCGAGACCGAAATGAAACTATCCAATAACGAAGACGCCGGGGAAACAGCCGGCACCATGCAAATAGCTGTCCAGTAGCCAGATATTCAAATCTTCGGTAAAAACCCAACCTCACACAAGGAAGAAATACTCCCTGACTAATAGAAGGAAGATTTGAAACGCGCATGGCTATAAGAGGCAAGTATGTCTTGTCATATGTGTATACAGGAACGAGAAAAGCGCTAGTTGAAAGTCGGCAGGTATGTCCGGTCCAAGAAATGATGTAGGAATGGAAACGAGAGCTAGGTGAAAACCCTTTTTGTTGACTACGCAAGCTTGAATATTAGTATCTCACTCACCCACGTTCTACTACAAGGATAGTGATCTTCATACACTCACTTCTATCGAGTGTCACACGTAAAACACAATCTACAATAAAATCTGTCCCGAATTCCAAAGATAGCCGTATTACTATAGCTACATCCGCTAGTAGAAGTGTGGTTTGGAAGACAGCTCCTTTTCCTATGTCCTCCGAAAATGCATTTTGCCAGTGCTGTAATGCCGCTCTAATGATCGGCTCGATTATCCCCAATTTTCTTGAACATAAAAGAAAGTTTCCTTGAAGAAATCCGTGGTTACCGCGCCCTGGAATAACTTATCGAAAACGCCCTTCGCGATGATCTGAAAATAAGAAACTCCAATTTTTGGGTATATGTAGAATGGTAGCGCGAAAATTGACGCGCCTTAATAGTAAAAGATATACATTAATGGACGAAAATGCCATTAGTCCCGTTAATAGTCCGTTCAGCCGTAGTCAGCGCCAGACGCCATACGTCATACGCTTTGCAAATTATGGGGAAAAAAAAAACCAAAAAAAAAAACCAAAAAAAAGCCCCCAGTAATGCATGTTTGAAATCGCAATTAGATGGCATTGAATGGCATGTAATTGGTGTAAGATTCGGTTTCCGCTGTATTTGATTGGATATGCAAGAGACCTAAGCCACCGAACAAATCAGCAAGATCCAATGATTAGGCTCTCCGGTTGAATCTATCAATATAGAACAATTATATGGGGAGTGCTTCTTCAAACAGCAAGAATATAAGATGTTTAGAGTCAAGGCAATCTAGGGAGGTGCAGCGCCTCAACCAGAACCCTTCCCAAATATCGATAGTGGGCCTCTCTTTTTCTTACCTGGTATCGTCTGCTCAGGTCCCTCCCAAGGCAGCACATCACTCTTACGAATGCGCCCACCCAGTCCGAGACGTTCGCGGGGAGATCGATACCAGGAAGCGGACATTACCGAGGGTGTTACGGAGGAAGCGAGTGAGGCTGCATCGCTGTTCTGCCGAGACCTCCCGAGTTCGGGGAGGTTGGTAATGCTATCCTCGCTCACGGAAGCTTCGTAGAGCGTTGGCAATTCCGTCATGCCGGACTTGCTCGTTATAGTTCCTGTCGACAAGCGAGAAATGTCTTGAGCATGAATGCTGTCCTGGGAGTCCACAACTGGCGGGAGGCTCTGACTTGACAATGGGCGGCTAAAATTCATCGCCTTCGGCCGTGGGAAGCTACCACTTGCTGGGGATGGCAATGGCGATTGGGTTGGGGTTATGTGTGCAAGGTAATCAGTCGCTCTAGCAATCCCTTCATCGGCATGGCTCTCCTCTTCCTCGAGCGATGCAAGGTCATCATCAGACAACTTAAATTCCTGGGCTTCGCCTGCTAAGAAACCTTGGGCAGTAGATGCGTCCCAAAGAACCGTCCGGATGTTAGCGCCATCATGATTTTCACCTCGTGCCGGTGAACTCGCAGGTGGAGACACAGCACCTGATGTCGACAGTTGCGGACCGTCGCTTGAGCCGGGCAGCATGCCGTTGGCATCTGGATTGTCCGGGAAGAAGTACGTGATTTCGGGAAGTGAAGTGGTCGACGGTGAAGTTGTCGATTTTGCCGGGCTTGAGACCGTGGGACCAGAGTCTCTACGTTGATAGCTAGGACTTAGAGGAATACTAGCGGTTGAGCTAGACGGAGAAGCGATACTATTTGGCGGGTTGCGGGTGCCATCTGAAGCGAGTGAAAGCAAAGAGACATCTGGGACACCAGTAAACCCGGAGCTGGTTGTCGAAAAGGTACTGTCTCTTTTTTTGCTAGACTTGACTGAATCCTTGGGTTTAGCAGATTCAGGAAGCCCGTCCCATTTTGAGTTTACTTTGGGGACTGTGGGGGGCAGCTTTGCGGCGGAGACGCCAGGTAGGCCGACGGGAACAGGTCCGCCCTTCTTTTCAGCAGCTTGCTTGCGCTGCTGTTCCGCGAACTGTTCCAATGCCAATTGCGAAGGTTCCTTTAGAGACAGGAACCCGAGGACTGCCCCGGCCTTCTTCTTTTTTGGGTCTTTGACGGACGCATTTGCCGAACCGCTGGAAGCCAGGCTCCGTGACGTAACGCTTGGGGCGTCGGCGGAAGAACGCGAGGTGGAGCTGGGCGTCGAGAGACGGCGCTCCGTGTTAAGAGCGCCCATTGATGGATTTTCTGATGCTGAAGTGTTTGTTGACGACAGCGACAACTGGTCAGGCGGCAGAGGGTTCCTGTACGCTAGTTTCGGCATTCGAAGTGGAGGAGCAGCAGTAGGAGGAGGGCCAGCAGGGCGAGTTGCCAGTTCTGCGGTGGGGGCCATGGCCATTCACACGCGAAGCAAACGGCGATGATCTCTCTCAATAGTCCGACCGTTGCGGTCAAGAGCAAGCGCTAGCGGCCGCGCCAGGTGAAGGCGGCAAAGGCACTATGGCAATGGCGCAGAGCACTTGGCCAGCCGTACGCAAGGCTCAAAGAGGGTGAGACGAAGAACAAGATGAGTACAGGAGAGGTACAAGTCGAGGGGAAGCGACGATGGTGAAAGGTGAAGAAGCCCAGGGCCAGAGCAGGGCACACCTCACTAAGAGCCCTACAGCGCCCTGGGCTGGCCGTAGATGCGGCGCGGGCGCCATTTGACAGCGGAGGCCCAGGGAGAGGGAGGAAAAAAAATAAAAAAAAGAAGTGAGGAGATTGGAACTGGAGGCCCGTATGTCGACCGGCCCAATGAGGCAGGCGAAGCAGCAATTCCCAGCACATGGTACCCACGGTGGGAGCAGCCAGCAGCCAGAATCCCATGGCAAGCCGCTCGCCATCTGGAGGCGGCTTGTGGCGTCCACAGCCATCCGCTGCCCACCTATTGGCTGCTGCTCCTCATAATACACGGCACCACTGGGCCCGGCTGGGAAGAACGAGGTGCTAGCAGAGATCGATGGTTGCCAGGGTCATGCTGGAGAGAGCCATGCTAGACAGCATGCCCCGTGGTAGAAAGGGCCCGCGGCGCCAGGAAGCGGTGGTGACTGTCCTGTACATTGCATAGCAGCAGGAAAGCTGTCGCGATCGCGCCAAAAGGCGTTGACAGGAGGCCGGCTGTCTCTGCCGTGCGAGGAAAGCCGTCGCGATGGCAGTGGTGTTGACAGTGTCTGATAGCCCTGTCGTCTCTGCCGCGCACGGGCGCTGCATGCGCAAGGCTCCCAATCCAGATGAGATTGGCGATGCCGACCCGGAGAAATTGGCAAAGATAGCCCTGTTCCTACAAAGGTAAACTCTACGTACGCCACCGGTTCGTCCCAACACTCCCACACATCCCCCCGACAGCTGGGCGGGCGTCTATCCGATTGTTCGAGTCTGGAGCCCAGCCGCCGACACTCCGAACAGCGCACACCCGCTCGTTTCCTGCCGCAGCGCTGCCCAGTCGGCGAGTTCAGCAGCGCCACAGGCTCGCATTCATTTGTGGCTGCCTCTCGCCCGCCCAACGGAACCTTGGACGCCTCGGATACCCGGGCCCACCCTCTCTGGTGGCCGTGCTGACCTGGGACGGCCGACGGCGCCCGGAACTGCGTCTGCTCGACCTCCATCCTGGACGTCGACGTATCTCAGTCGCCGCCATGCCAGCGCTCACGATACCCTCTCCCACAGACACGGGACCCGCCTCGCCCGCAGACACGTCCTCACACAGCGACCGCAGCGACCGGAAGCGCTCTGAGTCGGGCTCTCCAGGCCGCCCGCCCGTCTCGCCCCTCACCCCCACAGACTCCGTTGCACACCTGGTTCCCCTCGAGCCCGCCGAGCCGCGCACACATGTGGCCCCCCCGCAAGTCGCAGCCTTCAGACAGCAGCCGCCTGCCGTGTCTATTTCAGAGAGCGAGAATCCTGATGCGATAGCCCTGCGATCCGCCATTTCGCTGCTACAGCTACAGAGAGAGAAGAGCAAGCGCGACCTGAAGACCCTCGAGGAGCTGAAGTCGGCTGCCGTGTCCGATCCGCAAGCCTTTGTCCGGTCCCTCCGGGCGCAGCAGGCGCAAAAATCCCAGTCAAGTCCTGACCCTCTTGCACCTACGCTCTCCGATATATCTAGCAAAGTGCTGGAAGCCGACGGCGAGCATCATAATGGAGCCGGGCGTAAGGATTCCGCTGCCATAGATACGCCTGCTCCGGATGCAGGTTCATCGACAAAGTTCTCCAACATACCTCAGCCGCAAAACATAATCCGATGTCCACCCGTAAACTGGGCAAAATACCACATAGTTGCGGAGCCGTTGGATAAGATGCATGAGGAACAGAGACAATATCCGGGTGCGACCGAACCTCCTCGGACAGCACAGGGCATGAGAGCCCCGCCACACGCAGTTGCAGCGCCGTACTCGCCCTTCACAGATGGTGCTGTAGATACACAGTCACGGCGCGGCTCGAAGAAAGCTCCGTTATGAAATGTCTTTTCCGGATGTGGCTTCATTTTCAAAAACAACCCTTTTAATATGTGGCAACTATTAGATTTGACAGGCCGCGTTGTCTGTCTGCAGCGGGAGGAGCGGACTAGGGAATTATAGTGTTTCCCACCCCAACAGAAAGAGAGCACCGGCTGCTCTGTGTTACGATTTGCACGACGGATGATAGACGACTAAGGTAGACACTCCCGGCAAATGAAGCCCGGTCATTATACAAATAGAAATATTTTTTCGTATAAGTGCCCAAAAAAGAAAAAAAAAAAAAAACGTCTGTTCCAGTGCCCTTATCTCTGCTTCGTTAACTTCTCCAGCACGAACAAACTATTATTGCAATCTCATGATGTTCGGGGCTCCGAGAAGGGCAGGGAGAGTTTTATGTTGCGCGTCTTATTGAGAAGTCTCCACTTGGCCCCGCTGTTAACTCGTCGACATCTCCAGAAGGTCAGGACACACACACGCCTTAGAGGGTGGCGCAGCACGGCTCCCGCCTACTGGCGATTTTTCCGTCTCGGACAGCCGCGAAGCCGCCGAGAGAGACACGCAAGCGAGCCAGCCCATCGCCGTCGCTACTGGCCTGTGCGCTGGTCCTGGCCGCGTATGACGTCTGCAGCCTCTCGACTACGGTTGCGGGCACCGCTTCATTGGACGACAAACCAGCAATTCAAGGCCCTTGACCTTGCACCAGGGCCTCAACACAGAGACGCCGCGTGCAGATCGCTCATATTCTTGATTTCAAGAATAGATGGAGGCTGGGCACCTGGGCTGGTGCTGGGTACGTGACGTGGTTTGTGTGACGTGAAGGGATGCATTCCTATGAGGCACATTACATATAACTAACCGCTGGGCCTGGTTGCCTTGTAATTAGGTGACTTGGCTTGATATTCTGTAGCTTTGGCTCCAACAATCGCTTTTCCTTTGTGCTACCTCTTTGTCTTCTTTTAGCTTTATTAACATCTACCATCTGCAACCTATAGTCCGCGAACGCTAAGGACACAATAACAACAACAAGATCGCCATTATCACAAGATATGCGCCCAACAGCCGTCATACCAGCACTATGTTGCGCAGTAGCCCTGGTGCTCTCTTTCCTGTGCCTCTTCGCGGGTCATAAGAAGGGCTTCATGGAAGACTATCATATGCTGACAGTACGTCGATTAATCCCCCTTCTTTCTCCAATATATCATACACAATTTAAACATATATAACTGACAAAATCCCACTCAGCTTAACACCTCGCAACTCGGCACAAACCTCCTCAACTCTTCCATATTAGATAGCCTGCCGCTACCAGACGACGTGCGCAACGTTTTCGACACCGTGCAAGACCAGTTCGGCGACGAGGTCAACGATGTGGTACTGCAGGTCGCGGACAGCCTAGGCGTGGCCGACTTCTACAGCGCGCACCTGCTAGACTACTGCTGGGGCGACTACGTGCCCACGCCGCTGCCCAACGCGACCGTATCCTCGGACGCGATCCACAAGAACTTAACGGCGTGCTCGCCGGCCAAGGCCATGTTCTACTTCAACCCGAACGAGATCATCGAGCGGACGCTCAACGAGAGCGGCGTGGACGTCACGCTCGACGATCTGCAATGGCCCGATGACATCCAGACGGGCATCGACGCCCTGCGCATCATCCAGCGCACAGCTTTTGTCCTATACTGCATCGCCATCGCCCTCATTGGCATCTCGCTGCTCGTTTCCGCTGCGGCACTCTTCACTTCGGGCCGCCTATCCGCCTGCCTCAATGTCATGGTATCGGTCCTCGCTTTCCTGGCCATCGGCCTTGCTAGCGCACTCGTCACGGCCGTCATCGTCAAAGGCGGCGACCTGATCAACGAGTACGGTGACGAGATCGGTCTTGAGGCGCACAAGGGCAGCAAGTTCATGGCCATTACTTGGGGCGCCACGGCCGCCATGCTCGTCGCGCTGGTTGACTGGTGCCTCGAGACGTGCATCGGGCACCGTAGGAGGAAGCATGCGTACAGCGGCGTGCCCAAGCATGGGTGAGCGCTAGATAGCGAACAGATAACACACCAGGTGAAAATTTTTCTTAAGGTCTTTTTTTAATTTTTTTTTTTTTTTTTTTTTTTTTTTTTTTTTTTGTACGTTGCCATATAGTAGATGTACGTTTTGGGTTATGGATGCTACGAGCAAATGTCTCTCCTTTTGGATTTGTATTGTATTATACCCACTGTGTGTGACTCCTAACTGTATGGACGGCTGCATTATCTATATCTGATAGCATAGTCTGAAACCCGTAATTTCTATTCCCATCCCTTTAGACCTCTTAGACTTTGTGGGCAACAGCGTGAGCCTGATACTGTGATATTGGAAAGCAATTATCGACTCTGCAGACAGACAAACAAATAAGCAAATAAATAGACGAAGCGAGGAATAACCCCCGCTTCAATTGCTGCTTCCCAAGCTCTTAGTTCTATCCTGCTAGCACCATCGGCTCACGTATGAGTTTCGCCTCGTTAGTGCTACAATCTCGTATCGTAGACGCGTAATCATGAAGGCCTTCAAAAAGTCACAGCACGAAATAGGCAAAAATAAGAATATTTTCACGGGTATCAAGTAGCCTCCCTCCCTCCTTCATGTCATAGGGTCAGAAAGCTCCGTCCATCTCGTGTCCTCCTCCCTACCAAGCAAGCCCAGAAAAACAAGGAAATCATAACGAATCAGGCCTTACCCCCAAAACACCCATTGTATCCAGACTAATCAAGTGAGTACACAAAGCTGGCGAATCAATCATGTCGGTCTATTCCAGAAGTGTCTAAAAGGGCGCCTTGATCGAAAGCTCCATGATCGGGTCTGGGCCTGGGCCAGAGGATAAAAATCTGCATTGGGTGACGATACATTGCGAGCTTATCGCTGCCGGATAATTTCTAATAGAGCCCGGTATCAGTCTCGGCTGATATCGAGTTGAAGAGAAAGAGGGATTGCGCACCTGTTAGAAACTCCTCGCTTTAGGCAGAGTTAGCTACGTTTTTCTAATGGTAATACTCTGAAGTAGAACTTGTCTTTGGACTTACAAGCTGAGAGTGATGTACCCATCTCTGTCCTCATCATACTTCTTGAACACGTCTGTCATCCGCTTAAGACTGATACATGCTTGCACGAACAGATCGAAGCTGATAGCATTCTCGCCCCGGCGGTCGTACGTCCGATACAGTAGAGTCACAAACTGTGATGACAAGCGATACCCAAAAGCGACGAGTGCCTCGCTGAACTCCTGGTATGAAATAGCCCCGGAACGATCAACGTCAAAGCGATCGAAGAGGCGACGCCAAGCGGACAAAAATCCCCAAAGTCCACTAGAGCTCTGTCAATACCTGGAGAATCTCTGAGCTAGACGGGGACTCACCAGAATTCGTCAAAATTGATCGAGCCGGAACGGTCGGTGTCAAACATTCTGTTTTCGATCAGCTCGGATCAAAACACTCATGTCGTAGTTGACAAACCTGATCATCATACGCACGGTATGGGGGTCAAATGGGGACCAATCGCCATTGACGAGAGCAGTCCGCAACTCTGCTTCGGTCAAAGCACCGCTTCCTGAGCAATTTTTTCAGCCTTGCCCACATATTAGTCACTAAAGAGATGCCGTACCATCTTTGTCGACGGCCCCAAACAACTTCCACAATGCTTCCCTGTCATTTTCATCCCTAGGCGGGGCGGGAGTTGGCGGCGGTCGATGGTGGGTTGCAAGGGGGGGCCGTCCATGATAGCCCTGGGGCGGCGGGCCACTTCCATAACTTTGGGGTGGGGGAGAGCCGTAGCCATCAAATCGCGGATCGCGGTCATAGCGAGGACTGTACTGCTGGCGGCTCTCGTAGCGCGGGTCATTGTACGCGCCTGGCGGCGGCCTGCTGTCATAACCGCCGCCTCTGCCTGCGCCGTAGCGGTCGTCGCCTGGCCGCAACTCCTGTCTGCCGCTAGGCACAGGTGGGGGAGGTTTGTTGTAGTCGGGACGCGCTGACGAGGTTCGAGGAGGCCGTGGGGCAGAAGACTGGTTCTGGGACATTAGTGCAGCCGCCTGTTGACGGTCAATGTCTTGATCGAGCGAGGGACACGGCGCTGGGGCCGGAAACAGACCTGTTCGGGCTCTGCGTGGGCTGGGAGCCTGTCGGGGTTGAAGCCTTTGTTGTAGGCCATGGCGGGATTCTCAAGAGCGCGTCGATAACGAAAGTGAAAGCGGCAAAGAGAATCAGGTACGGGGTCGACTGGGCATATGAATGTTGGAGGTGGTCGTCGAGTTGGCAAGCTTGGGTGAGGCTCCCGCAGCTGACCCGGCCTTATTGCGGCTGATGACTTGAAAGCCTGGCGCGGGGCTTAGCTTGGGCTACGGCTTGAACGGCATCGTGACGCCCCACCGGCTGGGCGCCCACTGCAGCCCTGAGCCATCCAGTGACAACAATCATTACGCACCGCTCTCTGCGAACCAGCTACGTAGTCAGAAACGCAAGAGGGCTCTCGATGCTCATACTACTGTGTCTCAGCGCAGTACATATTAGGTTGACCGACGATTGGAGATTTCCAATACAAATAGACCGTCTTTCGCAAATGACCATTCAAATATCTACAGATTTAAAGGTACCCAACCCATGCAGTCGTCAGCATAACGCCCATGTCCCAATCGACTCCCCAATCCGGCTTCACAAGATACCAAATAATCCAGCAAAAGAATATAAAGTGCAGTGGCGAGAAAACAAAATGGGTGTACTGCGCAAATGACACAATTCCTCCCCCAGGATCCATAGGAAGCGAAAGGTCCAATGGGTATCCAAACCAACTCCAGATCCTAAAACTCCAGATTTCCAAAGTAAATCGACAACAATACGACAAGGCAATATCCAAAAGTAAATGTGAAGAGTAATATCCAAGCTAGAATACAAGCAAGTTTCGAACTTTTTGAAGATATACGCGCCAGAATGATTGGTGCTGAACTAGGCAGCTTCATCGTGATGTTTCCTGAAACCGCGGTCGATAACTAGGGATACAATGCTTAGGCCTTGATTCGTTTCTGGTTGCCGCTATCAGATCCTTCCTCAGACGTTTTCCGCTTTCGGTCCATAGCCTCGTTGCCAAAACTCGGGCCGTTGGTCACGACTGGGGTCTGAAATGTCAATGGACTCGGCAACATATTGTTGTCCCGGCCAAAACCCCACTCGGGGTAAAAGCTCGAGGGCGAGGGTAGCAGCCCATTCTCAACAAACCGACTAGGGAGTGCGGATATCGGCGTTTCCATCTCACTTCGGCTGCCGTAGGAGCCATTATTGGTCGGTGGTGGCGGTCGTGCAAATGGGTTCGGTGGGCCGGTTGCTCCTGCGCTCAGGAGCGAGTTTGCGCTCGGCGATGGAGGGGGGAGGACAACACCCGAGGAATGAGACGCATCGGTGCTTGTCCTAGCTGGTGTAACACCCGTCGACTCTTTGGGAGAAGACTCCGCTGTCGCGCTTCCGGCATCAGAGTGTTCGCTAGGGATCTGCACTTTAAGTCGGGGCTTTTGCTGGATGCTATTCGATCTTGAAGGAGGAATTTGTGGAACTGAGGAAGCGGAGTGCGTGCGCTGCGGTTGGTTGGGGAGGGGCTGCGGAAGCGGATGAGGTGGAGAACTTCCATTCGTCTGCGGTCGCGACATAGCAGCAACATCAATTGATTGCGATCGAATACCGCTCTCTGTCTTGACTGCTTGGGCTTCACTGCGAGGTGGCTCAACATTGTTACTGCTCCCCCAATGGGCAGCAAGCATCGAACGGCTATCATCTATGGGAGTGAAGATGCTGTGTTTAGCGGCTGAAGGGAGTGGCTTTGGCTGAGGTAGTGGCGGGCTCTGGAAGTTGCTCTGTTCCTGGTGTGGCGGGGATGGAACAGGCATTGGCTGTGGTGGCGGCTGCGGCCTTTCTTGCGGCTGGGGTTGGAATGCCGGTGGCATCGACTGTCTACGCTGCTCTTGTTGCATGAATTGCTGAACCTGCGGATGTGTTGGAGGCGGGTGTGTATATTGATATTGGGGAGGTTGCTGGGGCGGTTGAGGCTTTGGCTGCATTGCTTGGGCAGCCTGGGGATTGTAGAACGGCGGATTAGGCATATAGGCATAATTGGGTTGGGGTGGAGGCGCTTGAGAGCCATGATGTTGAGGTGGTGCGAGATTTGAACTTGGTCGGCGGATGTGAGCGCGAGAACTAGGCCGGGAGAGACTGCCAGGTTGTGGCGAGGGGTGTCTATGATGGAATGGAATGCCGTTACCAATTGGCGGCGAGGCAGAGGGAGTTTGATGCCTGATATGCTGGAAGGCTGCCTGGTTCTGGAGATGCATCATAGCATGCTCTGGAGGGGTGTGCGAGTCCCGAGGCGGGGAGCCCATATGGTCGTCCTCTTCATCTTCGTCGTCTAGATCCTTCTTGCCCATAAAGTCCTCGGGGCCTTTGTGTTCGTGGGCTCCACCATACTGTTGATTGTTAGCGCGCTGGACTCGAAACAGGTAAAGAGAGGGCATACATATTGGTAGCGGCCGATAGTTTCATTGATGTCGCCGGATGAAAACTCGTACAGCTTCTTATTGTGTCCGAAGATAATGACAGCGACGTCGACGGAACAGAGGACAGAGAGCTCGTGGGCCTTCTTGAACAGACCGCCCTTGCGCTTCAAAAATGTCCTGTAGAGAGCGCATCAGTACACAGGTGCACCATCGATCGCGTAAGCGGTGCAAGACGCGTGACGAACTTACACTGAGCGGTTCCGGTCGTCCTTGATGGCCTTGATCTCGATCTTCCTACGACCCATGGTGGTGGAGAAAACTCAAAAGTCAAAGCGCATCGAACGGAGGGTACGGGGAGGAATGCGGGCGCCGGCGCTGGCGACAGAAAGCAATGAGGATGAAAGAAGGTCGGCGCTGTAGCGGGTATGCGGCGACGACAAGGCGAGAACACGTTAGTGTTTCAGGCAGGCCGAGCTGGAGACGATAGAGTCGGCAGGAGCGGGGAGGGCTCTGGGGCACGAGGATATATGTCTTCGGTGCAGCAGAAAGTGCTGGGGATGGCAACCACTTTCTCAGGTGTCTTTGCGGCTCTTGAGCGAGAGATCAGGTTCAGAACGGTGGTGGTGGATCGTGGGCGTGCGTCTCCTAAAAATAGAGGTGGAGGCCAAGGGTGCTTAATTGTCCGCACTGGCTGCGGCGTCTGATTGGCCGGAAGAGGGGAGCAAATTAGCTTCTTGGCGCATTCAAAGTAGACTAATGTCCCCAATCTGAGTTATTTTTGGGGCATTTGTCGGCTGCAACGTCTGACCAGGACACGAGCTCACGGGCCAGCCATCGCGACAAGGCCCTGACGAGACCACGCTCGTGGAATGTTTCTACCGTATGCACATGGGCTTTCCCGCCCTGAGGGACGTAAGTATTCATCAATGCCTGTTGGATGCATCAGATCTGGCAAATGAGGGACCATCGCCTAGCCTGCAGCTCCCGCGTCGAGGCCGCTAATTTTGTGCGAGTCCCAGGCGCTGCGGGTGGTCAGAACAGAGATGAGAAGACAGCAATAATGATCGCACAATAGTCGATGAACGCTGATCTTCGAGGAAGGGTGCGGGCCTGTCAATCACCCTATCTAGGCGGATGCAGGACGCACGGATGCCCTGTCCGCTGAGTGACCGTGACCGGGCATAGAGGAACGAGTACGGAGTGAGTAGTGTGTTCTGTGTACAAAGTACATCGCTCTATGCTTCGCGAGGCACACCACCAGCCATGCTTGCGCAAGTCCGCGGGGCCATTCCAGTTCCCGGGCGGGCAGGTCGCGCAGGCTGCTGCCTCGGCCGTCCTGGAACAGCATCAGTAGTAGGTGTCGAGCCGGCAAGGAATTGCACGGGTGGTCTTGTGTTGTGGCCCAGCAGGCAAGAGCGCCAGCAGATACTGTAGCCCGCTCGATACGAACAGAGCATCCCCACCGCTCCGGGCCTCTGCCGGCGGGTGGCGGTAGCGAGCCAGTCCGTCCCAGTCTGCAACCGCGAAGAGGATGACGACGCTGCAGTCGGCCGGCGGGAGGGCTCAAGCGAGCGATCGCGCTGCCTGTTGCGGTGGTGGGTGGTTTGGCTAGCCCTCTGTCCTACGACGTTCAGATTGTCTCTCCCAGCATGCGTACACTAGCGCCTCTCAGCCGTGGATCCGTGGGCCTATCTATAGATATTTTTAGAAACGAAAGTGCCATGTGCGAGCGCTATGACCACGCCCGTCAACGTCTTTTCCAACCTCATCACACCTCCAGAACCTCGAACTTTGTAATCTGGGCACCCTTCTCGGCAACCACAGCTCGTGGCCTTCCCTCCTTCTCCCACCTCCCCGATGATATAATCCTGTCTTACCTGCTTAAACGCCCTGTATATTCGCCGCTTGGTACCTGAACCTCTTCCTAACTGGCTCCTGTAATGCTCCACACGCTTCTCCTCTCCAGAAACGGCCAACCCCCCCCCCCCTGCGAGATGATGCCAAAGGATTATTTCTAGTGCCCCGCACCCATACTGCCGCCCTCACTACTCGAACCGACCTAACAGGTGTTCCCCTGAGAGAAGCTTAGTGTTTCTAATTGAAGCTCGCGAAGGCTATTGTTTGTTTCTTTCATGTACTGATCGCTCCTGCATATGTTTCGTTTCCCCGGCCCACCTGCCTCGTGGCAGCTGCAGGCACACTTCCGTTTCCGTCCAGACATCTATGGATTCCAAGAACGGTCCACCGCCGTTACCGATTAATCTATCGGTCAGTACCTGAGTTGAAATCACCATCTGGTAAACTTAGAAACGGTACCCCACGCGGTTCCACGAGAAACATAATCCTTTCTACCTTTTTTACAATCCTTGTATTTTCCACCTCAGCTGAGTTCGATTGATTAACTGGTGCTCGTAGGAAATCCCCACCCAATAGTCTTCGAACTCCTATTAATGCACGTCAAAAGGGGAAAGGGATGTGTGAAGGTGCTCTACTTCTATTTGCACTTCGTTTCCTCAATCAGAAGAAGGCTAATTGAGACTGATGAGTGGGTTGCATCGACACCGACTCCCACGTGGCCGCCACTGTCAGCCATGACCTCACCATGAATTTCCTCGACCCCAATGCTCGACACGTCGGCTACGACGATCATCGAAACGCAATGAATCCTTCCACTGCACCTCCTTGCCTTCCCCCTACCCTTTCAGCCATCCCTATACTCCAGACGCGGTGTATGACGGGAGATTCCCCTAGAATGCACATGTCTACCACGAGCACGATTAGCAGCTGTCCCGTCAAGCCTGAACTTCGTTTCATCACTGAGCAAACAGATCATCTTCCCCCTTCTGTAGCTGACGACTCGAATCTACAAGAAATTACTTTAGATTCCCGGCGAAGGCAAGATCAACCGCTCTTCAGGCGCCCAAAAGCCACTTCTGCACGACGTAAGCCTTTCCACGTGGGCCTAACATGAAACGAAATTGCGACGAGTTTTCGCTAAAAGTAGGACATGTTGCAGTCCAGGTGAACCCCAGCGGCTCGGTGAGGCTGATTTTGTCATGAAACAAGTCGAGATTCCTGTTTGACGTTTGAGGTGATGGGTGGGGGGAGAGCGATGCATGATGTGTACCCGGCCCGTTATCACAATCATTGCGTAATTCCTTTGACCGTGACAGCAATTCAAAGAACCTCTCTGCAAAACTCTACTACACTCCTATTTTGAAACGAGCCCATCTACGGTAGAGACTTCATCTGAAGGACAAGGATTACATAAGCTCAAGTGATCTATCAATAATAGTCGAAAAGCAATCTTCTTGATTAATGCAGTAGCAGACAGGTAAGTGGCGATTAAGCCAGTACGGCCTGCCTACTTCTTAAACACCAATACACAGACTAGCTCCTCATAAGAAAAGCTTCCCAATTCCTCCAAAAGTACATACTCCCCAAAAGGCGCTAGTCGAAACAAAGTATAGACCCAAGAACCGTTGCTGTATGATTACCGAACGCTATACATGAGGGTATTATGTCAGGACCGGAAAGGTAATAGAATAGAAAGGGGGTATCAGAGCAGTGAAGATGCTGTAAAAGCAAACAACGGATGTGGCGTAAAATGGTGCTAACCCAAGTATGTGTAAGTAAATTATTCATTGCTATAGCACCGGGAGTCATACCATGTTCTCAAAGAGATCCCATCTAGCGCGCTCCGGATGGTCCGGGTGATCCCTCCATATTGCCTGTCAATTCAGCAACACGTGCCTTGATGCGCGCAACGCGGCTTTCAATCGTCTCCTCGCCACTGGTCTCGCCCTCATCCGTACGAGCACTTTGGCTCTGGCTTCGCCGGGATTGCTCTTCGCTAATCCGGGCTGCACGTTCTGCAGCGTTCTTTCTAATTTGGGCCCATCGATCTGATGAAAGCGGATCTTGATGACCAACACTTACAGACTCTTCAGAAACGTCATCCATCATCGGCAGTGCCTGCCGCGTTGGTGTTGACGGATCCTGGTGAGAGGTTATCTGTTGAGCCTGTGTGCGAGGGGCAGCTGGTGTCACCAATTCCTCATCTTCATCAGAGTCTTCGGGGACGAAAGCTGGCATATCGTCCATCGGTCCTTGATCGAACCTACTGAACGACTGGTCTGCTTGTGATTGCTCGCGTGGACTTGCCATAGGCGGAACCTCGCGATAAACGGGGGGAACGGCAGTAACGGCAGCGTTTGGTTCGACTGCGGGAGAATGTGGTGCAATGGTCTCCCTATGGTCGATACTGTGAGCTGGAGAAGGATCAGGTGCTGGAGAGGGAGTTTTTCGAATGTTCTCCGCCTTAAGCCCTGGCTTAGAATCAGGTACAGAAAGTCTAGTTTCTGGATCGGCTTGAGGTGTGGATTCTGAGGCCGGCGGGTCGGCTCGCTTCTTGCCAAACAACTTCCTGAACCCACCTCCACCGGCATTTTTCTTGTGGAGTTTCTTCGGTGGAGATTTTTTAACAGGGGCAGGGGCAGCTTCAGGTGCTTGACGCTCGACCTCATCCACAGGGAATTCCTGCTTCGGGGGAGCAACCGGCTTCCGCTCGGGTACGGGCCGCAGAGCGGGGTGGGTATCCGAGTAGTCCGGCTGTACGGGCTTCTCGTCGAAAGCAGTTGGTGGTAAAGGCGAATTGGAATTGCTTGGAATGGGTACCTGGGCAGCAACTGAAGTCTCTGGCCCCTGGGATTTGGTTGCCCCAGGCGTAGGTGTTGTAGGAAGTGGCGCTGGCGACGGGGGCGCATCCGCTTTATGGCTTGGAGCATCGGGCTCAGATATGGGCAATGCTGGAAGTTCGCGGTTTGAGAGGCGCTGTGCCGAAAACGCCCCCCCATTTGCAGTGGCTAGAAGGTTGTCTCTCGATCCCTTGCCGGCATTCACGTCTCCCAAATACTTCGCTCTGATAGCTTCCCGGTCTTTACCGCCTTGGCTGGCACCTTCGCCAAACTTCTTATCCCACTTCATCGCCGGGCCAGCCTCACTCAACAAATTAGGCTGCAAGGTCAAGACGCTATTAGTCTTGACTGAGACTGCGTCTTCTGTCCGTGCTCGACGTTGAGCAATATGTTCCGGTGCGACCTGGTCTCTTTGGTTCTGAGCTAGCCGCGCCGCAGCAGCCTGAATACGAGCATGCTGATCTGGACCAATGCTAGTTTTGCTCATTGGCGTATTTGAGGTAGTCCGATTGTATGGTTCTTTTGAAGGAGTTGGCTTCTTCCCAGTAGACTTCCGACGCCCAAGACGTCCACGCCTTGTGAAACTAAAGCGTCCTTTCTTTTCTGCAATGTAGGCACCTTCTTCCGGGCCGGGAGAAGCGCCCTTAACCTGTTCTTCAATTACTAGCCATTTTGCACCTGGGATCCGAGTTTCAACCAAGGTGCACCGCCCAAAAGCAGCCTTGCGATCGGTTGACTCCTCATCGGCCAAGCTAGTCATCCATACCCACCAAAATGTATCGTCGAGATCGAATTTGGTTATGCTAGCGAGTTCACCCGGTTCTAGATCATCCGGAACTTGAAGGCCGTTCCGCATGTGCGATTGGGAGCTATGTACGCGGGTCACCTCGCCAATGGGTGGTAACACCTTGTCCGGTAAGAGGAAGGGTGCACTTGGATTGTGGCCATTTTCATCGGCAAACCCCGAGGACAAGAAATCGGCCCATGATGGGGTAGTTGGACGGCCAAAATCTGTATTTCTTGAACGAGGACCCGATCGGAGGCTTGAGAACTCGCGGGGGCTATTTGCCGTAGCCGTTCCATTTGGGCTGGTGACAGATGGGGTGTCGAGCAAACCAGAGAAACCCAAGTCTTCAAAACGGGACCAAGATGCGTCTTGGGTCCCCTTATCGGACACTACGGCCGACTGATTAGTCGATGATATGCACTCCAACACCCGGCGACATTCGTCTGTCAAAGCAGACACCGTATCCTCGTATGCGGAGAACCGCTGCAGTGCCTCATCGTCATCCCGGTATTCGAAATGCTTTGCGCGGCGTAGGAGGGAGAAGGGGGTGGGCGACACTGAATCCACTATCATTACCACTTTAGTTGTTGTCGTCTGCATGAGCACAGGCGTAGTCGGTGGGTACTCTGTCTGTGACAATAAAGCCTGGAGGGAGCGTGGTAACCCTGAAATGCCGCCAATAGCATTCTCGTCAGGAGCAAGTGAGCGGAGGTAGGCGAAGAAGAGATGGCTAGCGGCATCTGCGGCTCTGCAATAAGAGTTAGCATCATTCTATGACTGATATCCGGCGAGGCGAAGCACACCTCTCCCACGTTCGGTAGCCTCCATCGAAGCCCTTGCCGTCGTCAGCAAATTCAAAGGCCCACCACCCCGCCATCCTCGACAACTTCCTGCCGCCCATGCCATTGGACTTTGCGTGGGCCGCAACAGCGGCAAGGAGGTCGAAGAAATCGAATATGATGAGTTTACGGGCGTCCGCGTCGACGCTGAGGGGAATGAAGGTATCGAAGGCGTGTCTGGCAAAATTCGAATCTGTGAATGCTGCATCAGTACAAGTCGCAAGCTTGCTCCGCGCTTGGTATTGAGCATACCCGACTCCCCAATTCGGAAAAGCTCGTAGGCGTCCCAAGTGACAACGCCGCCAGCCAACCTACTCCAACACCATTTTATTATACTGCAGAGAGCCTGTGGATGTCAGTGCCGGAGTACCATAGAGGGAATTGCAGCATTGGCGCATACCAATGGCTCGACCAGGCGGAGCTCCTGCTGTAGACCGTCGCCAGAGTACTGCCGTGTGCCGTCATATGAAGCCTTGAAGAAGTTGCGGACGAAGTTGCGAGCGGCGCTGGGGTCGGACGCGGGGCGGAAGGGGAGGAGGAGTAAGGGCATGTCCAGGGCTAGTTGCACAGGTTAGCCTTCACCGTGCCATCGCGGGGTAGATCCAGGAGTACTTGCCTCTAGACTTGAGTTCCTGGGTGCAGACGTGGATGAGCTCCTGTATGTCGGTGGGCGCGACGTTCTTGCGGGACCATGCGTCCTCCCACCGCGGCTTTGGCGGTGCGACAGCCAGGCTGTCGTCGTGCTCCCCATGCTTGCCCGCCTTCGAGGCCGAGCGCGGGCCATCCTTGGATCTGAAGACGTTCTTGAAGAAGGGCATCTCGAGTGTGTGTCGCGGGCGGCCTCAGGGTGCGCTCGGCGACATTCGCTGCCGGTGCGGTAAGGGCAATGCAAAGGCGAGGGGCACGCAGTGAGGCAATATCAGTCGGTGGATGCAGGGACGCGACAGTACCAGCGTGTCTGAGTGAGCGGTGGAGGTGATGTCTAATGCCGGCCGGCGGTGCACGCAGGCTTGCGAGAATTGTTGGGGACGTCGAAAAAAAAAGACGGCGACGATGGAGCCCCCTATGCTGAGGAAAAGGCCCAAGCCACGAAATCACAGGTTTACACTAGCATTCACACAGAGGCGCGCCCGCGAAACAACGCCAAGCAAGCGCCGTCTGCCATGTGCGTGTGGCTGCAGCTCGACCGACGCCCTCAGCGCGCGCTGGCCAGAGCCTGGGCAGTCCTCGCACGTTCTTCTCTCTCCTCACTTCTCCCCTCTCACCATCGCCCTCTCCCGCCGGCCATTTCTCCTCGACGACGCTCGACGACAACACTTGAAACACGGCGCACGCTGGAGCATACAGAGGGACTGGCCGGCACACGCGCTGTGCCCATTGGCCTCATTTCGCTTCGGGCCACCGCTGGAAGCCCCCCGTCAACAACCATGCCCCAACGGAGCGGTCTCTGTGATGCGTTGTCCACCCAGGTTCTGCTGGACCCGCGAATCATGCGCCGTTACGTGCGGACGCAGATCCTGTCTCCGTGCTCGCCGCCTGCCAGCCTTGCCCATAGGCTCGCGCAACGCCCAAATAGCCCGTTGATGTCCCTCTCTCTGGCCTCAGAACAGTCGGAGCAGAGGTCTGGCGATTGCGTCATGCCTCGAGCCAAGGTGCATGCTCACGAGCAGCAAAATATATCCGATGCCCTGGCCTAGCCGGTACCTAAGCTGCCGATGCAGGCGGCGGGGCGGGGCCCTCCCGCATAATCCGCAGCCCCGCTTGCGCGCTGCATCTTCGTACTGTCTTCATGTACATGCCGCACCAGCATTGTTCACCGTTGAGCGTCCTCGCCGAACGCTGTCTGCCGATTAGCAGTCTAGGTAGTACTAGGCTTTATGAACCATCTACTAGTACATTTGCCGGTACCTTTCAAAGAATGCGCTACCAGTGCGCTCCGCCGAGTTTTACAGGTTCCACCGTCCAATTGAGCCTCGCATCCATACCACTATCCTGTGTCCACCACTCGGTCCGTTTGGAACAGACGCCCTAGGTCCCTTCATTAAACAGTAGGCCCGCCCTAGTAGCGAGCAACTGCCCTAGATCTGTCCTTCGATAAATCTTCCGTTCGCCCATCCAAAGAACGACCGATGATCCATAGCACACAATCACACACCACCATAGCGGCGAAGCAAAGCGACTCGACCTCTCCGTTGCCCAAGAAATAAGTGATAATCACACTATAGGTCAAGGTCCCAAATTTGAGCTGCACCTGGAAAGACAAATGCTTATTGAACCATTTAGTTTAACCCGCGTTGCCCATTTTGAAGACTCGTTCCGTTAGTAATGGCCAGTCGTCAAAGGGAGTGACTTACCTCCAGGCATGAGGGCGGCTGCGTACATCACTAGGCCTATTGGTACCAAGTCCTCCTCCGCGTTCATACCGGCGCTGTGCGTCTCTTTCGTCTCAGGTACAAGGCCAGCATCTTCCCAGCTCTTCACCAGGCCGTCGGCTCGCTCGATCCATTCCGAATCATGCGATAGGGCGCATTTGATGCCCAGAGCCATCCCAAAGTCACGAAAAGCCAATCGTCGACTCGACTTTTGCCGCAAATAGGCCGACTCCCAAAGCTCTTGTGTATCTCGCTCCGCGCGATCAACAAGCCCTTGTGCCCACCCACCAGAGTCGCGGAACCAGTGCGCCGTCCAGAGTGTCATTCCTAGGTCGAGGGGATCGGAGGAAGTGTATTTTTTCCACTTAGTATCGACGATGCGTTGATAGTCGCTAATTTCCTCAGATAAAACAGTACTATCGACGCCATCAGTGTTCTGCAGGAGCCGGAACACGACAAGTCCGTCAACAGGGTCCAGATTGCCCTCGCTCTTCACGAGTGGTTGCTTCAGGTCCATAGACATTTTCCAGTACATGCGAGGCCTCGGGCTCCCGCGATTGTAGACAAAGTGCGGATGAATGGCTCTTGCGAGAGAAATGGCTTGATGATTGTATTCCTTTTCCCCGCTTGTAATAGCTAGGCGGTTGAGCGCAAACATCCAAAGCGTCAAATAGTGGTGATACTGGCCGTCCCCGTCAGAGCCGGCAGCATCCTCCTTACCAATTCGGAGTCCTCCTCCGAGGGGATTACTAGGTGAGGCACCGGGCAGGTAGGAAGAAAGATCCCGCGTCCTTCCAAGAACTGAGTGGACTGTCGACACTAGAGATTTGGCGTTCGCAAGATAGATTGGTTGGGATGTTGCGCGATGTAGTGTGAGAAAGTTCAAGACTCCCTAGAGTGTTTCAGTGTAAGATTTAAAGCTAGCAGCTCGTGCATACAAAAGCATCCGTCCATAAATATCTCCCCCTATGCCCTGCAGGAGCAGTCGGCGGAGTCCAGTTGTCCGCTGACGTCTCCGTTGGAAACGCATAAACGCGTTGCATGGCACCTACAAATCGAGATATTTCGCTTCGTGATGCCATGATGGTAGTGAGTTTGCTATTTTATGCTCCGAAAAGAAAGCTCAGTGCACATATAAAATTATGGCAGATCTTCCAGTCATCGGGAGACTGAATATCCCGAGCTTCTAAACGATTTGATGGGGAAATCTGTGGTGTAGGGTGGGGTGACGAGATGATGTAAACATGCTTTAGCAAAGACCGCAGCGCATTGGGTAATAATCGAACACTAGCCAAGTTTAGCATTGTCTTGTAGCGTGACTGTTTCTGCAGCTGAATTCCATCAAAAGAAATATTTCGACTCTAAACGTGTTTTGTCGATGCTCCAGCGGCTGCAGGTGGTCGCTTGGGGGATGGAATGCGCTAACCTTCTGTGGAATAGCTTATATCATCGCAAAACACGAGGTCGGACCCTGTCAAAGGTTGAAGGTAGGCCCTACATCGTCCAGAGTGATAACTATCACCTTTTGCAGCCTTTCCGGCCCTACGTACTCTATCAACGGAGGAAAGCTCGATAGTAATTTGTTCATCTTCGGCTTAACTATCAAGTCGACAACGGAGTTCGCCCTAGATGTTAGCACCAACATGTCCGATCCCAGAGGTCGACACGGTCCTGTCCCCGTTCATCAATTCCAGTCAAGCCACCCTTAAGATTCGCAGAGCTCTTACTAGATACCTCGCTGCCAACGCTGCATCCACTGGGACTCAAATGCAATATCAGCACCTAAACTATGAATGCCCGCAGAGTCATTCTCGGAGCGTCCGAAAAGCTCAGGAGCTCAAGAATATTCGGCTTAAATACTTGCATGCTCTCGAGCGCCAAACCGAGATTCAAGAACGATATCGCAAACTCCGGGAATCGCTTAAAGCCCAGCGAGACGAAAATGTCTTAGATACGCAAACCCAAAATGATTCAAAGTATGACAACGAAGTTACGCGGTCTTATGTAGCTCTACTTCGGCATCGCCGACACTTTTCCGAGCTTCAGGTAATCCAGGAAACCATCGAGAAGTTGATGGATACCAATCCTACTTCTACTCGCAAGGATCCAAAGACCTTAGTGAAGGATATCATCGGAGAACAACCTGAACTCCCTGCTGAGCGTTTAGATTTGCTTTCTCAACCCCTAGAAGCCGACTCCTTACTTTTCAGACTACAGAGGGAGGTTATCGAGGCCAAAGCGAACATGGATCAAACCGAGATAGCAGCCCTCGACGTTACAAACAAGAATGCCTCCATATGCCCCTCTTTGGAGGAACGAGTTTATGCCCTTGGGTGCGCAAGAGACGAAATGATTGCTTGGATTGAGGGCGAACTTAGCAAGATGAATGAGGAGTCTGAGATACTTGAAGACCCCTCACCAGTTAAAAAGTGGTCAGGCGCTGGCCTTCAGATGGACGTCGCGTCTTCTGAAACCCAAATACGAGATTCTTACCGCCGGTATTTAACATCGCGATCGGGACTCACTAAAATTCTTGATACCATTCAAAGAGCCTCCAGTACATCTAATCCATCAACAACTAATCCGTCTAACGTGCCTCGCCCCATCTCCCCAACCAACGCGTCCGGTTCATTAGAAATAACCCTCAGCGCTCTATCTCATCTACCCCCTCTCATCCAGACAATAAGGAACGAGCGATCCCTCCTCCAGGAGGTCGTTTATCTTCAGGCACAAATTTCTGCAGCGGATGAAGAAATTGTCGACACCCTTTCTCGATTGTCTGAAGAGAGTCACCTTTTAGGTTCTGGCTCAGAAGAACTCACAGCTTGGAGTAAAACGGCAAAGCAAGTCGAAACAAATACCGGAAATGTTATCATCAATGAGCTGAAGGAGATTCGCCAGGAGTTGGATGGTATCCAAGCAATCGTTGACCTATGCTCACTCCAAAGCACAATGCTGGTCTCTACAAAGAGAAGTGAAGGGAATTCGTCCTAGTCTAGCTAATCTACCACCACCTCCGGTCGGCACTTATTAACTACGTAAGTCTTAGCCCGAATCGTCGTACAGACAACAATTTTAACAATCACAAGACACGCTACATTCAATTACCATGAAGTTTCGTACTAGTAGCCGTAGTCTACACTACCCATGTCTAATCTCAAGATCTTCTCTATCTAGCGTCATCTAGCCGAACACTTCTGAATCCTCCAATGGTATATACGTTACAATACGGCTGTTCTATCACTTCACATGGAACCCCTTCTACCTCTCCATATTTCCCCACATGTCGATCACGGTAGCCACAATTGTTTCCAGAAGGTTGGCAAGGAAATGTGACCGGGATTCGATAAACAAACATCCTGGTATAGACGGTGCCGTCTCCTGCATGCTCAATTACACTGTGAGCCCAGATTGGACAGGGCAGCAACAAACCAGGTCGAGGCATACCTCGCGCATTCTGAATATGTGTGCCGTGATCAATCATCAAATTAGATTAGGTTGTCTCACTTTCGCCGAGCTATTTAGCCTCAGCGCACCCCGGTCCATGGCAATTCTTTTACAAGCGGCTCAATCACTTCACTTTTTTGACTGCCGTACTCAGCCTGAAACCTACCCAAAACGGGCTACTTCCATCAAAAGGCGACAAATTACTGTCGTCGGATATGCTAGCCGCAAATTGCAATCTCGCGCACAGAGATTGGCCAGTCGATATTATTGCGTAAAGACGCATTCCATATTTTCATATAGTATATACAATGGCAAATCGGTAGATATTGAACTATAGACTGATCAGAGGAAACCCCAGGACCGAGCCATAATTTCATGATCCGCCACTGCGGGGTGGTATCCTCCACACATAAAGGGCTTGGGTGGGCTCTTTGCTTGATGGTAGCAGGATTCAGTTTCGCGAGGTGTCCTCTTTGCGGCCCAGCATGCGTTCTGTACAATTTTTCGGCAGTGTTCTCGCACTGTCTGGCTATGGTGGGCAATCTCCTTACGACTAGAAACTTTCTCTATTGACCATCCCAATAGCTCTTAGCCAGGATCCACAAACAAATGTCCAATGCGATTCATCAAATTTCTGCTTCTCGGTGTATACAGATGCAGAGTCCGGCTCAAGCTTCGGCATTGCGCTTCCAGCCATGGTCCGCGACCCCTTTGACGCGGTCATATCCATAACTTCGCCCCTGAAAAACACCTGGACTGGCTTTTCATGGGGAGGGAATATGGTATGGAACCCGCTTACCGTTGCTTGGGCCAACGGGGAATCTGCAACAGCTTCCTCTCGTTTCGCTTTGTAAGCTTGTTTATCGACGTATAAAGAAGCTTGCTGACACTCTTCAGTGGTATCAGCCTTCCTCAACCCTACGATGGGGCAGAGCATTTCTACATGAAGGGAACTGAGACGAACAGCACGCACTATAAACTAGTCGCGCTATGCAAAGGATGTACTGGCTGGCAGAGCAATGAGGACGTCCGTTTCTTCCTCAATGGTAGCAGTACGGTTCAATTTGCCTGGGCTTACGGCGTTTCAGCGGTGGAAAACCCGGCGAGCAACACATCAGCCTTCAACGTCCATCAAGCTTATGGGAAGTGGTACCACAACCTAGGTTCTGCCCGCAACGTAAATTTCGATAGCTGGGTCAAAAGCAACCTGTTGCCATCCGCGCCAGTCGCCTCTAGCAGCGCGGTGTCAAGCTCAGTGCCGACGAGCACAATTGTTACAAGCGTCAGACCAAGTAGTACCCCTCAACCACAGGGCAAGATTCCATCAAATTGCAATGCTGGAAACCCTGCGTTCCAGTCAGTCCTCGCTAGTGGCTGGAAGGGTACCAAAGTTCTGGGCGGTTTGACTAGCCCCCGGAGCATCCAATTCGATAATGCAGGCAACATGCTCGTTGTTCAGTCCGGCAGGGGCATCACTTACCACGTAATGAGCGCTGATGGGTGCGTCGCATCGAGCAAGACATTGATTTCTTTGAACAGTCTTAATCATGGCATTGCGCTGAGCCCCGACGGCAAGACCTTGTATGCCAGCTCCATGACTCAGGCCTATTCTTGGCCATACGACGCGGCTGCCGGCACAGTTGGCACTCGGACAACCATTATTACTGGAATGTATAATGGAGGATCACATTTAACACGCACACTCGCAATAGCCCCAAATCAACCAAACTTGTTGGTTGTATCGCACGGCTCGAACGCGAACATTGATACAGCTTCCGCCAGCGCAAGCACTGGGCGTGCTATTATTAAGGTCTTCGATTTGACCAAGGTTCCAAGCGGCGGCTACAACTATCCTTCTACCGGTTGGACTGCGGGATATGGGCAGCGCAATGAGGTCGGAATGTGTTTCGACAGCAACAACATGTAAAGTTAGCCCTACTCTAATATGGCCAAACGTTCTAACAAACCCATTAGGCTGTGGGGTGTTGAGAACAGCGGAGATGACTTCAGGAGAAATGGCGTAGACATTCACCAGAACAACCCGGGCGAGAAGATCCACTACATGGGCGATATCAGCAAGCCAAATAACAACTGGTATGGCTACCCAGTCTGCTTCACAGTCTGGCAACCCAGCGACTTCGGGGATAAGCAATTCAAAGTCGGCGATTGGTTCGTCCAGAGCCCAAACAGCACTTTTAACGACGACACCTGCTATGAAAGGGCGACCGCTCCCGCTCTTACTCTCTTCCCTCACTCGGCTCCGATCGACTGTAAGTTTGATGCCGATAGCTCCAACATGTATATTACCTACCACGGCTCCTGGAACCGACAGCCAACGACAGGCTTCAAAGTCGTCCAGGTAAAATTCCAGAAGCGCTCCGACGGTACGTACTGGCCCGTCGAACCCCTCACCAGCACCACTGCCGCCAAGGACATATTCTACAACCCAGATGTTACCAGGTGCCAGGGCAACGGACCGTTCTTTAGCTCCGGATGCTTCAGGCCCGCGGGTCTGGGCTGGGATAGCCAGCGCCGGTTGTACATGACTAGTGATATCTCGTCCAATGGCGAGATCTGGGTGCTCGGCACTTCGTAAGTTGATGGCCGAGCATGGAATAATCTATACATATCATCATTAGATCTTGGTACTGGTTTTGTATATCTCTATTACCAAATTGAAGTTTGTCACACTTCATGCCTTCTCTCATGTTGTTGTCTGCGTGCCTTGTTATACGTGTGCCGGTGCTCGTCTGTAGAGACTCTGTCTGGACTTGAGCGTGTACTTATGAATTCACGTTTAGACGTTAAGGGTTTAGAGTGTGGGTCTGGGAAAGAGGAGGTGAGGGTAGGATAGGTCCGAGCATTGGGTATGCCGTAGAAGTTAAGCGGGCAAGAACCATCCGTAGCTCGCAACGTTAAAACGATTTGCTGGTGGTCAAAGACGAGGTAAATTGCGATCAGGGTTCACATTACCATCGGGAAACGATAAAGAATGATGATGATGATGATGATGATGATGATGGAAGAAACTTCAATGTTATAATACCTCGATAGAATGTCAGAATCTATCTAAATCATGAAGGGAATGCAAGCTTCTCACACCCCATACCCACTCGTACGAAAAAAAAAAAAAAAAAAAAATAAAGAAAAAAGAGAACGCTTCTACGCCTCCATCACCTTCTCAGCCTGACCCTCAAAATGCGCAACACTCCTCTTCCTATACGCCGCATCCTCCGCTTGTGCCAGACTCATATGCCGTTTCCCGGCATCCACATCCTGGACATCTTGGAAGGACACGGTGGGCACGAAGCCAGGCGACTTCCACGCGTGGGCGACTTTTCCGTAGAGCTCGTCGACCTGCTCGAGGGCGAGGCCTTTGGTCTCGTAGATCATGGTCCAGACGAAGAAGATGCAGATGAAGCAGCAGCCGCCCCAAATGAAGAAAACCTTGGCGCCGAGGTCGGCATTACCAGGGCCTGGGTTGACGAGGTACGGCGTCGCGTACCCGATGGCCCAGTTCAGGAGCCAGTTGGAGGCCGTCGTCATGGAGAGCGATTTGGCGCGGACCTTGAGGGGGAAGATCTCACCCGTGACGACCCAGGCTACCGGCCCCCAGGAGCAGGCGAAGAAGAAAATGTAGATGCAGACGAAAGCGATCAAGGCGCGCTGCGCGGACATGTTCTCGGTGCCGGCTACGGTTCCCGTGATGGCGACGATGAATTGACACACGGCCATCCCGATGGCGCCGAAGAGGAGGAGGTTGCGCCGTCCCCATTTCTCCACGAGGTAGAGCCCAGGGAACGTAGACGCTACGTTGATAGCAGATGTGATCATGCTGACGATGAAAGGACTATTGATGCCAGAATTTTGGAAAAAAGAAGTGCCATAGTAGAAGATGAAATTCACACCGGTCAACTGTTGCAAAGCCTGAAGAGCACAGCCGGTAAACAGACGCTTGCCGAGGTTACCCCTGAAGCAGTCGAGGTATGTAGCTTTGCCTAGTGAAAGTTCGTACTCGTGGTTTGCGGTGATTTCAGCCAACTCCTCTAAAAGAGCTGGGTGGTCGATATCAAGTCTCCTGAGCCTAGAGAGGGATTTGGCGGCCTTCTCGGGACGGCCTTGCTTGATGCGGAATCTGGGAGTTTCCGGGAGAAAAATGCATCCTAAGAATAGGACTAAGGCCCAAGCAAACTGAACCGCGATGGGAATGCGGTAAGCGCCAGTATCGGTACGGTTCTTAGTCGCGTTGTCGACAATAGCTGCGAGAAGGAGGCCAATTGTGATTGCAAGTTGGTAGGCTCCGACAACAGCGCCACGGATCCATTTGGGACTTGTCTCGGACTGGTAAAGAGGAATCGTTGCGCTGATCATGCCGACGCCGTAACCTGCGAAGAATCGACCGGCGACGAACATTGGTATATCCGTGGCAGCAGTTTGCAAAACAACCCCGAGGCAGAAAACGACATCACTAGCTACTAAACCAAGGCGTCGCCCGACTAAATCTGCGATAGGAGCGGCCGTTAGAGCTCCAAAGAAAGTGCCGGCAGACAAGATGGACACGATCTCTGATGTTTGCGCAGCGGTGACATCTTTCATATTATCCTTAGTATTGACATATCCCGTGCTGAACTCATTACGCCAATACTGCATCCCAAGTATGCCACCGATTGTGCCAGTATCATATCCGAATAGGACACCCCCGAAAGCTACTTGCTGTCAGTGTGCTTCCCTGTGGTAGATGATCTTGACTCTATATACCAACGAAGAGCCCAACCAAAATGGCGGGCATAGCTGATCCAGCCGTGCCTTCAGGCTTCTTGAACAATCCCATGATGAAGAAAATGGTGCTTGAACAATCGAATTAAAATGATAGACGATAGAACGAAGAAATAGTATCCCGTAGAAATTGGTTGTCTGAAGGGCTTGCGAGAAGCTGGAAGACAAAAGTGAAGGAGGTAGGCTTTAAATACAGCAGACGCTTAGCAGGAAGCTACTCCGTGCTCCGTAGAATGCAACTTCAGTGTGGAGGCTAGAAGCATGGAAGACTAGTCTTGACTACGGATTGGGTATTAGTGAAAAACACTAGTATAGAAGATGTGGAGGCAATGGGGCTGGAGAAATACAAGCGCTGGCACTGGAGTCAGAAGTAGAGGAGGGATCCATGCGATCGTATGCATGCCATGTCAATCTAAGTCTACGCCTGGCCGTGTCGCCGACTATTGTTACTGAATTTTCCATACTCCTCTCAGCATAGTATCCCCATCTCTTGTAAATAGCATCTATACTGTATGTGCAGGAGTGAGTGTTTGAAAAGCTCTAAGAAGCGTTTCAGCCCAGTATCTGGTGTAGATCTCTCCACTAGATGCTTTTCGATTCACCATCTTATGGAGCCCATTATCTGGCCACACTATGAAGATCATGGCCGAGGCAACGGACGCTGCTACGAACAAGATGCGATCGCCGGACAACAGATGCTTGTCGAATGCTTAGCGTTCATGATGTGTCAACTGTGGGGATTTAGCGCCATTAGTAAATGGCTCATTTCATCATCGTCTCACTAAGTTCATACGCTTGTCCTTTTTTTTTTTTTTTTTCTTAAAGAGCCTCGCTCCTCTATCTTGGCTAGTATTAACACAACGACAGAAGATGTAGTCACGGCTTGTGCCTAAACGTTCTTGTTACGATAATATCTCCTAGCATGGCGCACTACCTCGAGGTCAAAAATACGTCACGACGTTCCAATTCCACAACGATTGCAATCGGACCCAGAACTGTGCATAGAATAGCTAAATCGAGACTCTACAGGCGTGTGCGACCTTCTAAACGGCGGTCTGCCTGATGACCCGGGTCTTAGGCGCTTTGGGTATGGCGGCGGAAAAATCTAGAAAGTGGATATTTTGACATGAGCTAAGGCACAATTGGACAGCTCTAAGCTTTTCGATTTGTGAACACCCGGATCACAGAGAGACTGGACCCGAATAAAAAGACTGTCTTGTAGTTGCGGTTGTTAGCCTATCCCATGGCAAGTAAGAGCAAGATCTTCTAGGGCGCACTCCGGATCTCCACGCTGTCAGAGAGCTCTGCATGCCCGAATAATATGTTGTGCCTGTCATGTTCTCGACCGTTTGAGAGTACTACGGAAAAGTGCCCTCGCATCCTGATTCGGGCCGCTGGAGAGACTCTCGGGAGAACTTTGCCAACCGCTAAGATAGACGCGGTATAGCGAGCGCAATGTTCTAGGCTTGACGGCCGATTTTCCGGTGATTGCAGGGTTATGGAGGCTCTCTTGCGAGTCCACGAGGAGGTCACAAGACCGCAGAGCCTCAAGCGGAGCTTCTTCGGCTATTGATTCGTAAGATGAAAAAACTGGAGCCGTGCGTTATGAGGTGTGACGTGAACGCAGATTAGGAAAGACCCGAGGCTGAGACGCGTCCACAACGAGCCAATCAGGCGTCGTAGGTGGCCGCCCCTCAACGCGTCCGCGCGCTCGCGGTTCATCATTGATCCCTCACCGCCCACTACTCGTCTTGCACCAACACCAACCACCATGTCCACCGAAGAATCATCCACACCTGCTCCTCTAGCCCACGAGCCGCCCTCGCTCCCCTCCTCCCCGCTCCCCAAACGCACTAGAGTCATCTCTCCAAGCCCCTTCAACGCACCGTCAACGCTTCCCCGCGAAACCGGCTCCGGAGCTGCAACACCAACACCGCTAGCTAACATGTCTGAACACCATCCTACACACCCAATTGGCAGTTTGCAGCCCCCAGCTCCAATCGCCCCGGAAATTGCCGCTGCGGCCGCCGCGCAGCAGCAGTTGCAGGTGCAGTTGCTGAGCGACTTGGCGAAAGCCCCCACGAAGGGCAGTGCATTCGCCGCCGGACATGATCTGTACAGCGCGAGAGACGTTGTGATTCCTGCGAGGGGACGCGCGAGGGTGGATACGGATATCAGCATTGCAGTGCCAGCGGGGACATGTAAGTCACTTGCAAGTCATTTACTCTCCGACTCACCCACACTACATGATATTGGAATTGTTGTAGCTTAGAGGAGTATTCAATTGCTAACAATATGGTCAATGTAGATGGTAGAGTAGCCCCTCGCTCAGGTCTCGCGGCAAAGCACGGAATTGATACAATGGCTGGCGTGATTGATGCAGACTACCGCGGTCAGGTTGGCGTCATTTTGGCCAATCTTTCGGATACGGATTTTGATGTTAAGGTTGGGGATCGGATCGCCCAACTAATTGTCGAAAAGGTATGTTTGGCCGTCGTATCATTCCATGATAGGAATCCGTGAGTGATAATAATCCTGGTTGTGTCTTGCAGATCGTCATGCCTGAGGTCCTGGTCGTCGAAAAGCTGGAAGAAAGTGTACGTGGTGCCGGCGGATTTGGAAGCACCGGGGGCTTTGGCGCTGCGACTATGAATGGGGTTTAAATCGCGATTCCAAGAGTAAAGAAAGTTGTATGAATAATTGCGGGTCACAGGCAAGGCCCTTTCAAATGGGAGTTCTGGATGCAATTAGCAATAGGCCCTAGTTTGGCCATGATATGCATATATGCTCCTAAAAGCATAAGAAATTAAAGCGATGGTATTTGGTTCCCATGTCCCAATTATGCAATGATATGGTGCCCAATTCTATCTATCCGACGATCTGTATAGCACCCTCAGTACTCTTACCGAGTCCAAGCGGCAGTACGCCGAGCTCATTGGGCTGTTGGTCACCAACCGCATCTGGCACTTTTCTCCCTTCTTCTATAGGTCTTGGCGGGAATTTTTCCGGCTCCGGCGGGTCCATGAGATCCTTCACATATCGCACGACTGTGACCTCACTCGCATTCATCAGAGCCCAATGTCTCTGATTCTTCCTCTCCTGCTCCGCCTCGTCCCCCTCCCCCCGCCCTTCCTTCGCCACCCTCGCATCGTAAGCTTTCATCGCTGCCTCGCATTTCTGCGTTGTCTTTGCCAGTATAGTTTGCATTGAAGCTAGCACCTTCTGGCATGCTTTGGCGAGCGGCAACTCCTCTGCTGGAACATCGTCGGGAGATATCCAGCTTGCACGCGAACTGAGATTTGGAGTAGATGAGTTGTGGATGGCTTCAATGAGTCGTGGAACAATGAGAGCGGCAAACATATCGCCGGTGCCTGAGAAAAAGAGCGGTAGCTGTGGGGTGTCGATTCGGAACAAGCGTGCTTTGTGATCCGATGTTGCTGTAGAACCTATGATTGTGAGATTCTCTATTTCCTCATGGGCTAGTAGCTCAAGCTGTGGGTTAGTAGCAGACCCTGCGGTCGATGTTGGCCATGCGGGTGGGTAAGAAGTTTCCGGATTCCGTTCTATAGACCTTGGCGGGGTGTTCCGTGCCGATGGTGCTTTTGAAGGGGTCTTAAAAGTAGCGCGTGAAGGTGTCCGAGACGGCAACAATGCCCGATTGTCGCGCGTAATTCGAAGAGACGTTATAACCACATGAGGTACCTGATAAGATTTGTGAAGGACTTGAACAGCGGCGGCAAGAGAATCGAGGTCAGTTATGGCTATATCGGAGAGTAGTCTGGCGGCAGGTTTAATTAAACTGGGTGCGTTAGCTGAAGTGGAGGACAACGGACTCAGCTTCAGTCTGATTCGGCAGTATAAGGTCCGCCTCCCGTAGCAAGGCCTTGTATTGAGGCACTTCATCCTCCGGTATGTAGAGTTTTCCATTGTCTCCCATGACAGGGTCGAGCACTTCCTCCTAGTCAGCACCATCTCTGCCAGCCCGGGCCCTAGCACCGGACTCACCCCAGAAAAATGACCCGGGCTTCGTTGCAGCATTGAGCTTGAGGTCTCTACCAATCCTCCCAACGGCTTGTACAGCTTCGGCGCTAGGGACGTATCCGGTTAATAATATATCGAAATTATTGAGGTTCGACTGCTGCAGCCCTTCGTAAAGGTCTTGAATCTGTTGCGCTGTAGTTTTTGTGCCTTTCACTTGCTTGTATGCAGTATGATTGCCTTTGGGATTGTTAGTTGGTTTGAAAAATTTTTTGTTTGCCGAAGAATGCTTACTGTAATGTACAGTGTTGATCGCAGATACATCGCAGCCCAACAATTGCATAACAAAAGTCGCCATCTTGTTACCCACGTATCTAATGCATAGATCAGCCACAAATTGCTATGTACTTTCTTTGGACTTTACCCATGGACTACCTATCAGAGATTAGTTTATAGGAGGAGCTCTGCAGGATCGTGTGACTCTTACATGACTAGCGATCGCAAGAACCCGGGTCTCAGGAATCAATGTCTCCGAAACCATAGCCGTGACAAAGATAGCAGTCGCTAAAAGGTGGCAGATTGATAAAGACAGCACAAGCAGGGGAAAGGTCAAAATTGTGGTGGTATGTCGTTGATTTTATTTCGTTATCTGATCGCCCTACACGCGCTGACGTCGGCGGGGTATTTCGCTTCGCATTCGCGCCGGTCTTCTGGGACAAAGCTCCGCAGAAGCAACCCCCCACCTGTCTAAACCCTCGGAATCCCAAGAGTCACTACTCCCGCATTCGAAGCATATTACATAACAAATCTACGCGTATCCAGGTGACCCACAACTCCCTTTTAACACGATCAAGACTACTCACTCCTCATCGCCAATCTATTGCCTAGTTAGATTTTGATAGAAGGAAGCGGAAACTGCCTAACGTACCTTTGGAGCGAGGTAGAATCGCAAGTAGCTTCCCGACTGGAGAGAGTACTCGACAAGGAGCGGGACTTCGTTGGAGAGGCATAGCTTCACGTTCTTTGACAAACCGCTTGCTTTGCAAAAGTTGACCAAGTATTTCAGAGAGAATGTAAGGGCCACAGGCTCAGTCAGATCGATCTCGACGTTGTTCTCGGGCTTGTCAACGTTGGTGTGGTTCCTGAGATGGATAGAGCCGGATCCGATGTCACCCTGGCAATTGAACTTAACACCGTCCTTCGAACATTCAATTGAGACTATGCCTGTGTTTAGCCTTTCGTGAGACAAACGCAGTATGGTTCAACCCACCTGATTCAGAGAGGGCGCTGAGATCCCTACAGATACGCTGGAACTCGGGTGAAGGAAGCGACACTGTTGCAGCATAGTCTGTTTCTGGGATGCCAAGGTGTTCCTGATCAATATCCATGAGCTTGATATCGTATTCGCTGATCCTGTCGGATGACGAGTTCTCGAAGACCAGATTGACAACATCCGGTGAGTCCTCAGCCTTGAGCGTGAGGATATCGTCGCTCTGCGCAGCCCGTAGAACCTTGGTGAGTGAGCTGAGGTTGATGCCGAGAGCAATGTTACGATCGCATCGGAAAGGAGAGAATGCCTCGGTCTTGAGCATCATGGAAACGAGAGCGACGTGTGAGTTGTCCATTGCCTGGAGCGCAATGCCAGAATCATTGCAGTCGAAGTTGCAGTCTTGGACTAGGTCTTTGATGGCATCGACGACCTATATTGAATTAGATGCGCGCTTGAATTTTGCAAGAAATCAATTGACCTTCTTCAGCAAGTCAGCCTGCTCTAAGCGTGCCTCAAGCACTGCGCATTATTAGCACTTCATTTAACAGTGACCTAGTCTTTTAGGCTGTACTTACTGTTTGCTCTGGAATGAGAAATTACTTGTAATGAGAGTATTAAAGTGGTAGGATATGCAGAGAGGAGGTTGTGTACGGGTGGCAGTAACGGCTTGGTGAGCAGTGTGCAGATTATTATGCGAGGGGAAAAGACTAAGACGCGACGCGCGCAGAGACGCGATCATGCGCTGACATAATCAATCAATTAAGCCAAGAGGGGGATGATGGAGTACGAGTTAGACCCCCGAAATTCTTATGGTATTCTTGCCTATGATTAAATGATTTTAACTGTATATTGTTGGGCCCCGGTGTTCCTGCAGAATGCTTACTATTCGGCAAAATGCTACCTCCCCTTGGATAGCACAAAAGCAACAATCTACCTACAGAAAGACAAGAATGCGTAGTGAGTTTTACAAGCTTGAAATCACTTGAAAACTAAGTTGAGGATAGTATTGTAAGGGTATCTGAACATCTATTCCAATACTTTAACACTCCGCCAGTCATACCTCTCCCGGGAAGTGCGACGCATATACCCGTGGAAGGCTTGAACGCTCCTGCACCTGGTCCTACAATCCCTAAATTTAACCTTGAAATGCCCGTTAGACCATACCCGCCCCCTTGATGGACGGTCGCCGTGATATGATGCTTGATAGCCCGACTAACATGAGGTGAAAGGAATTCATTGGAAGGCAAACGTGGGAGGGTTGCGCGGTTGCAGCGTAGCAGCCTCATCATGTATGTGCTCGCATATCGCCACGGGTCTCATTTTCCAATCAATCGCTCTTCATATAAAAAATAACGTCCGCATATTAGACATGCTCATGCCCGCACAAGTCCGTAGAAGAGAGTCCACGTAAGCACGAAGGAGCTCAGCCCACTGAACACATCACCTCCCCATAGGTCTCCGAGTGGACGGTGGAAATATTCGGATGGCTTTCCTTCTGCTCTGAAGACAAACACTAGCCCAGATACGATGAATGTACCGATGAGGTAAAAGATGAAGCCTGGATATGACTCCAGTCCAAGTGTCCCGGCGGCGACCCCGAATAATGAAGCGGTAAGGTTCCGGATGTTCGAGACAACCTGAGTGGCAATTGTCAGCGCATTCATTTACCTAGATCTAGCGGGTAGGAATCTCCCAGTGGGTCGACTACCTGGGTGTTGTGCTGCACACTCGTCTGGACTATGGGGTTTATAGCAAGCTCGCGCTCCTCGTTCATGATGACTATACTCGGCGGCGCGGATATAAGAGGGTTTACTGTAGACCCTATGTGCTTTCTTTGGCAACGATAGTGTGGTGAAAACGGTATCGGCCGAACAGCCGAGGTTTAGATTTCCAGGTCTCACTCTCCTCAGCTCGCGCGCACAAAAGGAGGAAGTAGAGGCGGTGTACGAGAAACAGCCTAGATGATTCTCGAATATCGGAATGCTCGGGAATGGCGTAGCAACTGGGATATATTCGCCTCTGCGCGTGTTCCTAAATGAATCGATGGGAAGGGTTTGAGGTGTCTGGCATTGGGGTTTATGTCCATCTTGGAGGGAGGCACGTCTAGTTGATCGGTGTCTAATAGCTCCGAAGCCGACGGCGCGGCTCGACATCCGTGCTATCATTTTGCAGTCACAATCAACGTCACCTTGAAACTTCTACATCAAGCCGGATTTCACGCCTATGTCTAGCTAGGTAGAGGTTATAGGATCGACTCGGACCTTGGCATGATGTCTAGGTAATTTCTAAACTGGTGGGCTTACAAGTAGTGTAACCGCCCTCTCTCAAGCGGGAACTTTCCGCTTGACAACAGCATCCGCTGTATTTCTACCTGCTACTAGATTCGCTAACTGGACTGAGAGGATCCGGTTGATGTACACCGCATGTAAGAAGATGTTTTGAGTCACAAAACGACTGATTTCATTGCTACTGAATTCAAGCGACGGCGCCTAGCTAGGGTATAGAACGGTCCACAAGATTCAAAGTGACCAATTTGATCCGTAACGGGAGCGTAATGAGTCCCTTACAAGACCACATCCAGCGGACCATATTCTTCAAGGTATCTATGGACGGTTATATTCAAATCTAGATGGCTTGTTGGCGAGACTCACTGCTGCAACGGACTCGGAAGCGTGTAGTCTGTGATCAGACTTGCTGAACGCAAATACTCCAAAGCTTGTCGAAAATATTGTTCGTTGGCTCGAGCTGATGAAACGTTGCCTAAACTCATATACGCTTCGGCAGCCTTGATCAACCTTTAGTATCTGGCTGTTAAAATGGGTGGCGTGCTCACCGTTGATAGTAGATCACCGTGAATCTTGTTTTGTGCCTGAGCTGTGTTGACAGCGCGCTTGAGGTACTCGGTTGCCGGGAGAAGGATTCCTCGAGCTTCAACGTAATCAGCAGTATGAAGCCTATCTTCTGCCTCTCGTTCCGCCCTAAACGCCTGCTGCTCTTCCTCGCTACGAGATAGCGGATATTCTTGGCTGCCATGACCACTACCACTACTGGACGAGGTCCGTTCAGCTTGATGTATCTTTGCAAGAGATTTTTGAGCTCGGAGGAGCCAGTTCTTCCCAACCACTACTGAACATTAGCTATATCCCATTAACGAGCCGGTATTCATACACATGAGAATACCAACGTCGTCTGGATAGAGTTGGAGCAGAGCCAACGCCTGCCTAAGACACCAATCTGCAATGTCGCCAACGCCACCATTGTCAGCATCAGCAAAAGCCACCCGCTGAAAAACGTTGATCAGTGGAAACTGCCATCTCTTACGGGCCTCATCGGGGGTAGAGTCAGTAATGTCAAGCGAAGCAGTGATGTTTCTGATAATGTGGAGCTGGTCTCGCCAGCTGTGAGGAGCCGCATCAAGAGTTGAAGAAATGAGGTCCACGGTGGACATAAGAGAGTTGATCATATGCTCATCCATTGGTATAAGCCACAGTAGTGTAAAGACAAGAGTTTGAGGACAGTGTTGAAGTTTCCAGCGAAAGCAATGAAGTGATGAGAGCAATACTAAGGTGACAAAGAGTAAAGGGGGTGCTGATTTTGTATAACGGGGCTAGAGATCAACTTTAGGTTAAAAGAGATTTGGGACGTTCAGATCGAGACAAGGGTGACAGAAACCACGGATACAAAAGCCCAGCCATCCAAGGTGATAGGCTAAAAGATACCTGCCTTACTCTTTGAACAAACAGATAGAAATATGACTTAGTGGGGGTTCGACAAGGGGCAGAAGGCTCTGGCAACTATGAGGGTTTGATGCAGACCCCTGGGTACACCATGCAGTGTATAAGCCTTGGTGTTCGTGAGAAACGCTATATCTAGACAGCTAATCTAACTTATCCTGGTGGAAATGTTGCCACATGATGTGGACGAAGCGGAAGAGTAGGAGGATAGTCATATCAGCTATGAGCGCCGCGCCGTCGATGTGGCGAGTCGTGCAGTGTGTTTCCAAAAGTGGCACCAAGCACAGAGCGCTGGTCAAGCTTCTTTCGTCACGAGCTGCTCGTCATAGACAGGGACACGGCGTGTGGTACAGCGGGTATGTGGATGTGTTCAACACGAAAAGGTCACAGCTTAGTCAAAACAGAATCGAGATGTCTAGAAAATCGAGGACTTGTGATCATATGTAAAGAAACATATTTTGAGAGGCCTTGTAGCTTCCCACCGTGGAAGATTGGAAATAACGATTGATGTCCGGGTATCATGGCAAAAGGCTCGAGTAGGTTTGTGCTGTTCGGGAGGTCCATGTCTTTGTCAGCATTCCAATAACATCCCCACGGGCAAAAAAAGGCCCGGCTACTCCCGCCAGAAAAGCTCCCAGGACGAAAAGCCGACATGTCGTGGTCGTACGAGCATAGGAATCACTACTCCCGGCCGCTCCGATCGGTGATAGATTCGTTCGAAGTTACGAGTGTAAGGCTGTGTTGAGCTGATTTCGTCCATCCGTCCAGGCACCAGACAGAATGCTCGACTCAGTGGTTTGATGGTTTGTAACGCGTAGTCATCAGGTTGCCAGGCACACCAGTTTGCGGGCATGCAGAGAAAAGTGACAATCTAGTGTGAAGCGCAGATCGAGCGACCTAGGACACTGTGGCGGCATCGCTTGTGAGAGGGCTACTATGGCGCCTTGCGCGCATTTGTCATAGAAGATCACAGTCGACAACTGTGACGTTGGCGCCTAGCTGAGGATGAAGGCAAGGCTAGTCGTAGATTGGGGTTCCATCGTCGTCCTCGACTTAAGGTGCATTTCAAGAGTCACTTCAGATGACGCCTAGGCCATGTTGCCAGCAGCCAACCACACGGCGGTTCATCTCCGCCCGACTGGTGCCGTTGACCCCAGTTCGCCCCCCCTTGCTGTGCCCAAATTGTTTGTCCAACCGCCGACAATGCACAGCCGATCTACCACTCCTCCTCTCGTCTCGCGATCCACGCCTCCAGATATTCGCCGATTGCCCGCACAATTGCGTTGCGCACCACGTCTTACCGCCCTGTCCGAGCAATCCCTTGGAAACCGGCAGCAGCAACTGCGTGACGTTCTGGGCATGCAGCTTTGAGCGCGTGCCGCCCGAAGCGAACCGCTCCGCCGTTGTCGCCGCCGCGTGAAAGTTGATGGAGAACTTTGTTCATGAAGACTCACCGTTGGCGGAGTTTCTAGAAGGCACGCTTGAACCATGGACATCGACAGTTCCATTATGAATCAGGTTGTACTGACCGTCCCCGTAGGTGAAGGAAGAGGTAGCTCCCTTCCGTCCCGTACCGCATCCTCATGCCCATCGCCCCATACCGAGAGCTTCGCGCCTCGAGGCCCTTCGACGCTGCAGGCAAGGATACGCGACAAGCTTCCAAAGCCTTTGCGCATACAAACAGGCTATCATGGCTCGGTCGCACGCATACACCATGCCTGCTCCGTATGTTAACCCTGGGCCGTCCACCAACCATAGCTAATACATGACCTTTAGAGAGCAGTGAACTCGCGACTAGGGCGTGCAGACAATGAGCGGTTCCTCGAGCACTTTCGTTACCTCCTCGTTGCCTCTCAGCTTATAGGGGAGCAAGGGGGACTGCGGGCCTCTTCCATCCCACACTTCGCGACTGAGGGACGAACCCAGCCGCAGGAACTCAAGCTCGCCACCACGAATCTCACCGGCGCAGCCCTAACGGGAGCGACCGCCTTCTTGCTGGTATGGCTCTTACACTGGTCCCGAAGCCGAGCCTCTGGGTTCGGCAAAGGTAGATTCGTAATCGTCCTTGCGGTATTTACTATAGTGGCAACAACCTTCTATGCATATGCACGTAGGCAGTGGCTGCAATACCTTCGACAGCAATCAGTGGACGGGGCTTCGGTCCTTGTGACAAACTTGCAGGCTTTTGAGGCCTCGACGTCTTCAGCCCTTGCTTTAATTCAGGAGGTGGAGCTTGTCTCTCGGGGATATCGTCTGTTAGTATCCCCTTTTAAGCTACGAACAAGGATTTTTCTGACTTTACTGCAGTAGTAGTCCTCTTCCGCCCATTTCGAGAATCGAAGAGAAGGGCCAAGCGCGCCGTTGTCACCGCCTTCGTCGGAGTCTCCGTGCCGCATTTGCAGATACCATACCCACTTTTGCGAAGCAATGTGGAATTCTCAAGGAACTTGTCGAAGAAGACGATTTAGAGAAATACCTAGATGTATACGACATCAATAATCCTGACCTACAGGAGGCGGCCCAGGGATACTCCGAATTAGAATTTGAGGATAAGGAGACACTAAAGGTACTTCGGATATTGCAATACCGCCTATCCACACTGAGGCGTGTGTACTTGTGCTCACTGCTAGCTCTAGAAGCTGATGGCGGAAAACCTGACTTCGTCCGATGGAGCATAGCTGTAGAATCTATGAAGGCTCTTGCAGGTCCAACGGGCGAGTGGAGTGAAAGGATCAATCAAATATTTGGTGAAGAGGAGCAATTTGTTTTGCCGTCTCCACAGAAAACACACCCAACCCCTGGGCGGGAGCGTCTGCGTAACTCCGTTAGGAAGCTCAGCTCACTTTCCCAGGGAATTCGTGGTCTGCAAGCGAAAATGCAAATCCTGCGCGAAGAGTCCAATAAAAGCTTGGAAGAGTCTGAGGATGTGACGGAGCTCGTATCTCACCTCATGGCGCAATATGAGTCCATTGGCGCGGATCTAAAAAGTTTAGTCCAGGCTTGGGAAGCCGGAAAGAATGCCCTTGCACTCAATATTGACCGGCATGAACGACGAATCTCACAAGCCTCTAGCGGTCTACGATCACCGGTCCCCAGTCTGGGCGGGCTCACCGCCGTCGACGAAGGCAGTCCATCTGATGCCCTACGCGCCTTGAACGGGGATCTCCTGAGCCCTCAGCAATCTGCACCTTCTAGCGTAGAAGGAAGTAATTCCGATGACGAGGTTTTCGAAGCTATAGCCATTCCACGAACCCGTCCTCGCATGTCGAGGGAGGAGCGGATGATTAAGATTCAAGAAGATCGTGCCCGGCAGGCGTCCTTCCGAGAACAGAGGGAAACGAGTAATAATATGCTAAAAGAGTTGGAGTCGGTAATTAACCTACGACCGCAAAGGGCGAGCTTTACGCCGGGTGCTAGGGTAACGAGTCTGTGATTTTATTTTTCCTGTCTGATCCTCAAATAGCGCGCCTATTTGTTTTTTTTTTTTTTTTTCTCATTTCGAATCCTCGCAGCTATATGAATGGTTTCTTTTGTCTTAAACTAGAGCACCGGAGTTGTGAGGATTTACGAGCTGAAAAAGTAATGTTCGAGCGATAGATGAATCGGCGAATTTTTGTTTCACATATGGCCACATTTGAGTAGCAAGGGTGGGGTGTCTATCACATTTCTTATGCATTTTTTAGGCGAATTTTTGGATAGGGATCGGTTGGAAGTGGGTTCGTTCCCAATGGTGTTCCGAGCTACACACCTAGATACCTAACTCATATTCCTTAGAAAGCAACGTAATGTTCAATTTGAAATGATATGTTTTCTCTTGGGTCCCATCAGTTCGAGATGGGAGTTTATTCTCTATTCGGCGGGTGGACGGTCCTGGGCTACCTCAAGTTTTGCGCTAGGGATGCTTCGGGCGGCACTGCAGACGAGTAGCTGGTAGCAGCTGAAAAGCCTCGAACTTGTGTACTTGGATGTACGATAATGATCTCATAGAGAACAATCTAGTGCCGAAGGCGTGAAGACTATAGTATTTTACTCCCAACATGACTAGTCGTTAATATGTATGGCGTATATATGGTTGTATTTGAGACGCTGGGTGAATTTGGAGCTATTCGTTGAATAGAGAACGTAGATAATAAAGGAGGATTGCAACGAATTCAGGAATCAACGAGCCCGTCTCGAGAATTAACGTTATACAACTTGAACAAATATTACACTCCATGGGAGTAATTGTTCTCATCTACCTCCTGTTTGTCCTTTGAAAGTGGTTTATGCCCGAAGATAAGAGCAGCAGGGTTCAATAGGGCGGGCGAAGCGCGGCTTGAGCGGCAACCGTCTTGCAGTCCTTCAGATAGATTCAGCCCGCAGATCGAAGGTGCATGAGCTACTTTGCGCGTAGAATCAATGTGCTGTGCAGGTCTCGACACATAGAGATAGAACACTGGCCTTACTTGTGGTACTTCGTAGCAACCGTACCTCCAATCTTGATCTCCTTGAGCACCACGTTGACACGTATACCTCGTCGTATTGGGCTCTCCCCCCCGGTCATTCGTGGAAAGCCCACGACTTTCCCTGCAATTGTATGTTGTGCGCCGCGCCTAGCCTTCAAGGAATAGCTACTGAAACACAACCAAACCGATGTGGCTGGCGAGAAAGGTGTCTGAGGATAGGCCGCCTGCAAGCCGCAAGCGAGCTTGGCGAGAGGTCTCTAGTGGAGGATGAATGTGATAGATTCGGGATTGCTATCTTTGGAAAGTATAGGATTCCTTGCGTGATTCTCGTAGGCCTGATTAGTGGGTTACCACCTTGGGCTATATTGGTTTTGCGGAGTCTTGAGATACCAGTAATGGGAAAGTTCGGCCTAAAGACGGCTTGAAGATTGTGGGCATGGTTCCGCCCAGCGCGTTATGAGTACTCCGTAGATTGTGAGTGAGCTCTGTGTACAGTCCCGCGGATGTGGGGGAGGATCCTGTTGGTGTGATTAAAGGCATCTCGACGCGCCTCTTGTGCATCTCAGTCCACACAGGACGATCGCCGTGTTTGCCCCTCGCTCAGTGGGTAGAGCGACTCAACGTTTGCTTTTCCTCCTTTGTGCCGTTTATGCAGCCATTATGCATGTGCTACACATTGTGGCTAATTGCCAAAAGGCGATCAACCAGACGCCTTTCGCCCCCGTGTTTCTAGCACAGCATCTAAGATATATTATCCCAAACACGTTGAATCATAGAAAAAACGCGTGAGGGGAAGAGGTGACTGAAACTTCGCAACAATCTGCCCATTTTGATGGGCTTTTGGTCCTTTAGGGGGCTCGTGCTGAACATCTCGCCTGAACAAGGGGAGAAAGTCTCGAGCAGATGAAGGAACGTCAACTCTTTCGACAAACTTTGCATCCATGGCGAAAAAGGGGCCCAGAATCAGCCCTGCGCCCATTAGCTATAAAGAGGCAAGTCAGGGTGGGACGGATGGCTGTGGGACTGAGACTCCAGACCAGGGTGGGCCTAGTTACTACCCACTCTAAACCCTCTCACCCGACCCACTCTAGAAACCTTTTCTCAACCTCATCTATCCCCGCTCTCGAAATTCGAAAACGCTCTCACCCTACCACGTTCCTCCCCGTGGGAAGTATCCATCCGCAAGTGTAGTATTCGATCCGCTGTTGAAACTATATCAAAGAACTCTCGGGTACCACTGGACGATACCTGCAAGCACCCTCCACTGAAGATTGGTTTTCGGTCACCAGGTTGCGATAAATGCTTTTTGACTAGAACAAGGGCTGTGATCAACAATAGAAACATTCTTCTAGGCGTAAATACTTAGCAACTATCTTGATCCATCGTCCTCTGTAATATTTCGGTAGCTCTAGACGATGCCACAAGCCTCCTCGTTCAAGTTCGGTTGACCAAAGACTATTGAAGACCTTATCTAAGGTTCTAGTTCTGATCCTAGTCTTTATCTCCTTTGGAGTGTCGATACATGGGCCCTTTTTTTTTGGATCTCGTCACGTGTATGTTTCTTCCTATGGTGCACGAGGAGTCCGTCTGATCTAGCGAAGCTTTTACCGCATATCAGGCAAATGTGGGCGGGCTTCTTTTTGCCCGGTGCACTACAGTTCTTTGACTTGAGATGCCGCGTAAAGTTTCCTTTTGCGTAAAGACCTTTAAGAGTCTTTCCGCAGTAGCAACAGGTTATGGAGTTATCCGATGCGTCCTGTAGTGCTGCCGATGGCGGTTGGTTGTCAGTTTGCAGTAGATGATTGGCGGAGAATAGCAAAGAACCATTCAAGGAAGCTGGTTGGACGTCGTCTTGGGTTTGCTCTCTAGCCTAGCAGTCAGCGTCTTGATTTGAAATCGTAAGTGCGTATGCATACCCTCGATTTACATGCGGCCCAAGCTCACCCGCGTCCAGACCAGCGCTCTTCTTTAAATGTTCATCGAAGACATATTGGCTACATTGTGGCTATTCAGCTTCCGAGCGCACGAGTACAATTTCTGCCTCTATGCAACATACCTTTCAGGATAGCTATCACTTTCCGTCAACCCTACAGCCATCACATTCACTCGTCCATCATTTCCTACCCCCTCCCAGGTTATTCCTTCCTTCATTATTCCAGAGGATGGTGATTCCGTGTCGAAACCGCTATCGAGCATTGAGTGATTGGAAATATTTTCAAGGGCTGGGACTAAGTTCGTAGCCAACAAGGACGTGGAATCGACATTTAACTTCAGAGCATCATCTCCTTGTGTTATGAGGAGTTTTGCCAATTGCTGGTCTCTAAAGTATGGTGAAAGCCGGAGTTTATTCATCGCCGTTATACCTCCTGTCAGATGCGTACTTTGTAGGGGGAACGACAGCATCTGATCATCATGCCATTGTTGTTGATATTGCTCCGGGCGCTCTCTGTGATCCTGCAGCTGCTCCCTTCTACCCATGGTGACAAACTCTCCGGCTCGGCGGCTACCCTTTAACCCTTAGTCCTTGTTACTGGCTAAAACTTGAGCTTTGTCCTTGGCCCAAGACTCCTTAGCCGTACACTATCTTCAAAGGTCACCTTAATGCCTTGAGGCCGTCCAAGTCTACACAGGCACGCGTTCTAGGAAAGGGGGTGGATGAGGACGCGTTGGAGCACGATGGTGCACGACGGAGCAAGAGTCGGGATATCTGCCTCTCTGTTCTCTCAATGAGCTTGAAGGGGTCGATTGTGGTTCGATGGTAGTTTGATATGGAATAGCCTTTAAGAACAACTATGTCGATTGTGGATTGTCAGCTACCCATCAAAAGAACGACGAAATGCTAAGGTTCATACCGGCTCCGCTGATTAGTCGGACAGGGGACGAGCCTGTCGCGTCTCTACGTTTGCCCAGCCTAGTGAGATCAATAGATGCTGCCTCGTTCCTATGCTGTTAAGCACCAGGCCCAGGGTTCCGAGCAATGGTCGGCCGCAACGCAGTAGTAAGGGTGTGTTTTCGGATCAACACTCTAGAAAGCCATCGTACTACGTAATCACAGACCACGAAGGCTCAAGTAAGGCTCAATCTCACCCCTTAGCTTCATTCTACCAGTGCTTGTTAAACGGTTGCAGACGTTCGTGCGACTGACTCTTGGTCCCACACCAATCAGACGCGTAAAGAGTAAAATGGCACGAATAGAGGCAACTAACATGATCACGTAAAACGTTCTGGCGTTACGATCAACTTCGTCGTTCTCACCTTTATCTACCATTGAGCCTACCACAATAAGCTTAAAGACGGTTGCTTAAGCTGAAGTGCTCGTAGTGCGGTTAACTGCATTCAGTCCTGTTGGTTTCTCATAAGCCGTGGATTCACGTCGGCGAGGCAGATAAATCAACCAAGGTGGCATACGGCTGAGGCACCCGTCCGACAAAGACAGTCTCTTCGAATTATAGCGGGGTCTCGCCACGGCGTTGTCAAGGCACATATTCCTGTTCCGTCTAAAGTCCCATGGGTGCAAAGCGAGATCCATAGAGTATATTGCAGAGCTCCCAGAGAGCACGGCATCTCGGAAGGCTGTTTCCCTGCCTTTGTTGTCCTCGAATACGCCTTTACCTAATATTAACAAAATACGGCATCGCCACACTGGCCACAGATATACGACATCTGGCAACGAAAAGCACTCTATTGGTTTCCTGACTCGCAGAGTTGGGATCAGCAACAAACTCACTAATGTCTGGTACTCTCCAAAATCTCATTCAGAATTCTGGTCTCGCTTAATCGAGGAGGCGGTATCGTGCACCAATACGTAGCATCTAGCTTGACGCTTCGAATTCACTACTTGTTGGCATGTCATCTTCTGCGGTGCGCAAATATTACGGCGACTTTAATTACCGAGAGCGGGATATGCGAGATTTTTGAGGGACTGGGGTGGGGCCTCTGGTCCTGCATTGCACCTGCAAGGGGAGTACGGCACAGCATATGGCCTCCTCCAGAAAAGCCACCACTGCCCTCCTCTCCCTGTCACATGGTTTTGGGCTCCTCACAACAAGACACCAACACCTCATAAGTTCAGTGAGAGACTTCGTAGTTATTAGCCCAGCTTGAGCACGCACTCCACGAGCGCGTAGTGAAACGTCAACTCGTTCGGCCCGAACCTTTTCAGAAACCGACCAGATCATCTATACTATCTTTTCCGAGTCTCACCGTTGCGTTTGAAGCTCTAGGAGCCTCTTACCCAATGATTTCTACGTAGCGCCTTCATCCTTACTCCTTGGTCATGCGTCTTTAGCTTCACTTGGCAGCCTTGCTGCCGTCCATACTTACATTCGTTCACTCTGGCCCGTGTGTTGGGGGCTAAGCATTGTCACCAGGTTCGGCTTCGTCCTGATCTATCACCGTGGCGCAAAATATTGCGCAATCCCTACAAAGGCCGCGATATATGCCACATCCCACAATCTAGATGTCTAGGTAATCGGGCTACTCTCGAAACGACCCACGGACAGAAGATAGCCTACCATACATAGCGCGCAATGCCGGAATTCGGTCTAGTTGACTAGCCGAACGCTACTAGATTATGGTATGGCAGGCGGTGCTTGATCAGCAATGCCCCTTCGAAAGCTCTGCCAGAGAACCATACTTCAGATCGGGCAGGAGCAGAGTCGCGGACGACAAAGCCTATCGTGTACCTGGAAATACTTTCGTAATATGAGCCTCAGTCACCATCGAGGCTACCTGCGGACCCTTGTGTGGCATGAAGGCCAGCCCAAATGTCAGCACTGTACCGACTTGCCGTTTTCGTTATCGAACCTGAATGTTGCCCCTTACCCTCACATGTCGCCTTGTGTTCAAGTAACAGTCAGTGGCTTTACCAAGCTTGTGTATTTGACTCAGGTCAAAGACAGTGCCTGAATTGTGTGGACTTGCAACGGCAAGGAAATCAGCCCGGACCCGCCTCCATCTCTACCAATTCGTTGTTCGAGCGAGGCAGTACTTCAACAGCCACACGCGGTCTGCCCTTTGTTGCGCCCTCTGAATGCCTTGCCAGAAATTAAGAGAATCAACGTCATTTCCGCTCCCTCCGATGACGAGGAAGTCTGTTTGCTTACGACTTTGGCGAAAGAATCTTACTATACCGTCTGTACGACCCGGAATGCACTCCCCGACGCAGCTACCACCTACCTCGCGGACGCCCTTGAGGCTTCAAATGTGGATGCACTCATCAGTCGATAGCAAAATAATCTACCGGAGCAATATTTTCCCGAAAGGATTTACGATACTATAAGTAGTGAAAATATTCTAATAGCGAATTTGAAAATCCAGAATTCCGAATCACTCAATGAACGCCAACTCCCATCCAACGGCGTTGGCTATGTCGATTAGGTTGAATGGCGTTTGTGCATATGCTTCTTGAGAGCATCGGATCTCTGATAAGGTTTCCCGCATAGCTCACATATATACTTTCTCCTCATATTAGGTGAAGTACAATCCCGGGACTTCTGATGTCGAGTGAGATTTCCTTTAGCATGGGCCCCTCTCATTACCTTTCCACAGTATTGACACGCTATGGAGTATTGATCACCTTGAACCATTGCAGGAGCCATGTTCCCTCCATCAGTAGGCGCATCATTTGTATTGGCCACTGGAGACTCCGTTGGAATAGTAGCATTGGCGGAAGGCAGTGTTATCCAAATTTCGCAACGCGCGCACCATATGAAGTTTGGTTGTTTGCTTTGAGTCATATCGGTGCTCATGCCCCGATCAGGAGGTATAGCATTTGTTGGAAAGGTACTAGACTTTGTTGGAGTAGTACTGTTGGTATGAACAACCGTGTCCTCTTTGCAGTGCGGGCATTGTATGGAGTTTTCTTGCCCGCTTTGAGATCCATGATTGCTCATTCTTCCACTAGTATGCGCATCATGCATTAATTGCATCTCTGAGACAGTTTGAGCGTTCCTGTTCTCAGGGTTACTATATGTGGCAACATCGAGACATGCACGCAGAAGTAGAACTTGAGACAGCTTACCAGTCATTCGGACCGCTATGGCTTCCATAGAAGTAACTTCTGCTTGTGGGTTCAACCGGTTGGTCATCTCTATCCAACATATCAATTCCCTTGCTCTAGGTGGATTGGCGTGTCACTTACATATGATGACCAGTCAAATTAGGGTCCACTTGCCCTATTCCTCCAAAGTCGTCCCTAGCATCACACTCGCGATATTCGGAATTATCCATTGGTGTGTCTATAGGAGGTTCCGAGACATGGGGGCGACTGTCCCTTCTCGGATAGCGTCCGAGTGTATATTGATGGGAAACCAGGCCTGGCTCTATCAGTTCATGCGGTCTATTGTAACCGTTCAAAACTTCCGCCTGAAATTCCTGAGCTCCACGTGAGTTCGGCTGTTGAGCAGGCCAGTTGGAGTCATGTTGCGAATAAGAAGGTGGCAATTCTTTATCACGGTCCTCATCAACTTCTGAATAGAGAACATCGTATTGGGCTGGTTGATCAAGAATTGCAATACATCCTGCATCGAAGCTCTCATTTTCTTCCTCCTGTGTAGGGTCAGCTCAACAAGACCTACTTCCTTTCTAAGACCAACTCACCGCGTGAGCTTCATTTGGGAGACTGCTCAGATTTCTTAATGAGTAATCGTCGGCCTGTTGCATTTTAGATGGGTGTGTTAGACGACCCTTAGTTTTATGGGTCAGCATTATGCGGTAAAACTTGTGAGGTGCCGGTGTAGGCTCTTAGCTGATTAAGATTCGGTAATCTTTACAAGAGATTGGGAGTGCTACCTGTCTTGCACGAACTTCGCGTTCTGCTATAGTGGTCGGAGTAATAATAGAAAGACGTCCGGGTGGACCAACAAAGGCTACTGATAGAGACAAGACGAGGAAAAGAAGGAGATTTTCGAGATTGTGACATGGCTAAGTCCAGTGGCTGCATTATGAGTCTTATATCCTTCTCTAGTCGGTGTCTGCTGGAAAGGCAAATAAGGCTGCGAACATTGGCCATTCGGGACAGACTTGGCTAACTAGTTTCAAGAGAGAAAGGGCTAATTCGGGGTGCTATGACCGACTGCACGTCCCTCCCAAGGCTGCATGTCAGGTGGAATTCGCCCTCCGGCATTCACCTTTTTTTGAAGTCAATCCAGAATTGGCTTGCTGTCAGAGGGCGATGTATGGCCTCCGCTTTAGGAGCAGATTGTCGAGTCATTTTTTGTACAACTCTGCTTTTCTAGACGCCCTTTCGGTACTGCCTCGTCCCGAGCGATAACGTAGACATGCCTGACAGAAATGGCCTGACGCTAGCGCCCCCAGTCTACCGTTGTCAACCGTTAAGCCCGTAGAAGGAAAGGGGCATTTCTACTACACTTGAACGACACCAGCCGATTCCTAAAGGTATGCTTATCTTAGCTTGTGCTACTTAAACGCAAGCCAGCAGTGACTGGAAGATCTACAGTTGGGTCTTGTAATCAGATACTGACGAGGTGCATGCCAGAATCACATGGAAGCTTTTGCATGGATTAAGTTTGGGCGCTTCCCAGACGGGGCGATGCTTCTACCCATCTGTATGATAATATTGAGAATGGATACGAGACCTATCTGCCCCACTATTTCGGACTCACAGGGCTAAAGGATTTCTTCAAAAGTTTGTTCCAGTGTGTCTCACCCTCTATCTGGGCGTGTCTACATATTCTGTATGCATCGTTCCAGGGCTTGTACGCCAATCGTATGCGACTTCTAGGAATCTCAATCGTTCCGGCAACAAATCCTGCCGAGGAACGGCATCCTAGGAATGAGTATTTACAGAGTCTCCATGATCGATAAATTGGCATTAAACATGTTTCAAAGCTGCAAGTCTTACTGCATGATCGTCATTTTTCTTGCGCCAACACCATTCGCTGTAGGTGGGGTGGACACACACTTGCAGCTCAGAATGAGCCGCATCCGAATGTTTCAAGCACTGTGGTGTTATGTCTTACCTCGACCTTAAGGGCTCTAGGATAGGGATATCCTTTAGAATTCGCGGAAAACACGCAGCCCCTGGGGGCCGGCGCTTAGAGTGGCAGGTGGCGTAGAATGCATTTTGACCTTAACTCAACAGCAACAACGATCCCACCATCTCAACGGGATACCTGGACACAAATTTCACGCTACAGCGAATTTTTCGAGCACTGTGCGCATCTCTATGTTTCTAAGACATTGATTGGCTGTCTCACTGGTCCTCCATACACGCTTCCCGCGACACCGCTCATTTGCGTTGTTGAAAGATGACGCGGGGCTGCAGCCCTCCATTCTCGAATAGTTTTCCGTCCTCCGTCATTTCCACTGCATTAGGCAAAGGTAGATGTTGAACTTAGGGACGCAATTCTATCCATCAAATTACTGGTGTCAATTAGCTATGTGTTTGATAGTCGGTGTTCCGAGCTCTTCAGACGGCAGCGGCTCGTACCCGGAATCGTTGCCTGGTTACCTGCCGACATATCCATGGACAACCGTTCTTGACACATTATCACGCATGCCAGGCTTAATCATAGTCAAGCGTCGGAATTGCAGCACTGATCGCCAGCCCCTCGTGTTTTCCAATTCCACGAGCATGGAACGACAACAGCCCATAGGCTGCTTAGGGACTCAAACGTGGCGGAAAATGTATGAAGCTATCGATCTAGACTAATATTTGTAAGGGCGCAGAGTACGTGCTAGGGTCTCTAATCATTGGATATGGGCTTCTCGTTCTCCCATACGACACAGATGCCTTAGTCCTTCGGCGCGTAGGCGGTGAGCTACGGCTATGTTGGCATCTGATCGCATCTCGTCGTACGTCTGCCTTTTCTTATTTAATCCATTTTCGCACTGCCAATCTCAAAGGTCGGGGCGCCCAATATTGGAGACGACGAGGGAGAGTGGTGTTCCAGGTCAAGCTTGACCGGCTGAAAGCCTGTACAAGATTTCGCCCTTAGAGCAGCCTCGAGAGCTTGCCGCTACTACCTCTTCTAGACAGCTTTGGGAGCTATGGTGTTGCTCCCTTGCTGTCAGCCTTTTAGGTTGCCCTAGGTAGCTCTTATGGGCTGTTCAATTGCACCAAGTCATCCAATAGAGCGAGGAGTATATTCTCCGTCCGCTCTTAGTATTATCTTCTATTCGCTCCACCTCACATCGCATTACACAAAATTAATTGGACACTGTGATGCATTACACAGCCTCCGTGGAAAACATACATTTTTTGAGCCGGTGGCATTGCCCTGCAACTAGGTACGATCCTTTGCTGTCTATCGTCTTAGTAACTGTGCCGGATAAGCGGTTCGAGCTCATTTGTTACGTTCTACTCATGCAATTTCCTTTTCATCGTTCCTTCAGACTCATTCCTTTAGGCGTTCTCTTTTTTTGGGCTTTAACACAAGGCCATACATGATGGTCTACTACCAGAAGATTATTGTTATATTCATCTTCCTAGCGATGTTTTACGTTGAACGAAGCATTGATAGGGCGTAAATCCAGTATGTACAGCCATGCAGCACTGACACAATGGTCATCACTTTACTGCTCCTCTCAGCCTTGTTTCGGCTTTCCCACCCCTGGGTGTCCAATCCCGACTAAAGAAGCGCATGATAGATAAAAACATTAGTCTCCGGATGAAGATTGAATGGTCACTGCTGAATTTGCTCCGTCACAATGCATTTTCACCGGCTGAAGGATTCAACTAAATCATGCAGATCTAAGAATCGACCACGTCGCAACATTTGCTCTTCGCCAGTCAATCATGGTGTGGAGATGCGTTAAATTTCTCGGTATTACCCGCCGAGTTAGATCCACTCACATTGGTTTGCCTTACAGCCTAGATTGCCTCAAATGTGGGGTGTTTGCCTCTTCAGGGTCAGCCCAACGTCACTTGTTGTTTTCCTTGAATCTCGGCTACATGCATTACACTGCCTCCGAAGCAAAAATATACTGCACGTATGGCAACTTTCGGAAACCGGAAGCGTAATTCTGCTCAACATTGGACGGGCGACGTACAGCCACACAAGCCCCACAGCCGCTTCATCAATGGCCTTTGGGATTTGGTCCTCCCAAGACAGCTTCAATCTGAAAAGGGTAAATGACTACGTCTATACAGTGGCTTGGAATTTCACCAGAGAACGGGCTATTTTGAATCGATGACCTAGTGATCTAAGGCTGAATTATATGTTTGGGTTCCCCCGTGTCCGTGCCGAGCGTTGTAGTGGCCGGACCCCAGTCTTCAGCCTCATTTTGCCCTATGGACTAGGATCGGACTTGAGAATGGATCCTCCGCTAACCGTATACGCGCGTGTATTTTTTAACCGTTCTAGTCCAACCGGGAGCAGCGGTCCATGTATACCCATGCATGTGATATCTACTTGGCGCGATTAGAACGTCTGGCTTTCCATGTACCCCAAGAGCATGGCTAGCGTGCTGTCGTTTCGGCCTGATTCATGACACCGCTCTTTTCGCTAATGACCAATGCCATGAACTTTGGATTGATAGATTCTTGTCGTTCGATATACCTAGCACCCGCCTCGGCCATGCTGCAGCATAATTGCGGAGAAAAGCTATGTGCGCGAAATGAAGTCTTCTGATTGTTGCTGCTGGCGCAATCGCGTGTGGGAAGATTGGCCATTCCATTCACGTGGTTAGGCATACATAGAAATACAGAGACCCAATTGGGTACCTTGAATGCGGCCCAACGACCTGGAAGGATATCGAGCGCAATGTGTCTCGATTTTACTGGAAGATAGATCTGACCTGCAGCTTCCTGGTACCCTGTCTGTGGGCTGTCTGCTAGCTATCTGCGATCCGTCTGCGATTAAACGCGGTGAGGACTTTCCCGAGTAGGGAAAACGAAAAATTTTCAGTAACTTGAATCAAGAACTAAGTCGGATGTTGCAGCGTCGGCAGGAGCAGGTCGCGTATTGAAAAGGAGAGGAGGGCACCCGTCGGAGCTCTCCCACACTTACTCTGGTCGATTTAAGAGAAGCTGGCAAGGAGCCGCGGCCGTATATGGTTGACATAGTCATTTTATGCGGCGATGTTACGCATTGACCATGGTTCCACCTTCCCACTACAGTAGAACGCGTTTCTGGGAAACGATTCGCTGACTTCTGCGGAACGCTAAATTTTGTTTTGACCTCACCCAAGAGAACGAAACTGTAGAAAATATTCGACACTATCCTACATCTTACTCAAGCCCGCATTGAATAAAGATATAATGAAAGCGTACGGGCTCTTATCATACATGGCTTATAACGATAGGATGGCCAAAGGGGGTGCCACAAAAGGAAAGAAATAATGGCCGACAAACGTTGAAGAAAGGTTCGGATTAAGAAAGAACATCGGACCAAAAATATAGCTAGGAGAACAAGAATCCCGAAATAAGTAGCTTGTCCGTCATTGGTGTGTGGTAAAATACTTCCGTGGCTACGCTCATCGAGACTCGCCGAGATCATGATTTTCCTTTTTACTCGACTCTCAAACGCATTCTACACCTTGGGGTTTCCTTAAGCGTCGACCATCATCAATATTGCATGCGCCCTATATCATCCCTCCCTTTAAGATTCGTTAAGTGGCGCATGGTAGCAAGCATCGGTTTCACTGGTTGACTTATACCAATGGCGGTCGATGTATGTTTTGCCATTTCGCTGCCTACTACGGTCGCTAAAAGTCCATATCAGTCAGTCACAAAGGATTATTACATGGATCACTAGAAAAGAAAAGATGAACGAATCATACCTTGGCGTTGCCGTGACTTCATACCTCTACTACCTCAGCCGAGACCTATCAAACACATCCCCGTCAAATTCGGCACTCGTCCTAGACTCGTCACTCGGGGCTGTTGGTGAGTCGCTATAAGCTACAGACCCGCCATATTTCTTTCGAGTTTTCGGTGGCCCTTTTCCGAGTTCCGGATGTCCCCTTTGATGCTTGACCAGAGCATCTTCCTAGATCGTCATTCACGGATCATGGCTCTTATATTTCTAATTGCTTACCTTTTCTTTGGTATGTCCGTGTACATATCGTACAAGGGAAAATAGCTATAGTCGACCCGTGCTTGCATTGGACATGACGAACGAGATTTCGTTGAGCATATTGACCTGTGTAGATGGCTGGACATTGACTACATAATTTGGGTGGGGGGTTATCCCTGAGCGCCTGTTAGCGACAAGAAATGGAAGAGTTTCCCCCATTCTTAGGATAGTTGGCCAACCTTGTCGGAGCTGGTACATGTTCAGGGTATGCATCCAAGTAGGGGTCCTTGTCTTCCCCGTTGATACCACCATGCAGCTGTTCCGCCTGGGGCCAGGAATGAGGGTGAGGGGACCAATTGGAAGAAATTAACTCATCCGGACTGTGGTAACCAATTAGCACACAGAATCGACAAATGAACGTTTAGAGCGACTTACCTGTACTCAATGCTATGCGTGTGCTCCTGATCCGGACTATCGGATGGGCATTGCAAAGGGATGACCGACAAGTTCTGTGGCATTGGCATAAAAGGATTGGTTTCTGTCTTCTTCCCCGTGGTTGATTGCATGTTCGATAGAGACTTCTTTGGGGGTACTGGAGCTTGGGAAGACTGATTCCTTGGTTTTACGAACTCTACCTGGTCTGGATCACCGCATGCAGTAGACTGGTTGACTGGAGCATATCCGTGCATGTTGTGTGCGTCTGAATTACACCAGCATATGAAGCCACTACGAGGTAGGTCGTCTATGCCTAAAGCTCCGTGAGCCAGTGGCCCATAGATTCTGGGAGTGCTCGGCGGCAAGGAAGGGGGCTGCTCCGCGATGGTGGCATTAGGATGCTGCGATCGGCCAAAGAGGATATACGGGGATGGGGAAAGAGTAGTTGGTGTCTGATGCCAGGTTTTCCCTCCCGGAAACTCCCCTTCGATAATATCCATTTCGTTGAACTCGGATTGAAAATGAGGCGTACTGATTACGTTCTGCATGGTGAGTACGCTGCTTGCTATTAGTCACACGCTATTAGTTTTCCATTGCGGCTTAATTGCCATACGCTTACAAGCCTAGAAGTACAGTGTGGTTGCAGGGGTATGTGTTGTCACTTCGCCTCGAACGGTAGAGTGCTACTTCGACGAACTAGCATCCATTATTAGCTGATCGGGAAGGCTTGCCGGAGGGCAAAAACAGAATAAAAATCATGCTGGCTTGACAACAAATGGTGGATACACTGTCTAAGAGAACTTTCACTCACATTGGAAGGGTTCCGCGCTTGTGTTCTAGGAAATAATATTGTCAATGCACAGTTGGGGCTCTAGGATTCGACCGGGTGTACCGGGCAGCAACCTCCTCTCCCCCTTCCCGACTTGTTTGCTTTTAAGATGTCTAGATGCAGATCGAAACGGTCGGGGTCAAAGAGTAGGACCTTTGCTTCGCCAGGCTGTGAGTCCTGGTCGTGCCAGCGTCATTGGTATTTCACGGCGTCGAAGATAGGCAGCGAGACTCGTGAGCGCGAATAACCGCAAGTCCTCCAAAGGGAGGCCGGCCAAACACAGTGCCATTTCCTTGATGACTGTGTACTTTCAGCCAGCGCAGAGTGTATCCGTGCTTCATGGACGAATTACAAGGTAAAGCGAATCTCACACGAGTGATTCCAGACTTAGTAGGCCTCTCTAAGTCGTAGCCTCACTATACATTGATTGTCCTTCCGCAACGTGGATCCACCCGTGTCGTGAGAGCTGGTCGGCTGGCGAACCTAGATTTACGGCGGTCGTATTTAGCGGTGCGGAAACAGCGTGGAATTTTCGTGGAATGTAAGAGGGCGATTTCGCACAACCTAATCCTGCCATCTTGGGTACTTTAGCGTGTAATCTTGATGCGCTGTCTCGCCGGTGAGTTAACCAGGTGGCCACTATCAAATCCAATGGGAGGAGAATTTGGAAGGGAATAATCTGACTTAACTAGCATCAGGCAATGAGTTCCATGCATGATCCAACGAGGGGCAAACACGCTTCTAGAAGGCAAGGCGATATAAGAGTGGGCGGTGTGACTTGACACTTGCGGCACGCCCAAATGCTTACTAGCAGAGGAGGGGCAGAAGCGTCGAGCGTCCCAGCGGAATGCCCCTAAGCAAAATGTAGCTTCCTACTCGCCTCGTCAAAGCGAACGTAAGACGCTGGGAAGCTTGAGGCGGAGTACACAAGGTTTTTAAAGCCAATTGGGTAGCAGTCGGGTTAGGAGTCGGGTATTGGTTGTGTCCGACTGTTGAAGAGATGTTCACTCAACCTTCCCGCTACAACGCTGCTGCAAGCCTCGGTCTCCGACAACATCTAGAAGTCCATCATGTTCTGATAATTTACTTCTTAGTAACCCCACAGCGGTACCGGCTTCCCGTCATACACTAATGAATTGACGCCTACAGCCCAGGAGTGCTTCGCCAACTTGATGGCTTCTGAGGGGACGCAGGCCGCTCCGCAAAGCGACATGATTATTGAGGGGTAACACCGAAATTGGGAGAAGAGGCGTGGAGTGGAGGCGAAAATGACGTGTTATGCCTCATGGCTGAGGCCACTAGCCGAGTTCGTATCGTTCATTTCCGCCTACTCTTCCTCTCAACGTCAAAGGCCGATTCGATCAGGAGCCTGAACATTTGAAGAACAATACAGAACCCAATTCCAGAACTGGATGGGGCTCAACCGAGTGAACTATCACGACCAGTGTATATTCACGGACAGCATAGTAGTAGTAGCTTCTAACAGACGCTTGAGCACACTGACACGAAATTTGCTATGCGATCTTGATCAGGGCAGTCGACATCTGCGGCTATCAACCGAAGACTTTACGATACGTCGCGAGACGCACGCGCTTGCATATATAGTAAGAAGAGGACAGAAAGAGCTTTTCTTATCACTCAAAGAGGCCTTGCGCTTGAAACCGAGAGGTGTGGTTGTACGACCAGTTGCTGGAAACGCCTTCTGTACGCCCTTTTCACAATCTCCAGATTTCCCGTGTGCCGAGGTCGCACAGAGAACTCAAATTTGGTAGATGTCCAAAATAATAGGCCAGTATAAGCCCTACCTCCTTCCAGAGACCCCCTGCACCTGCGATAACCACGTTTTGCGTGACGACGATTGTGCGCTGTCAAAAATTTAGTCCCTCCGTATTACAATTAACACTTACGATATAGGAAGACGACCACAGGACGGAAACTAGCAGATACGTTGAACATACCTCACTCACCGGTCGATGGAGATCGATGCGCCATGGCTGCATCAGGCTGCAGGCCGTTTTGAAACTTAGCAAACCTTAAGTGGACTTGATCAGTTTCTCCGACATCGGCTCCAATTCCTTCAGGTCATTTGTTGAAAGTCTCCCCAATAGCAAACGGAGGCCGCAATCGGGAGCCTGATGGAGTACACGCATTCCAAAGACAGATATGCTAGGCGATTTCCGGGCGCCCACGCTCTGTATGGATGTATATGTATTGACGTCTCCTGTCTAACCCCGTCCACGTAGACGCTCAGATCAAACCGTCGATATCATTATCGAGTCTCAGAGCAAAACAACGAAGGGCGACTGGGCGATATTTCATATTGATAAAATAAGCCTAGGAAGCTGAGCCGAGGACGTCTTGCTACATATGTTGATTCGTATAATGATATCGGTGTACAGAAAATCTTACTGTCGGGTAGTTCCTATTTGCCCCATGGTAAAAGGATGTACCCTACCAGACTGTGTGTTCGGACACCTGCCCAAGCTAATGCAATGAACACGATACTGCGTCCATTTTGAATCTGGCAAACCATCCTAAGACTGACAAAACTAAGGCTATCAATTCCATTCCAGCCGCCCCAAAGGCCATGTTTCCTGAGTCCCCCACGAAGCCTTTCAGAATATTGATAGTCGCATCGCCTTCTCCTCGGTTTATCTCATTGTTGACATTCCCGACCCGCTCTTGACCCTTCGAAATCACTTCATTCAAATAATCAATCATCACTTTGGCACCTACCTTCGTTAATTCAATCGTCTTAGCTCCTTTGTGTAATGCATTCGAGTCTTTAGCTCTTGATAGATGCGCCCTATCTATGGCTGAAGAACTTGTCCTCTTCTACCTACTTGTAAATAGTGTAGAATATCGGACGTATATCTAAATAAGGTAGCATTTGATATCACGTCTATTACCTAACTATATGCCTCATGTCAGTCAGAATTAAGTTTAGACTCAGAAACCACAACTCAGAGCATCCTTCTTTGCATCCCTCACTATCATTTCCACCACCAACCATGCACCTATGAAGAACACAATTCTATACGTTAAATACAAATACTATCTAAAAACCATCAAAATACGAAACAAGCCTACCACTCGCTCAGTCGCAAAAAAAGAGTGAAAAATAATACTCAAACACATGTCACACTCCACTCCTTCTACCCGCCCCCCTTTAACAACCCTTCTCTCTTTATCACTTTTCCTACCACATACACCTAACCTCCTCCAGAATCAAAAGCCTATCCTTCCTCCACTTGTCAAAAATAACGCCCTATAATATTCACATTGAGTTCCCTCTCTAACCTCGTAACCCAAACAGCGAAGCCTAATAAAACCTATTCACTCACTACTCCAAACATCTCCTACAACCCTCGATCCTAAGACCTACTTCACACTTGAAAAATACATATCAAGCGAACCTCGCGTACGTATAAATACCAGAAAACTCACACTACACTCCTCCCCCCCGGGCTCCCCTCTCCTCCACCCAAAATAGACACACTGCACCACCTACTATATGTATAAACTCCCCGAACCCGGCCAAGCTAACGACTACAACAGAAAAACCAACCCTCTTCCACCCATAATCTTATGCAAAACCTTTGCCAGCTCTGATAGCACACTCAACATACTCCTGTTTAGCAAAGATAACCAATACCCGTTACTAAAAAAATTTTTTTTTTTTTTTAAAACAAAAATTAAATAATATCTGACTTCCGCAGCCAGTACCTCAAAACTAAAATGAAAAAAAAAAAAAATAAAAAAATAAAAATAAAAAAACCGCCCCAGGTACAACATAATACCTAGCGTCTCAAACACATTCGTAGCCCGAGGAAATAGATGGATGGACGGATGGTACATTGGAGCTAGATGCTCGAGCTCAGCTTCACAATCATAAATTCTTATTGCGAAGCCAAAAGAAAAAAAAAAAAAGAGTAAACGATACGAAACACAAATGAACGCATCGCAGATCCTCTCGCCCCATGTCTCTAAAACTAGTATTTCAACACGCACGACTAGTATTAGTCTAAATGCCAATAGTTAGAGTCACGATAGCAAGGAAATCAAAGGCATTTTATGGTAGAAGACTAGTTTGATTTCCATTTTTCTTCCGATGAAGGATATCCTTTTCTAAATCATACCCTATCCTATTCCTCACCACACTAGCACACCCAGCCAGCGGGTTGGAGGGACATTTCAAAGATGGTAGCGAATGTGGGGGTATTGAGAAGAGAGAGCACAACAGTGAAAACCAGGGTCTGGATCGGAGGGGGGAGGGTACAACAGGTCCCCTCCTCATCCAGGTCCTCAATATAAACTCCACAACCAGCAGGCACCTTGCCCACCGAAGACATTCCGTCCATCCGTGTGTATAGTCCATGTCCTGACCGATTCCCAACCCAGCGCTGAAACAACATTGAATAACATCAATTTGGTAGTGAGGGTTGAATGCGGAGAATCCAAAAACTGGGGTAACATGCAGACAGACACCATGATCCAAAACCAGTCGCTTCGTAAACTCGTGAAACTAAATAGAAGTATTTGAAAGGCCAAAATCGAAATTAAAAAGCCGAGATAGAAGAATATAGGACAAAAATATGGCTAGAGACATTTCTTCAACCGTCATCGTCCGCATCATCATCATCCTCTTCTTCGTCATCGTCCTCGCTCGTGCTAGGTCTTTGAAGTGCAGTTCCAGTCTTGACCTTTTTGGCAGATGGGGTTCCTTTGAGCTGAGCAGAAGGGGGTGCTTTTCTTTTCGATGCAGAGTTGTTTGGGAGTTGCGTGGCCTTAGCAGGAGTCTGGGCGTTTTCCTTGTTATTTCCGTCGTCTTCACCCCCGCCTTGAGCCTTGGCCGCTTCCATTGCAGCGACTTCATCGGCTGTAAGGAACCGTCCTCCGGGACCACGTGGACGTCTCATCGCGTGATTATGTCTCGACTCATGCAAATACGGTTTCCGTCCCTTAGACGTGAGGCGAAGAGCATCTTCAAGCTTTTGTCGGGCAAGTCGCCTCTTCAGAATACGATGGAATTGCTTCGCATTCACATAGAGAGGCGCTTCCTCGGCGGGTGCTCCAGCAACAAGCTCCGGCGATTGCTGGTGGTTTTGAACAGGTGGAGGCTGCTGAGGCATCTGCGGCGGTACCGATGGTCTTGTGGGGGCATGGTTCATAACTGGCTGAGGCTGTTGAATGGCTGGGCTGTTAATCTGCGTGCTCATTCGTCGCTGTTGCATTGCCTGAGCAGGGGTCATCTGAACTTGAGACGGAAGGCCACCAGCACTCATCGGATTCGACACAGAGGTTGGAGAACGCGGGGCGACGCGTCCGTCAGTCTTGATCTGATTCCCCGACAGACGCGGAGACGCGCGCGGATCTTGTGGTAGTTGACCCTGGAGCGCGTTCTGGTCGTAATATCCAGCAGGGCCCGCGGCCGCAGCAGTCGCCATTGCAGCGGCTTGTGTCGGTGACATGCCATACTGCTGATGCATGGCTGGAGGCATATAGCCCTGCTGCGTATAGTTCATCTGCGGGTGGTGTTGAGAATTTGGCGCGCCAGGCTGAGAGTATGGATTACCCTGCGATGGAAGAATTGGAGAGGTCTGTTGATACATCTGTTGTTGCGTTGGTGAGGTTATCGACGAGCTTCCCGCGCCTGGAGCTTGCGCCCCGCCATAATTTTGCATATGTGCGGGAGGGTGTCCGTGGTGAGGTTGTTGATACTGGGCGTAGTCGGTCATGTCTGCGAGACCCTGAGGTACAAGATACCCTGGGGCGTACAGAAACGAGCTTAATGTAGGCGGGCTCGAGGCGGCGTCGCCTTCAGTATTACCCCAGATGCGCCACTATCGGACACAGACCCGTCCTTCTGTATCAGTATTCTGTAAAGAGTGCTCGGAATATAGCAGTCTCGGACGAGCTACAGCACAGAATACAGTGCAAGGGTGGTGATTGGGACGCTTGTTCCGTTTGATGTCGCGATCGGGCGGTCGAGTGCGAGCGCGCGGAGACGCGAGATGGAATCGCGGATCTTCAGCTACTGGTCGAGAGCTGGAGCCTGGAGCAGAGGCGAGATTAGCATGCGACCAATAGGTTGATGGCTGGGGGGCTGTCAGAGGGGCCAATGCAAGTCGGAGCTTACCTGGAGCTGGAATCTCGCGTGAAGTTGATACGGCGGGCCTTTTGGCTATGTTGATCTACCGACGGATTAAAAGCTGTCTCGATAATGCTGTTTTGTTTGCTGAGTCGAGTCTAGATATCGGGACGACCGGTCTATCTAGGCGCGCAGCGACTGCTGGGGTCACGTCACGGAAGCCCAGATGCTTGATGCGTTGTCAATGGCCACGCTTATGAGGCGAAAACGCTGGGGGAGCGCACGGTTGTAGCCTCAGCGCAAGTCTGAGGCGCGACTCGGGCGATTGGGCGATCCGGGATGGTGAGGCGGTGCGCTTGGGAGATGGCCGCCAGCAACGGTAAGAATGCGGTTCAAAAAAGGGCCGCGCCGTGTGGGGAAGGGACCGTTGCAGCAGTTCACCAGTCGCAGAGGGAGTAGAGAATTGTCGACGCTGGGAGCAGCAATTGTTAGTTAGCTTAAGACGCCGAGAGTCGAGCAATTGGAGGACTTCGAGGGTGGGCATGTGCTGGCGGGCGGGCGATTGGAGGTGATGCGTTGGCAATGCAGGTTCATGCATGCCCGCGAGCACACTTACCGACTTTAATCAGCAACAAGGGCATCCACGTCGCAACTCTGCGCGCAGGCGATTGCTGCGCCGGCCAGTGACGCTCTTTTCTTGCGAGTGGAGCTGGTGGCCGAGAGCGCTCTACCCGCGGCTGCAATGGCTTTGGCGAGCAGCAGGGACAGGTATAAAGTGATAAATTGACGCGGCGCGCACAGCTGACTCTGGATATACTGGAGAGCTGGCTGTGGAGCGCGGTACAAGGCGCACTCTGCTAGATAGAACGAGCCGTGTGTTGCCCTTCCTAAAGCGGTAGGGTTAGCAGCGCGACGGATAGAAGATGCGTGTGAAGGTATACAGGACGCCTGGCGGCGCGCAGGGCGGACGGTGCCGGCAGCGCTCCAATGATGGGGCAAGGAAAATTAATGACAGCGTGGTGACGCTGGAGGAGCCGTGGAGTGGACGACAGCGGGTTCCGACAAAGACTTACCGAAGAGCAGTCCGCAGCGGATCGCGGTCACGAGATTTTGTGGTGGTGAGGAGCGCGTCTGGCTGGGCAGCTTGTAGCTTGTCTTACTGGCGCGAGCGGATGGGAAGACCAGGGGCGAGCAGGCCTTGCACGCTGTGTGGATGCGCCGTGTGCCTGTGTGCGCTGGAGCCGTCAATCTGCGCTGGTCCACGAGCCTGTGTCGGTTGCGCAGAACTCGTGATGGGGAACGTGATAGGTTGCGATAGAGCGCGATGGGTAGCGCTGGTAGTGCAGGGTGATTGGGCGAAGGGACGCTTGGGAGGAAAAGAGGAAGAGAGCGGATTGGTGTTGGGAGCGAGGAGTGCTGGTTTATCATTCGACGCGCGCGCGGGCAGTAGCCGTGGTCCGGGCGAGCATTTTCAGGGATCGGTGCCAATAACAGGCCGTCGCCGCTGCCTTTTTTCTTTCTGCGCACGCACGCCTCTAGCGCTCAGCGCTGCAGAGGGAGGCGCGACCCGCCGCTTCCCCCCGCCAGCCCGCCCAGCAGTCGCTCGCCCAGCCGCCGCTCTCTGGCGCCTGCCTGCTGTTCCCGCGGAGAGCGAACAGTCTGCTCTCTCCCCAGCTCGGCCCCATACATAATGCGCTGCTCTGCGCTGCTCTGCGCTGCCCGCCATGGCCTCGACGGGCGGCGGGCTGGGATGGGCAGGAGGGGAGGCGCGCCGGCGAGCAACGGGCGCCCGCTCCGAGGCCCTTCAATGACGCTCAGTGGAGCGGTGTGCCGGGCTTGACGTGGACGTTGTCTGCGCTGCGCTCGCTTCCGCGTGGTCCCTCACGCCTCCGCCTGGCCTGCTCCATCATGGACTATGGCCTACACTGGACGTGATGGCGCCCGCGATCTGCTCGCAGCCTGTCGCTGGCCAGACGGCTGGCCGCCGCGCGCAAAATTCATAGTGCAGGCAAATCACAGTCGCACCCTGCTTCGAATTTCCGTCGCGTAGCCAACTGTGATGGAGGACATTTCGTCCCCTTCACGCTACCCCCCGGTCGCTCCGGCTGCCATTGGCCTGCTGGCTGAAATGACTGCGCCGCCCCTCCTCATCCCGGAGCTGGAACGCCCGCGTCGCCCCATCCCGCTGACTCCCACCAGCCCGAAACGTTCTCAGATGCCCCTGTACGCACCAACTCTCCCCCCTTCTCCGCAGACCTCGCAGCATCAGATGTCAGCAGTCTGTCCTTTTTGTTTTGCGCCGCAGCAAACATCCTACTCCCCAGCACTGCACCCGCTCCTAGCCTCCTGGCGCTCCATTGCTCGGTAGCGCTTGGGCGCTTGGGGCCAGCCCACCCGCAGTCACAGTCACACTGCGTATCCTCGAGTTATCGTCTCTGTCGCTACCCTTCCGCAAGCCCCGGGATCCCAGCGCCTAACTCGTCGCCTTGCTGCAGGAGGTCGTCGCCTCGAAGCCCTGCACGCAGAGGCCCTGAGCCTCCTTCGCGAGCCCTCAGCAGTTTGATAGCGTCCTGTCGATGTCGACGAGTATCATGCCCATTCTCGGCTGGGATTGGCCGGCCCCACGTCTCGGCGTCGTCTCAGAGGGGCGATACATACGACGTCAGCGAGCAATCCATGCATCGGACGGCGTCAAAGCTTCTGATCCTCATGCACAGAATAATCGCGTCGTCAAGACGGATCCACGGTCCAGCATGGCTGCGGCGCCAACTTGGTTGCAGATCATGAATCTTCTCTCCACCTCGTCCAGATGCTGCGGGCTGCTTGCCCCCTCTTTTGCAACCAAAGGTCTGTCTCAAGTTGATGGCGCCTCAACATCTCGCTCTGGCGACCAGCCACCTCATTTTTCTCGTCTTTCCTGCGTGCTGCCCAACGCGGTCATGATTATGCCGCCTCATTGCTCATCTCGCACCGCTGCCATGCCGTCTAGTACCCAGCAGAGTGGTCCGGCCGTCTCGTAAAGGTCACACACGCTGAACGAGCAGCGTGGACGGTTTCGGCGCTTTTCCCCCAAGGTTGCGTCTACTCCGAGAGCCTGAAAAGCAAATTTGAACCCCAAATTATGATCCTCTTTGCTTTCGGTTCCACTCCTCACGCGCTTTGCCTAAGGTCTGTGGCCGGCCATGGCCACGTTGAACTGACAGTGGCAGCTTCGCCAGCACAGTGCAATCTTCAGGTGATGATGGCTCTATTCCGACCTCTGTCAATACTCGTGTCTAGCTCGCTTGATGTGTTTCTTGCTCACCCAATGTCTGGTGCCATATTACCCGAACCGAAACGCCTCGCTTTGCCGAACTCGAAACTGCCGGCAGACACGCCATCCCAACGTCCATTATCCAGAAGAGAAGCGCGCCTTCAAAGGGCCTGCGAGATCGTGCAGATATGTCCTCGGACTCGCCGACAGCCCCGAGAATACCGATATTGACTTCTCTGAGAGTCATCTGCGGATGCTAGGAGATATCCTGGTCCCGAGCCTGCAGCGTAACCTTCAGGACATTGCACCACGGTCAAATTGCCTCAACCAACAGCATCACATGACTTCGCATAGGGCAATCCATGCACCAGCATCCCAAGTACCAGAGTACAAGGACGCATGCCGGCTAAAAAAGGTCATTCCAGCCCTACCAGGGATATCGTAGCGTATCAGTTTCCATTGCTCATTGCATTAATCAAATAAGGTTACATCTTCCGCTCACTTGCAGCCCCTCATCCCTCCCGTTCCCCGGTCCGCTACCGTGTTTGTGTCTGCCCATACTCGCCCATTCTTCCCACTCCATCGCCGCCATTGCCCGCAGCTGTCTCGTGCTGGCACGCGAAAACTCTAAACCTTTTGTCTGGGGCGGATGCTTGTTGTGGAGTTTCAGAACATTGCTGCTATTCATAGGTGCCCGGACCACCGCACCGGGTGATGCAAGTCATAGCGCTGAGTATGATGGCAAGCATCCTTCACGCCCAGAATATGACCACTTGAATTTTCATCCGATAATATTGTTCCCTGGCTCCCCGAGGATGCCGCGTCCGGCTCAGGCTGTGTCGCGCCGTACCGAGCGTACCACACCAAAGTCTCTTCATCCGGCGTTTCAATATTCTCGTGAAGCCGAGACTACAGAAGGATTGATAATCGGAATCTCATCAAAATAACCTCCTTCCTCTCTGAGCTAGAGCCGTTGAGCAACTGCGAATGGAGCGCCCTGCCTGCCACTCCGGATCTTGAATAGGCGCGACGATCTTCGACTTTCATCTCGCCGTTACTTTCCCGGCAAAAGACGTGAGAGGCGTCATCTGCTTATGTGATCCAGACGCCTCTCATTCCATTTTTTGTTAGAGTGGTAGTCACGTTATCTTATATATGACGTAAACTACTCCTTCCTTTTTTACGATTAGACTATATGCTGCAAAATTCTTAACTGTTCTACTTCAAGTGGTAAACTAATTAAATGCTATCAATTATGAAACTTCTTATATACTTTAATAATTAGCTGGCAGTTGTGACAGAGCCGCTCTACTTAGCTTTTCAAAATATTGAATACTCAGGTTCTGTAATTCGAGCAGGCGGAGAACTGAATGAATGAAGCGACTACAACGACTAAGCCAGACTGGACATCTGGTGGCGGGTTCTATACTTCTACACATCATCTCTTGTGCAACTTAAGAGGGAAAATACGTCTATAGTCTGGAATGCGAAGATTCGTGTCTTCGATGTGTATGTAGGTATCATGATGTCATAACAATAAAAAGAATTTTCAAAACGAAACAATGGCGAATCGGGCTGTGTCTTAACAGAACGGCGCACATGCCAAATCTCTCTTGGGGTAGTCAAATGGTGATTAGAAAGGGTATCATCGTCCATAACAGCACCACCAATCCATCCATCACCCCATTCCCAGAATCCAGATATCAAGCTCCCCAAACCAAAGATCCTCGTAAACAGAAAGCGGATGGGGGTATTTTTTTCATTCAATACGAATATATGTCTATTCCTATCTTGTCCTTCTAAGGTTAGCAATCGTGATTGCGATTGCGATTACGATTGCGATTGCCAGCGCTAAACCACTTGTCTTGCCAAATGTCTATTTGCTCTAGCGAATCATGCCTCTTTTCTCTGGCTTTCCTTTTAGGTCTAAAGATTGTACATGCCTCATTGTGTTCTTGTGCCATCGCATCTTGCTCACCCGTTCGCCAACTGACTGATGTCAAAGGAGAGCACTACCGCGGATGTAGAATTCCAAACCAGCCTTCGCATAAAATGGGGCCCAGCGATCTATATAAAATAGAGTCCAGGTCCCGCGGGGGAAATCTTTGTTTGTGACACTTATTGAATTTCCTGGGGAGGAGACGGGGGGAGGGGTGTGCTAGTGCTCGCGTGCCAGCTGTATAACGCCTCCTGTATCTACGTCTGGGTGTGTGCATGTCGAGGAGATCGTGTCTTCCCGATAAAGGCAAAGTCTTATTTAACTACTTTTAGAGGTATATCTAAAGTTTTTTGATTGGTAGGCAAACGCACCTGTCCACTAAAGACAGAAATATCTACTCAGTTTTATATTTGCTTATTGCTATGTGAAATGTATGTACATTGTTTACCAAGGGTGGGTCTTCGCATATACCTCTCTGATAGTCGTATAGTAGCAAATTGGCAATGTTATCCTCTTTTCTCCCAACATCAGAGTATTCCGGAACACTGTCAACGAACAAGCCCGAGACCAAAGGTACTGGATCCCATAATTTAACGATATCACGCTTCCACTCTGCAATCTTTAGCCTACGCATCTTTGCAGCACAGCATTGACATACCGAGATCATGCCCCGTAGATTTCATTGGTAGGTTTTTTCACGGCATCCGAATGAAGCCCTTGTGGCAGTTTCGATGCCTTCTACAACTAGCTAAAGGGTCTGTGGCACGTTATTGGTTAATTCGACGCCGTGACGACGGTAATGACGGTGCGAACAGGTTGCCCGTGCATGATTGCCTCGTGGACTAAGTACGGCCCATTTAGCAATGAGAATCCTTCCGAAGAGGCATCCCCTAGTAAATATATCTTTTGCTGTATGCCAGCCCATATAGTCAAGACTAGGAATGATAGTGAAGCGAGTGAGTCTTGAGCTCCTCTATTAGAAGTGCCTATTAAGATGGAGTGATAGTCTCTTCTCTCTTGCACGGTCCCTTGAGATCACTTTCTGGGATTTCTTTGGTAGATGGTGATGTGTTTGTAATATTCGGTAACCAGCCTAGTTATGGGCAATACCTCCTTCCTGATATCAGGGCCAGGGCAGTTCCCCCATATGACAGGTCCTCTGACTGCCGTATATATAGCTTCCTGATTAACTCTTCAATAATGTGTGCTATGTAGCTTTGATGTTGATATGGAACCTGAAAAAAAAAAACGCTCGCAATGCCGCGCACAATGTTGTTGCTAACCTTGCCACTATCATTGCCAGTGAAAGGATGCTTCCAAATACCCTCCCAAGCACATAGGATCTGGCGTTGACTAGAAAGAATGTCTTTATAGACGAGCACCTATGTGGTCATTTCTCTATTCTTGGTCGGAGGAACAGTGGTGGGAAACAAGGAATCTTTAAGTATAGAGGAATTGTGAGTTAATTAATTTACGCAGCTAATGTGTTGTTTTAGAATATGACGCAGAGAATAATATGATGTTGTAGACTAGGGCTCGGGACTATCAGAGCCTAGAATATTGCTATTTTGGAAGTGAGGTTAGTGTAACTGCTTTGCTCTGCTCACTGGGATGCTTTGATTACTGGAATGGATGATTTCGAGCACTAAATTCAACGCTTTAATTATTGAAATGAGGGCTTTTGAGTAGATGTGACTAATAAGGGGGCTTAGGCTACACTGAAGTTGCGAGCACCGAGATACAGTAAACCATGCTTTTGGCTGTGTCCGCAGAGGCCCCTGGCCTGTGATTCGCGTGAATTGCTTCTTGTGGTAAGGTTTCTCGTGCGTCGATGGTCCCTTGTTGCTGCATAAGATAGGCACTCCGGTAAAAGGGCGTGTCATCATGCATATGACGGTGGAGAAAGGGATATAAGCAGCTAGAGGTGTTGTAGTGTGGCCGAGGGTGCATGCGTGTCGAGGTAGTATTGGGTGGTAGTAATTATAGCCAATTCGATGGGCTACAGTCCTCCCCTTGTCGTGAATGATTTTCATTTGTAATAATATAGATGATGGAAGGCTCGAAGAGGGGTGTTTTGTTCCGCCCACTGAAGCATCAGTGAAAGAAACGCAAAACTTCGACTCGTCTTGTATTCTCGCAAATGTGCTATGCTAAAAAACTGGCAACAAATGAAAGAGCCCGTTGCCAGCGTGCACATTTGGTGAAACAATTCCTGTAAACACCACGCCAATAAGCTAAATACCACCACTGACCCCCTCTCCCTTACCATAGCCGCCCAGCTCCAACTCACGACCGATTGCTATGGATTGTTTCTGTCACTGCAATGACCTTTGGAAATCAAGGATTCCTTTCTTCTTGTCCTTAGATAATCTACAATTTAAAATAATTCTCGACGCTGACTTACTGGAAGAGCAATGCTGCAGAGAGGGGTGGGGGGGATGATAAAGGAAAGTTCTATCCTATTGGCATCGGCTAGGTATTGGATGGCCGATAAAAGGTAGTTGCAAAACTAGGATTCGAATCAAGTTCGACAATCTAGCTTTGTAAAGATGTAAGGTGACTATCCCTCATTAAGCTTTTGCCTTGTTCACTTCACAACCCGTTCCTTGCAGTTATATCACATTATACCTCAAAATGGTAAACCATTAAAACTTATATTAGGAATAATTGGAAACATTATGCTGTAGTTAAGGTGGGATCACGGAATAGCCGTCACGGTCCTCGAAAGGTCGAGATCTACAAGCATATCTAAAACATTGTAATTCGACACCAAGGCGCCTGGATTATTCGAATTTTACTAGACTCTTTTACGCCCCACCATCAACGCAATGTTTTTCCTTGCCTTGTGCATGATCCACTAGCGATGTCACTCCGCAACCTCCGCGACAGGTACAAGGACCGTAAAATTCCTTTGCTTATACTGAGAAAGATTATCAAGTATATACCTCTCGCCCTTGATTTCCTTCGTGGCCAAGTCGGAGTTGTATATATAGGTATATTAAACACTGCTACGATCGCCCCGAGAGGTTTTACAACTGCTTGACCGTATGTGGATCGCTGAATGAGCCGCCAAAACCGCATCAATCAATTGTAATAATTAGATTAGCGCATATTTCCCTAGAATCACATCATACTCAATCATTCCGATTGCTAGCTTTACCCCGGACCTCAACAATAGGAGCATTATGTTCGCACTCGAAAGCAAACACGCTCCAAAGAATCTCGAACAGGAAGAGAAACATCGCCCGCCTCGGAAAGGCCATCCTCACAGACTTCGGTCAATCCCGCTTCGGACGCGACTGATATGCCGAGTATGAAGTCTAGCCAGTCGTATTTCGGGCCCCGGAGGTGCCCCTGAGAATCTCTCGGACCTCGAAGATTGATATCTAGAATCTAGGGTGTCTGACCTGGTATCCGATTGGCGGCGCGTCGCCCTTCGATGGCACCTTACAATCGCTGATCACGGTGCTGGGCGGATTGCCCAAGACGATAGCGCAGAAAAGTTCGGTGTGAAGAACTCTTGCGGGGAAGCTGCATGGCTGGCCGATTGGGACGAAGGGGTTGGATGAATTGGTGGATGAGCTCATGCATAAGCATGAGGAGGAGTGGGAGGGCGAGAAGGAAGCGTTGTCGGATTCTTCGCGAAGATGTTGCAGTTGCAGCCTGAGCGCAGGATGACTGCTAGAGGTCTTCTGCAGGGATATAGTCTGAGTGGTGATGTACGAATCTATGTGGTATGCATGCTAGCGTATGCTTTGAGTTTGCCACCAGTTGTGGAATGCTTATTGCGAGCTAGTCGAACTTGAAGCATCGGATAGTTGCTGAGTGGAAACATGTCAATATGAGACATTTGAATAGAGAGAGCTATAGTGTTGAAGCATGCTAAAAGTGATAGGATATGATTAATGAGTGTAGAAAGACGACTCTAGCATTGTGCATGCCTTCAAGTTAGTATTGACATGTTTCTAGTCCATGACTATCTGGAGCAGTAATTGGTAAAGTAGGAATGGGAGAAATCTCAGTGCCGTATTGCGGCGTTGCCTTTAATCCAAGAACTAATGTGGTGGATATCACCACTACTGCAACTTTCGGAGTCTGGAAATGGTACTAGAATTTTCTACATTGGAGAGCATCCTTGATTTGTGGGCCTTGGTAAGGCACGGATGTCTTCCGCACCTCGGTTAAAGCCAGTTGTAGATTCTAATATGATTGGGTGAGAGGCGCCCGTGCAACGATACTATTGAGTCAATAGATAAACCTACAGGCCTACCCCGACTTTCCTCTGCCAGTTGCTAATTCCACCCGAATTCCACCATGGCGAAAAGCCCATCGTCAACGTCAGAACTAGAACAGGCTTTAGGAGGAATCACAGAGATTGAAGAGGAGGATATCAGCAATGAGCCCGGAGAAGACCATCTATCAATCGAGCGCCGAATTAGGCTAAAGGTGGACTTGCGACTTTGCACCATCGCGGGGATACTCTGCAGTCTCAATCTTCTGGACAGCGGTGTCATATCTAGTGCATCTGTCACTTCCATGCTGAGCGACCTGCATCTCGACCAGGGAAACCGATATTCAGTATCCATATTCATTTTTACCATTGCCTCGATCGCATTTCAACTCCCTTCGACTATCGCCGTCAGGACCTTTGGGCCCCGGATCTGGTTTTCGTTGATAACGTTCTGTTTTGGTCTGATTACGCTTTGCACCGCTTTTGTTCAGACATGGAGGCAAATGATCGCTTTGAGGATATTACTGGGTATTGCAATGTCAGGTGTGTATCCAGGATTAACCTACCTAATCTCTACGTGGTACACTCGGAAGGAGCAGCAATTGCGCTTCGCTTTTATGCAGAGCGGCGAAGTCATAGTTCTGGCAACTGGCAGCATCGTTAACTTTGGCCTCAACCAGCTGGACGGACGTCATGGTATCAAAGGTTGGCAGTGGATGTTCATTGTACAAGGTGCCATTACCGCATTCATCGGAATCGTTACGTATTGGTGGATGGTCGATTTCCCCGAAACCGCCCACCAAAGTTTTTTATTTTTGACAGAAGAGGAGAGCAAGATCGCATCAACCAGGATTGAAAAGGATAGAGGAGACGTAGAGGCTGACCCGTTCTCCTGGCCTATGGTATTGAAGCACGCAAAGGATATTAAGGTATATGGATTTTGCACGTTATATTTTCTACAGAATCTGGTCTCAACGTCTCTGTCTTACTTCTTGCCCATAATTCTACAAGGAGGCATGGGCTTCAGCACAAACAAGGCCATTCTCCTTTCCGCCCCGCCATACTACTACGCTGTTCTCCCCGCAATTTTGTCCTCTCTGGTTGGCGACAGATTCCAACTGCGCGGCCCGATCATTACTTTCAATTCCGTCTGCCTCATTGTCGGATTCTGCATGCTTGGGTTTACCGACCAGGTTACTATCAGATATGTGGGAACCTATCTGGCTACTGGAGCGTACGTCGCCAATTGGGCAGCAATGGCGACGTATCAAGCCAACAATATTGTTGGCCAATGGAAAAGGGTGTTCACTGCGGCTGCAGTCACGGCTTGCAACGGGGCGGGAGGGATTGCTGGGAGCTTCATCGTCAGACAACCTGAAGCTCCGACGTATATGACGGCTATCTGGGTGTCCATTGGGTAGAGTCCCCTCGCCCGAAGAATAAATTAGAAGGGACAGACTGCTAACGAGATGTTCAGCTCACATATCTTGATCATTGGGGTGGTGGCCTGCTTCTCGCTCTATTTCTATGTGGCGAATCAACGGCAAAGGAGGGGGAAGACAGTCATCGAGAGTACTGAGGGCTTCCGTTTCACATACTGATATACTGTGTTGTTGTAGAGAGCCAGAGGGTATGAATTTCTGGATGGACAGCAGAAGAAGCTACATGGGCATGACAATTAGATAAATGCGCGCCGGAAACTGAAGTGTGGCCTTGTGCTCGTAAAGGAGACAATTAGACCGCCGCATTAGGAAATCCGCGACGGGTTCACGACTCAGCCCTGGAGTATCAATGTGGTCGCAAATCGCGAACGACAGACAGTCGTCATGATTACCTAGGTATATACCTTGCTATAGCCAATGGGAAATAGCACGAATAATGCCCCAATAGTGCCAGTGGCCTGGTGCAGGAGCCAGACTGGGCCGGCAAAGCTCTGCAGGCACGGCTGCATGGTTGACGTCGTTGGCCGGGAGCGACCTGGCAGATGGCGCCTTGCCCGATGCGACGCGTGGCTCGTGCCAACGCTTGCGCCTCAGCTTTGGATGAACTGCGTCTGTGTTGTCTCACCTCTTGCGCTTGCTGCAACGGCCTCCACACTCCGCATTCCAGCGAGAATACTCTCCGCATATCCCCTTTCACCGTTTCTTGTTGATAGCTTGCCTCTCCTGGCGCCAGGCGGGCCCGTACGCACCCCCGGAAAGCGCCGCCACCGCCGTGCCAGCCTCCTCGAGCCTGCAACTCAACCCCCGTTGTCCTCCGCCTAGCTTATGCACATCATTGCGCTTCGTCGTCTCCCGTAACGCCCCGTCTTCTCTCCACATCCCTCCATAGCTCGAGCGCGCCCTATTGCGCACGCCGGCACTATGGTGTTCCTGGGGATATACAGGGCACTCTACGACTATGTGCCCCAGAGCGAAAACGAGATCGCCTTGGCCGAGGGCGATCTGCTGATGGTCCTGGAAAAGTCGACTGAGGACGACTGGTGGAAAGCAAAGAAGAAGGGCACAGATGAGGACGAGGATGAGCCTGAGGGACTAATCCCAAACAATTATGTCGAAGAGGTAAGCTGCAGGTCCCTGCCCCTGCATGCCGTTCTCCCATCTCAAAGACCCATATAATAGAGCTACGGTTCGTTATGGGGGAACAATGCTATATTTTATCGAATTTCTGTGGTTGTAGATAGCCCGATTGTTAATAGCATATCCTATAGGCTACTCCCATACACAAGGCAAAGGCTCTTTACGATTACACCCGCCAGACCGACGAAGAGCTTTCTTTTAAAGAAGATGCCATCCTCGATGTCTACGACACCTCAGATCCAGACTGGACACTGGTTGGAGTAGATGGTGATTATGGCTTTGCTCCTGCGAATTACATCGACATAAAGGAAGATGTTGCACCGGCTATTACCTCGCCACCGCTGCCTGCGAGAACTCGTGTTCCGCCAGCCCCTGTACCAGATTCAGATGATGAGCAGCAACCGCCCACTCCGGATAGTCCTGTTCATCAGAGCCCGGCTGCAGCACTCGCAGGAATCATTCAAAAAAAATCCGAACAAGCCGCAGCTCCCCGAGCAGCTATTTCTCCGCCTCCGAATGTCACCGCACCCACTCGAAGAGTGCAATTTACGCCAGAAGAGTCAGACGAAGAAATGCCTCCCCCTCAGCTCCCAAAAAGACCAGCGTCGCAGCAGATATCTCCGCCTCCCACCCAATATACCTCTCCGCATTCACCTGAATCCCCTCCGGCCCGGTACCCCCCGGCTCGAAGTGTTACATTCGATTCATACGGTGCCGGCATGGAGGAAAGCCAGCCGCGAACGCCACAGTCTGCTTCCGGCTATCACTTATATAACGTGTACGAATACTTGACGCAGCCTGGAAAGAATAAAAAAATGCCAATGACCCTGGGCATCAACGTACCTAGGGGTGTGATTATGATTGCACCTGAGAAGTCGCGTGACGGACCGCAACAGGAGTGGACGGCAGATAAGCTGGAATACTATTCCCAAGAAGGGAAGCACGTCTTTCTAGAATTGAAAAGACCCAGTAAGAGTGTTGATATTCACTGTGGCGCGAAGGATACCGCATCCGAAATTATTGCAGCCCTTGGAGAATTGTCAGGAGCTGCCAAGGCATCGGGTCTTCGGGAAGTCCTCGCTGCTGGTTCTGGACACTCTAATGTACAAAAGAAGGGACACATATTGTTCGATTTTATGGCTCAAGGTGATGACGAGGTCACAGTCGGCATCGGCGACGAGGTGCTGATCATTGACGACTCGGCGAGCGATGAGTGGTGGAAAGTTCGCCGTTTGAAGAACGGAAAGGAGGGTGTTGTTCCATCTAACTACGTTGAAGTTACAGAAACCGTCCCTATCGCTCCTACCGCCTCTACTTCAGCTCGTTCGGGAATCAATGCTGGAAGATCAGTAGTAGACCAGAACAGATTGGAGGAGGAAGAGCTCGCCCGTCATGCCTCTAAATCGAGTAGACGGCATGATAGCGATGCACGGGCTGATCAGGTAGGACCTGGCCTGCAATTGCCTGCGCGTCATTCTAGTCTTATGCAAGCAAATGTTGACCATCGTCGTACCTCACAGAGAAGCAAGCGCGACAGTACTACGAAGGACTCAAAGTCCTCCAAGCCGAGTTAGTATACCCGTTCGAGATCTTTATATTTACTCCCAACTCAAAGCTTCTATATCCATGGCTCTTTAACCGAAGTCCCGCCCTAGACTCAGGATAATTCCCGCTAAGTGTCCATCCTTTACGACATACCGCTTTACTAACATAAATCTTTATAGATTCCGCCAAAGTCCGAACATGGACCGATAGATCCGGATCATTCAAGGTTGAGGCTGAGTTTCTCACCGTGAAAGATGGAAAAATACATCTCCATAAAGTTAATGGTGTCAAAATTGCTGTGCCTGTTCCGAAAATGTCCATTGAGGATCTGGAGTACGTTGAGCGTGTGGCTGGCATTTCTCTGGATGACGATAAACCTCTATCCGAGATCAAGAAAAAGAGCACCGAGAAGCGCGCCAAAGAACAAGCTTCGCGCTCCACATCAGGTATCACCGTCGAGAAGAAGTCCGATTATGACTGGTTCGACTTCTTCCTGCAATGTGGGGTCAACCCGCAGATCTGTGAAAGGTATGCTCGGGCTTTCAATAACGATCAAATGAACGAAGAGAATCTTCCCGATATCACGGAGAAGCTTCTACGAACCTTGGGGTTGAAAGAGGGCGATATTCTTCGCGTGATGAAGTTCCTCGATAACAAATTCGGACGCACTGCAGAACGCGAGAAGCGCAGTGTTAGTTTTGGAGGGGCCTCTGTCATGGAAAACGGGGAGGACGTTAATGGCGGTGGCCTATTCTCTGGCCCTGGTGGAGTTCTAAGGAATAATACACGTAAAGGCCGCCCCGCTCCACCAGTCCAAACGAACGATGTTGTGGATCCGAAGGCCTTTGAGCAGAAGACGGACGACACTGTCAAGAAACCGCCAGTCGAGTCTACACCCACCCCAATAGCATCAGCTCCAGTTCCCGAAAAGAAGGTCGAAGGGTTCGAGGACAATGCGTGGGAAGTCAAGCCGTCGAGGCAAGCATCTACATCCACACCAGTGACCACTACCCCTTCGGCTCCAACTCCAGCACCTGCCCCTGCCCCTGCCCCCGCCCCTGCCCCTGCGTCTGCTCCAGCTCCAGCTCCTGCGCAAACGCCTGCGTCTGCTCCAGCACCTGCGCCAGCTGTTTCTGCGCCAGCTCCAGCGCCAGCTCCCCAAGCACCTGCCCTTACAGGAGCCATGGGCGAGTTATCATTGTTGACGCCTGCCATACAGCCGGAGATTCTGCCTCAGCCCGCACCCGCACAGCAACTTCCCGCCGCACCTCAACCACCTCCTCCACCGCCTCAGCCAGCGCAGCCAGCTGGGGCCACCCCGTCATTGTTCGATCAAGTAGCTGCGATCAAAGCAATGCCACAACAGCCGCTCGCTCCACCGCGAATGAGGCCCCAGGCCCCACCTCAACAGAACCAAGGAGGGTTGATAGCTCCACCCCCTCAGCGAGCATCTTCCGCTCCTCAGAACCCACAGCAGAGCGCTTTTGGCCCTCCCCCACCACTTCAGCCTCAGCTCACAGGGTTCATAGGGGGACCAAACATGCATATCCAAGCGTCTCCGCCTGGTCAGAGTCTTCAAGAGCTCAATATGCAGCGCATGCAACAGCAGATGACCGGTTTCCCGCAGCAGAATCAACCTTTCCTTTATCAGCAAAACGGCACTATGCCTCAGCAGACAGGTTTCAACACAATGTCACCGCCGCTGCAACCTCAACCAACTGGATTCGCCCCTTTCCAACAGACGCAGCCGACGGGTTTCCAACCGGGAATGCAGACTGGCTTTCAGGCCAATGCCAGTCCATTCGCAGACCCTCCGCGTCCGCCATTTCAACCTCAACCTACAGGTTTCAACCAACCGCAACCGACAGGTTTCAATTCCTTCTCTCCTCAGCCGCTCAACCCGCAGGCTACTGGCGTCAATCGATTCCTACCTCCTGCTATCCAGCCTACGGTGACCGGTTTCCAGCAAAGCCAGAGTCCCCCACCGGTTCCGCCAATGCCACCGATGCCTTCGATGCCAGCAGCGCAACCGCTCGTGCCGCAAAAGACGGGCCCGGCACCGCCAGTCAGGTTTGGCGTGCAGCCGGCAAAGAAGTTAACACCCCAGCCAACAGGGAGGGCAAATCTGGCCAATGCTAGTAAGTCTTTAGTTGTATCTCGTGCCTGTCGGAATGCATTCGGCTAACGCATCAATAGCACCGCAAAATCCCTTTGGATTTTAATGTCGCCACTCGCTGTCGTCTTGTTTTTCTATGCTATATTGGCTTGGCGACTCGCTATATATCCTTTTATTCATATACATGCTGTATATAGTTTTCGCATTTTGGCCTTAAATCTGGGCATACTCACAGCTGGGATTGCCGACAAACATTTCGTCTCTGCTCTCGGTAATTTTGGCACACATTGCATGGCGCTTTTTCTCTTGTTTTTCTCGGTGGTGAATGGATTGGTGTCTCTTTTACATTGCGGATTTGGCGAGAGAAAGAGGAGAAAGATGAAAAGCCGCTATTACAGCAGGGGCTCAAGAAGCTCCCAGGAGACTACTAGGGAGTTTGGACATAGTCTCAGCGGGCAGGCACTCTGCAGCAGAGCGTAAGCGCGGTGCGTACTCGATTCCGTGGAGAACGTCGCATCTAGACGAGTGATGGGGATAAGATAAGTAATTTAATGCATGAAGTATGAGATTTTTAGACTGATGAACGACTACCTGGGCTTCCTCATCCCCTGCTGGTGCATCCCTCTAACGGACAGAAACGCGTGGGTCGCGACATCTCGGGCAAAGACGAGCAAGGGTGAAACGGACTTGATGCAGAAGCTTTGCCAAGGGAAGCTTAGCGGTGCACTAGGCGCGGTGGCTTAGCTTGCCGGTTATCCAGTGGCACCTGGAGGCGATGACGAAGCAGCCACATACTGTGCATTCACACGTCGAGAAGCCGGGCTCGCAGTCGTCGCGGCCGAGATCGTCTGCTAATGCTGAATCAGGCCTGCGTAGGAACAGAGGCATGCTGGAGCGTATCGTGGGCGGACAGAGCTGCCAGTGGTGCGGGCGCTGCGGAGGTGATGCAGTGCGTCATTCCCGGGCGCCTGTGTTGAAAGGCTGATTATTTGCGCCAACGGCGAGTGGAGTGGGTCCGTCGAGCATGCACTGTGGCGTGTGCCTGAACAAGAAATCCAGGAGCGGGGGTTGTCGAAGTGACATAAGTAGCAGTCCTGTCCTGGCCGCCGTCTTCTGATCAGCTTCATCCGCCATTTGCTCTCGCAACTCTCTCACCTCATCCCCCTGCCACAAGTCGTCGGGCCTCTGTACAAGACAGTTGCTTGCGCAATCGGTCGCCATTGCCGAGACATCTATCAGCGGCGACACTTGAGAAAGAGTGCAATTCTCCGCTTCCATTCGATCGATCCGCCGGCTCGTCTGGCCGGATTCCCTTGACGCCTAGGAGTGGGACTAAGCTTTGTCGCAAGATCCCTTTCCTCCCCAGACCCCGAGTCCTGTCTATCGGACCTACCACCTCTCCGTCCTCAACCTTCCAAGGAACCCATATTCAACATGTCGGCCCAAGGATATTATCAGGGCGACCAGGCTCCGCAATACCCGCAACAAGCGTATGCGCCCCGCTAGCCCGCATTCTGCCGTGGTATGACAGCAACAACAGGAAACTAACATAAACACAGATATGGCCCACCGCAAGGATACGGCCAACCGCAACAATACGGCGGTCCGCCACAGCAGATGCACTATCCGCCCCAAGGCCAACAAATGCAGTACCAACAGGGACCCCCGCCAAAGCAGAAGAAGGACCGAGGGTGTCTGGCCGCTTGGTGAGATTTCGACCCCCCCCCAAAGAAAATGGTCGCGACGGATTGATTGATTGACTATTCTATAGTTTGGCAACGCTGTGCTGCTGTTTCGTCTGCGAGGAGGGATGCGAATGCTGCTTCGAGTGCTGCGAGTGCGCCGAGGAGTGCTGCTGATCGACTCGTTTTCCAATCACAACGACAGGAGCCGCGTCCTCGATTTCAATGACTTACTTACGGCCTCGGTGTTGCGCCGACCACTTTTCAGCACAGTTGATCACGTACCCGATTCACACACGTGCCTTGTTTCCACGAACTTTTCTCTTTCATGTACTTCTAGTGTGATCGGACGCTCTAGGTTCGAACGATGAATACCTTTGGCTACCTTGAGGTTTGGACAGGCAGGCTTCCTGATGTGAACCTTTTCCACAGCGTTTTCCGTATTTTATTTTTCATTTTTGTTCTCAATGACGTTTATGGTCAGGAGTATTATTTCTTGATAGGACACGGAACTTTACTTCATTTTAGCCGACGTTGGAAATGCCTCTAAAGCCAACATTCTTCCTAGTATATAGTGGTTAATGGAAGGTGGATGAAATGGCAATCACTACGACTTCAATTGATGCTGCGGTGTACAATTCGACCGTGCGGTTTGTGGCGTCTCTTCTTTTTTTTTTTTTTTTTTTTTCCTTTGCCTTCAAGCGCCTAGGTCCTTAATTTTATTCAAAGCCTTGAGCGTATATTTTGATTGGGCATACAATATACACTAGTATGAGTTGCGAATGTCATATTCCTCGCCGCCACGCTTTTGTCGTTGCTAAACTTACTTGAATACCATGCCCAATAGCTGTTCCTTGTTTCTACTAAGACTTGCTTCCTCGATACTTCCAACTTCAAAACCATTATTCCCAGGAACTTGCACTAGGCTTGCAGAAACATGAAAAAAAAAAAAAAAAACGTTGTAATGAGGATCACACCTATCTGACGCAGTCTTTGGATTCTGCTAGATGAGCTACATATTGAAATGTGTTAAATTAATCTTTGTCTTGCTTTGGGTATGTGCAGGGTTTGTAGGAATGTTGCATTGCGTAAGAGGGACGTTACCGAGAGTTGAATGCTTATTTTGGGTTTTTTTTTTTTTTTCTTTTCTTAAAAAAAAATTGGATTCTTGGACTGCTATTTTACGAATTCTTATAGAAGAAATCTATAAATATAGTCACCTGGTATTAAGGGCAAGTAAGCACACACTATCTACTCCTGTAAATGCTAATTCACTTGGGCCTATTGAGAGCATCTATGAGCAGATTTCAGGACTAAACATAGTCGGCGGAAAACACTTGCTAGATTTCATTACCGTCGATTACGGTGAGTCGGGCAACACAGGGAAGGCTGATAGAGCTGGAATGTTACGAAGCGGCGGATGATGACGTGAAGGCGTACTTTCACTTTGAGTGACTGTAGTTCACGGAATATTCGCCAAGAGTTGGACCTCAAAATGATCGGTGTGAAGCATGACACAACATTGTCAGACTCAATAATAGCTAGTCGGAAAAGAGTCATATGATAGCTATAGAACTTCGCAACCTCTTGCCCCCTACCACTTCGTAGTATTCTTCTATCAATCACTGAAAACTTTTTCCTTTTTTTTTTTTTTTTTTTTTTTTTTTTTTTTTTTTGGTTTGGCGCATTATCGGGTCGGCATTTTGGGAAGGGCGTTTTTTCCCATTCTCTATTCCTATAGTGGCACAAGTTCTATTCTATCATGCCGCTGGCGCTGCCAGGTGTTACTTACCATCACCAGTTTGACCATATTGATTCTGAGACATGGAAACTGGGACTCCGAACGACGATGCTTGATCGGAATCTTCAAGCAATCTTGGGTCTGGCACGGCAGATGGAATTCTCCCACAGCCAGACCACTAGCATAACTAGACCCACACCGGAAGAATTCACAAGATCTAATGAACAAACAAGATATGAATGTGAGTGCCGAAATCTCAATTTCTACGCCACTATCGAGCCATTGATCTAATCATCCTCTCACTTCTATCAACCACTACAAATTTCTTTCTTGTCAATTATACGCGAAAATACCCCTGCTTCGCTGGTAAATGATAGTCCAAAGTGTCCCATCGGCCAGTCATTGAATAGCCAATCGGCTTGACTTTGTTTCTTCTGTCTCCAGCCGTCTTAAATCAAACCTAACTCTAATAAGGGATGGGGAATGCACTCGGCCAATTTGATCGAAAGGTCGATGCGATCATTTTCGATAGATCCTAGCCCAGCACACCACTGCCCCCGTTAATTCAACCTATTATTCAGCATATTGTACCCCCGGGTATTAGTACCCAATATATGTTTCGATTTTTAGGGATCAACAGCGCGCTTATCGAGAATGCCAGGATACAAGCTACCGAGGAAGGGTTCCTGGACAAACAAGAAAGCTTGCACGCGTTTCAGCTGATCCTGAAAGGTCAGAAATGTTGGGATTGGCTGCATTTAAACAACAGCGGCATTATTGTAATGTGTCGTGGGTTCAAGGATCTCGATTCGGCACCCATATTCAGATTCTTTGCCGCTACGCTCGCGGAGTCCCTCGCCCGTTCAACACCCGCCATTGTCCTTCACTTCACTCGTCTGATAGGGGACGCGAGTCTTCCTCGGGGCTCTTTCTTCTTGCTCGTGAGTCTCATATATCAGCTATGCTCCGAACAAGGCTAGATTCCTGCTCCACAAACTTAGGTACAAGCCATCGCAATTGAAAGCCATCTTTCTGCACTTGCTCTTCTCGCTTGGATATGGGCGGACGGTATTTATATTCATCTATGGATTTGGGCATCACGAAAGTGAGAATGGGCCTAAGGCCATCTTCATCTTGCAACGCCTCTGAGAACTTGGAAACCTTCAACAACACCTGGGGCTGAGAGTCAAAGTGCTGGTCACGCCTCCAGTACCCTGTAACACCAGTAGACTGATTTCCGTTGAGAACTATGTCGACATCCTAGAGAATACTAAACATTGCCGCGACAATGTTCTGAGTCACATAGTTAGAAACCCTGGAGATATCGTTCGCCCGTAGGTCCGAGTGAAACATTCATCACGGTGTATGTCGAAAGAGGAAGCGGGATTGATCAAGTACCATGTTCTATTTTGGTTTCGAGATGGATGCATATTTGTCTACATAGGCAATGATGGAGACTCCTTTTCTTCTGTAATAGATCTATAGTGGTTATATGTCGTTTCGGTGCTTGATACTGCATCCCGGCTGGATATGTCTGAGTCCGACGTGGCCTTCTTCGCTACAATCGTGAATCGCACGCTCGCCCTGCAATGTTAGAAGAACAATGGTATTTTGGTAGTCTTTTGACCACGTAGCGATGTGCTCTGGCAATGTGAGGATTGACCTACTCGTACGAAAGAGTATAAGATGCCTATAAGAGCCATGCTAAGGGCCAATCAACACATTGGTCCTCCTTCATACGCATCCAACCAATATGCGCCAGTTGTCAAATTGTCAGCAGTGCAGAGCCTTACCATTCATTCACAAGCTCCCCCGCGAACGCACAGTCTACCCGTGACCATGGCCAAGAGATGGGTTTCGCCTCAAAGGGCACGCAACGCACCGCATTCTAGCGTTCGGATGCCCTTCGAGAAGTATTCGATTCGATTCTATTTGCTGAGGTCAGAAGGTCGATTTCCCGGTCCCACAAGCGACTAGCGGCCGATTAGCGTGTAAGCAACGTCTAGGCTGGCAGTCGCACACCGACACCAACATTCTGCACTTGTCACTCATCTGAGAACACCCCAAACAAACTTACAATGGGTCCCATTGAAAAGAACAAGAGAGTGATACAAATGGCACATTCGTGTGTTCGCTGCTCCCGCCGCTTCATTGCTGGGAGGGACATGATCGAAACGTAAATAGGGTACAGCATCGCAGTGAGACGAGAATCGATTCGAATTTTAGGTATCATTGACATTATTCATGCAGAGCCCATTACCATAACCCGAACCTCGATGAATCGGAATCTCTAGAATGTGAACAAAGAAGTAGAAGCTAAAGCGCTCAAAGGGCATGCCCGACCTTTAATAAGACCGAACCGAAAGGTTACCACCCACAGAGACACTTGAGACATATACGATACCAGCCATCGAACCCGGGCCAGCTCTAGAATCCCAGACATTATGAGAAAGACAAAGAAAATCGGCATTATTGAGGAATTAACATATCCTCTCGAAACCGCTCGGAATCTAGCAAGAATCCGACACGAAGTCGAACATGAACTATCACCTGCCGAAGATCCCATTACTACTACCGACGCTCACGGTGCCAAGGCCACTCCGTTGTGTTAATGGCACCTTTCCCGCCTCGGGTCGCCCCGGTATTGTAGAGCCGGACGCCGACAGTATACCTGCATTAACAGGCCGTGTACTGTTCCCACTCCAACGGCCAATGTCATCCGGCGGTTGCTCGCTATGCGGTGCAGCGGGGCTCGATAGTATGTGTGGATTGCCAGCGTAAGGATCTCTTGCTAGACCCGTAAAGTTCCGAGTGTGAGAACTAGGGGTCTCAGAGTGTGATGGGTGTCCACTGGGATGCCTCTTCATTTGTAATACGGGAGACTCTGACTCGCCGACTCGACTACTCTGAGGCCCAGGACCTGCGGTGGATGACGGGGGATTAGAATTAACATCAATGGTCGATGCTGAACCGTTCGGAGCATTTATATCAACGATACGTCTCTGCCCTGCGGGAGTTTGATATGCCTGACTAGGTACTCTTGATGGTCCCGGAGCGTATTGCGATTGCTGATGTGCAGGGTGCTGTGGATTGGCCCAAGGAGTCCGTTCGATGAATTGTTCCTCTGCGGCAGCCTCATCAACCGTCGATGTTCGATTGTATGGGCGGAAATTTGGTATGGCTGCGGGTCGAGCCGTGATCTAGGAGGCGCACATTAGCGGTTTGCTTTGTAAAACGGGAGTCAGTAACGCACCTTCATGGCTCGAAAGTCGTCCTCAATTTCGGAGGGTCGAGCAGGCCTGATATCTGGCGCAGCAGGGAAGCCAACGTATTTCGCCACTCCAGATAGGATGGACACCTCAAGATTGTAAGCTGCTTGCTGCCGAATTTGCTCTGATCGTTTTTCAGGCAGCTTGATCGAGTACTGAATATCTTCGACACCCAATTGCCTCCGGCCTCGTTGTAAATCGTAGATGCGTTGGTTGCATTCCTCGAGACTTTTCTCCCTCAGGTCCCGCACCGTCTGGAAATATTGGCTGTGGAGCTGATGGCGTTCGGCAACCGTCCTAATCTCAAGGCACTTCTGTTTATATTGTAGCAATTGTCTTTCGTACGCGATTTTTTCATTTCGTCGTTCGTCTATGCTTTGGATCATTGTAAGGTATTCTGGATGGATGCAATTGGGTTGCTTGAGCATCTCAAGCTCCTGCTCGTACCGAGCAATTTGCTCGTCACACAGCCTGCGTCAAATCAGTAATTGTAACACCAATTGCGTGGTCACTGTCACTTACTTCTCCCGAAAGATTTTGAATTTTTTCTCGATCTTCGCCAATTGGCTAATGGCATGTTTCTTCTTCACAGCTATAGAGATGGATCATTAGCCACAATTGCAGAAGGACTGCGACAAATCTTCGGTACTTACATTCTTCATCGAGGGCTCCACTGTCTTCATCATCATGTTCGCCATCAACTTCGCCTTCTTGCGCTTCGGCAACAAGCTCATTTATCGTGTCCGCCGCCTCTTCCGCTTTCCGCTTGCCTTTCCTTCCACCTTTTCGGGGTTTCGTGAGTTTTGCAACGGTAGCGATCTCACTGACAGCCTCGATAACGACATCAGCTTGTCTTTCCTCAAGATCCGCTTCCTCACGGGCAAGCTGGGATATTCGCTCCTCAGCGTGGCTAAGCACTTCCTCAACATCAAGATGTTCGGAAGGAACCGCTAAATCTTTTGGACTACCATTGAGTGTTGTGTCTCGAGCAGTGCCACTTCGTTTTCGAGCGGGCTCATCCGTTGGTTCGTCTGCAGAGCTAGTCTCAGCGCTTGATCGTTTTCGTTTCTTTCCGGCGATATCTGCAAGGCTTGCACCTTCCGAGGCTGCTACGATGGATAGGGCGTGTAGGGCTGAGTCGTCACCTGTTTCGATGGCTATGGCGTCTTTTGCTGTGACCGAAGGTGTCGGCGGTATAGAGTCATCCTGATCTATCGCCTTCGAGTACGCTAGCTTACTCGGCGTTCTTTCATATGGCTGCTCGGACGCCATTGACGTGCTTGTCGCTGTGCGTGTCAATTTGCGAGGGGTAGCCTCTAAGCGCTCGGTCTCGGCTTCCGAATCGTTATCGGTCGGTTCAGCTACTACAGAGGCTCGCGGAGTCGGCTCAGAATGGTCGTCGGAGGCATCTCCAAGCTCACTCAAGCTGCTTGAGCCGTTATCGGGGTGGTCTTCAAGCCTCTCTTTTATAGTGGTCATGGCGATGGTCGCCGAAGGGGTCTCCTCCAGCAGTTGCGACGTTGATAAAGCTTCCATTATCTCTGTGCTACTATCGGGAATGCTCTGCAGTTCTGTGCCCATTTCTGAGGCCGGTACAGCTAGCGGTTGAGGAGTGGGTATGGAGGAGGGGGTGGAAAGGTCGCTGGTGGAAGTCGGAATCGTGCCTAAACGATCCATCCGCATGATTAGCCACGAAATCGTGGAGGTTAGGGCCGTTGGTGAAGCTGGCGTAGGTAGTGCGATTCCGCGACTCCGACTCAGTCCTCTTGGTTGACGCAGCAGCTTCACGCTGCGCCAATAGAGTAGCCCAGAGTGTTTGGGGCGCAATGGGATTTCATGGCAAGTATGGCAAACTCGTCGATTGTGGATTCCAAGATAACTCACCGTTGGATTGTACGAAGTCTCTTCTAGTCTCGGGAGCAGTTTTCGATCTACTCCTCCTCACTCGCTGGAGCACGCTCATGGTGCGCCCAGGCGAGAAAGTGGCGTCAACTCTCGTCCAATTTTGTGTATGAGTGTAGAAATGGCGATATTGAAGCCCTCAGAGGCAGCAGCCTCGCGGTCGAGGGCTGAAGCGTCTGCGCGCAGTGTGCGGGCAAAAAGGCTTCTACGGGCGGCAGGGACGCGGGTGCCGAGGGACAGCTACGAGCAACGATCGGGGTGAGCGGCGAACGGAACGACAATAGAAGCGAATACAGAGGAGAGCGCAGGCCAAGAGAGGTATGCTGCATCGAACTGGGCGGGGTGGACAAGCGGAGGGAGCTGTTCTCAGAGAAAGCGCAGCGGGTGTAATGGCTGCTAGCACCTCGTCACGCAGACCAGAGCCAAGTAGAGGCCCTGAATCGCCTTGTCGGTGGTGGTTTTTTCCGTGCCCCGGCCGCCCCCGAATTAGGCAGGCGGTGAGCTGGCCACAGCTACTCCACCAAAAACTTTCCCATTCGATTCGCTTGCTTGACAGCATAACACACACCCACCGCGACAATGGCCAAGTCAGCCCATAACCGGCGCATCAGCGCAAGGGACCAGCAGCCTACTACCAAGTCATTTGTTGCCGTGGACAAAACTGCGTTTGATCCGGGTCTAGCATCGCTGTTTGCGAGTAGTGTGCGTATTCACCAAGCTGCGGCAACTTCCGAAGAGATTTCAACTACTTCATGTGGGGTTGAGGCACTAACTAGGTGAGCAGCTGGGCCCCGTGCAGCATCCGCCGAAATCGCGTTACCAAACCCTTCCTGAGAAACGCCCTATTGAAAACCACAATGAAGACGCCGACGAGGAGCAGAACGACGAGGAAGTGAAAAGCGCAGATTCGGCATCTGAGCAGTCGGAAAGTGAGGATGATGTGGAGCCCGCGGGAGATTCTATTTCTGACGAAGACGAGTCTGCCCCTGAGGACTACGAGTCAGATAATGAGACCAAGCTGGCTATGCTACAAGAGTCTGTATTGGATAGCGAGCAAGATCGACCGAACAAGAAACGGAAACGGCCAAGCAAGGAAGACGAAGTCGAAGATGCGTATATGCGCAAGCTAGCTCGTGAGGAGATCAAGGAAGAGGAGAAACGCAAGAAGCAGAAGACAGCCGCGCCCACTCAGGCCACCGATGACACTGAACCACAGCAGTTAGAAGACTCAGATGAAGAATCATACACCATTCCAAAGCATGAGACGATGGAGGAGCCCAATAAGCTGGAGGATCTTGAGAAGGCGACCCGCACTGTTTTCTTGGGAAACGTCTCGAGTGATGCCGTTACCACGAAATCCGCCAAGAAAATTTTACTACGGCATCTAGCTTCGTTCATACCAGATCTAGCAGAGCATGATCCTCCCCACAAGGTCGAGTCTATCCGCTTTCGTTCCACGGCTTTTACGAGTGCTCTACCAAAAAAGGCTGCCTTCGCAAAGAAGGAGATTATGGATGCCACCACCAAGAGCTCAAATGCATATGCTGTTTATTCGACAACCCAGGCTGCAAATGCGGCTGTCAAGCGATTGAATGGCACCATGGTACTCAATCGCCACCTTCGCGTCGATTCGGTAGCACATCCATCTAAGGTAGACCACCGTCGCTGCGTTTTCGTCGGCAACCTCGGCTTTGTCGACGACGAAAGCAACATCAAATCAGACGAAAGCAGCAAGAAGAAATCCAAGCCTCCAGGAGATGCAGAAGAAGGCCTGTGGGTGCATTTTAGCAAAGCCGGTAAAGTGGAAAGCGTACGTGTTGTCCGTGATCCGAAAACTAGAGTCGGCAAAGGTTTTGCGTACGTCCAGTTTGAAAATGGAAACGGCGTTGAGGCAGCTCTGCAGTTCAATGATCAAAAATTTCCTCCTCTTCTACCACGCAAATTGCGGGTGGTGCGTGCTAAGGGAATGAGGCACAAGTCGAAGAAACCAACAACGGCTGTGCCCAAGCCTAACTCCAAGTCAAAAGGTGTTTATAATGCAAGGATTACTGACAAACAAAAATCCATGCAGGGCCGTGCTGCCGCGATGCTTGGTAAGGCTGGGGCTTTCAAATCCGCAGAATCCTTTGTATTTGAGGGTCACCGTGCGAGTAGTAAACAAGGGACTAGTGGGTTGAAGCTGGGTGGGAAAAAGAAAGGTAGTAAGAAACCTACCAATAGGAGTGCTAGGAGAGCTGCAGCGTATAGGGCCGCAGATAGACGGACAAAGTGAATAGTTTCGCCTTCCGTACAATATAAAGCCGATGCATTGCTAATGAATGTCGATTTTTTGTCGAGTCTAACTTATCTTTGAAAATAATATTTCAGTTATATTTCCATGTCTTCGCCTTCACGCTAGTCTGCTGCTGTACAGATCTCGTTTCTGATGCATTCGGGATGTACATACATTCGGGCCGACTAAGCGCCTAGTATCTTCTCCCCTCCTAGACTTGTTATACATGTCGAGTTGATTACCAAATTGTTGAGCCAGGGTCCATGATTGTCAGATTCGAAGCGCAGCTCGTACACGTCGTCCAAAGTCGCAGTCTTGGACACAACCAGAGTAGGATTGAGGTAACATAGCTCTACAGACCTATTATCACTCAATTATCATCACCCTTCTGATACGCGTTCCTATCATCGATCCCGGTGAACAAATCGAGACAAGACTAAGAGAATTTCACTACCTCACATACCTTCAGAGAGTGGAGGGAATATCGTATATTCCAAAATTGGCTTAGCCTACTAATTACATTCAGCAGGGTAGTCTCAGCTAAAATTCCTAGGTACAAGCTGTGCTCCATACTATAAGATACTTTTATTTGAAATGCCAATTTTATGTTGCTGTAGATATAAGTTTGGCAGCGTTGTGTAGTAATAGATGCCAGCTTCAAGGTTGCTTTTAATGCTCGCTAAGTCGAATCGCAAAGTTCACCATCATGTACGTGAGCATTTACGCTGTTTCAGCGGAAAGAAACGTCCAGGGAATCTAGCCAGACACAGAAGAAACCAATCCCATGCCGCAAACCCTTGACAGGTCTTCTGACACACTTGAGAAGACTCGTTATGATTAGGGAGCCACAGGCCTATGACGTATTCAGGCGAGCTGAGGGCACACAGCCACGATGTCAGCCCAAGGTAGACCCTGAAAACAAGCTGCACTGAGACGAGATCCGAACTGCTACCCCTCTTAAAGAGATCTCCCGTTTTGTGCTGTTGCCTTTGCTGCCTTGGTTATTATTTGTCCTACGGCCCTCCTTTCTCATTAACGCTTGTATCAATGTGCAACCATGGCCGATACTATTTCTACGGCGACTACAGCAACTTTCCCTACTTCAGCCCGCTCTTCAGCCGATATCGTTAATGCAGGAATCCAACCAATTTTCCGTTCTACTATTGTAGAGGACCCTACTGAACCACCTACACCCGAACCTGCTGTGCGTCCTAGTTTGTCGTGGAAGTCCTTCCGCTCCAGCATTAGCGTCTCAGAGAAAACAATGGCCCAACTGGGCTGGATTATTGCCTTCCTGAGTGTTCTGTTAACCATTGTCGCACTCTCTCCAGCTTTCAAATCGCAGAACGCCTCTGAAAAGGCACTTCGGATAGCGGAATGGACAGCATTGAAGGACTTCATTGAGGAGTGTAGGGAGGAGTTGGCAGCGGGTATTCATAGTCAAGCATGCGTACGAGCTATGAATACCACGCTTCCACCCCCCCCATACGCTACGTCCGGGTTATTTGACAGGATAAAAAGGGGAACAATGACGAGACATGAAGAGAATAACGGCACCGCTCGGGCAGTGCACATCGATTATCGAGCTGGGGAATTAAAGTTAGTTGTCCAGTGGCTAATATTCTGTGCTATCTGCCTTACTGCGTGCGGCTTCCTGTTCATCAATTTCGAACATAATCGTTCACACATTAGTCGGAATCGTCGCCAATTATATGCAGACACCGCTTGGAAAGGACTACAGGCGGATGATATCACGCATTCTCGACCCTCGATTGAATCAAACCCAACCACTATCGCCGCCATTCGCCATCCCCCCCCTTCAGCAGATGCAAACCTCCGTCGCCGCGCAATACGTAGGCATCCAATATACCGCTACAGTAACCTTGAGGAAGCGATCCACCACTCCGATATGACTGAGATTCGCGCTCGCCTCTGCAATGGCGAAGATGTAAATGAGCACTGGCCATACCTTATATACCGTCTGGCTATCTCGCCGCCTTCTTCAGAAACTGAGAAGCGTATTGAGGTAGCGCGGTTGTGCCTCGACTTTGGAGCCGATGTGAACGCATTAAAAGGTTGGAATGGGTGAGTGAGTTCGGGTACGGATAGTAAGTTCTGTTCGTGTTCATGAGTATTTCAGCTTTGGCGAGAAGCTACCTGGATGGCTATTTGCTAAAGTCAAACTCTTGTAATGCAACAGGGCTACTATCGTGCCTAGATTCCTTCTATTAAATGATTCCGCTAACTGTACTACTCTACTCTTAGACAATCTGCCCTCATGATAGCAATTCATTTCGGCAATGTCGCTGTAGCAAAACTACTAATTGCAAATGGCGCCACGGTGTGCTACTCGCCCCCGGATACTAATCTTACGGCCTTGCATCGCTGCGTACGACTAGCTGTAGCGGGGTCCGCTAAGGATTCCCTCGAGATCATGAATGCGCTATTTGCTCATGGTGCTAATGCGAATCAAATGGACCGCGCTAATGAAACGGCTCTCCACAAGCTGATGATAGACGCCTGGTTTGCGCGGCACGACGAAGAATCTATGAAGAAATTGTACCCAATTGCGCGATGTCTAGTAGAAAACGGAGCCATCTTACCGACCACAATCAACAAAAAGTATGTGAATGGCAATCCACTTTGGCACATTATCAATAGCGGGGAGTATGTGGATGAGTGGCCGGAAAATGTAGGTACTGATCATAATATGGTACTAGTTGGTGGGGGCTGGGTTAAGAAGCGGGACATAGTCCCCAGGAATAATTCTTCACATGGCCTAGGATCTGAGAGATGATTTTTGGGGACGGACTGTAATTGTTTTCTATCGCGGGATCGTGATGACGCATTGGCATAACCATGTACGAGTACCATATGTTTTTGATAGGGTTAATCGGTTTCCTAGCATTGTGTCAGTATTATTATACTGGGCTATTTCTACCCAAGAATGTAATATTTACTCCACCTTCACCAAACGAACTTGACCTCCATATTCTTCCTCGCCCTCGGATTAATCGCCGCCCTCAAAACTCCGCCCGCCGCCCCATCATTCCTATACCTCCTCCCCAACCCTTCAAAATACTTGATCACAACCACGCACCCGGCGACCACAACATCAACCCCCTTAGTCCCTTCCGTCAACCCATCGCGAAAAATGTCTAGTTTGCCGACTTCCCCGCCGGCAAGGACTTTCATACCCGCAAGGCCATACGTGAAACGTGCAATTACATATGACGATGATGAGGAAGGAGACAAGAGTTCAAGACAGGACGAAGGCACATGTCGCAGCGTCCAAGCATAAGATCGAGAGCCATACGTGAAAGTCCAGGTCCGCCAGTCACTCGCGCCCATTCGCAGTTCCGTTTCTCCTGCGGACCGTAGGCTGAGTGTTGCGCGGGGATACCATGGTGTGGGGCCCGAGGTCTCGAAGTCGGCGCGCGCTATGTGCTCTTTCGTTATGTTGGCATCCAATACGGATATCGTGCGGGAAATCGATATGTCGCCATTCCTGTTGAAGATGGGAAGGGCAGTGGTGGAACGGTATGTTATTTCGTAGGAGGGGGAGGACTGGGATGGGCCGAAGGGGACAAGGTGGGAAGTTTTGGACTTGGTGGCGCGGAAGTGGTATGTTTGGAGGGTGGGGGCCGAGTATTCGGGGGTGGGCTCATAGTCGGGAAGGGTTTCTTCAGAGAGGGGTGAGGGTTGCAATGGTCCTGGAGACGACTCCGTTGGTGTAGATTGAGAATTGTTAGGGGATGCCATGGTGGGTCTTGTAGAGTTGTGAACAAAGGGTTGCGCTTGGAAGTTCGTTGCATGTAGAAGCTATTGTGAACGTGCGGGCTGAATAGTAGTATAGAGTTATTGATTATTCGGCCAACGGTAAGATAGGTAGCATATGGCCACGATTATGTATCGAAGTAGGGCATCTTTCGGGAATCGGCACAGCCCTGTGTGACTGGATGCGGATGTATATCGCATTACTCGGGTTGAGTGGTCCCATGATAACGGGGAACAAAAGGTTCGCGACTAGGATCAGTGGTTTTCTCGGTGTCCTTTTTTGGTTGGCTCCTGCATGTTAGTTAGGCACTTCGCAAATTCTACCTTGCCAGGTCAAGGTTATGTGTCCCAATTCCAACAGTTTATTATTCAAAGTTGTTGAATCTAGTATAAAATGAAGGTTGAGTGGCTACATCGGCATTTCATTTTCATAAGCGTGGTGGGCTACTAATATTTCGAGTTCCAAAAATTAATCGGCCCTCAATTCGAGTGTTCGAGGTAGACGTCCTCAGACATTGCTCTAATCGAACATGTTGAAATACTGCCTTACCGTATGTAAGTAAATGAAAAGGTAAAGGCTCAGATTCCTCCTAACAAAAGCACCCAATTAAAAATTATGGGAAGCGTATGTATTATAAAGGAGTTAACAGACTCGTCGGTGGCTGCAAGATTTGATAGCAATACCTGTATATCACCTAGTAGCTCTCTACAAGCCTAGAAACATTCTGCATCCTGTATCTACATTTCATTAGCGTGCTATCCATACCAATTCACGAGCCATACCGAGTATTCACATCCATCCCATCCATCCCATTATCCAATTTGTAGTATGATATAATTACTTACTGTTTGTATCTCCATAGTTCACTGTTACCACGCCTCTAGTTTGAGCTAATAATGGCAGACAAGTGCGGGGAATCCCAGTCTCCGTCCACACGGAGATATCGTTATTTATAGGAGACATTCTTTTAGGAATACTACTCTTGTCTCCGTAAGGTACGAACAAAAGCCATGCGCTGTCGTATAGGGATAGTCCAACAGATATGGGTTTTGGCTGTCCTGTATTGAAGTAGCGTTGGGTTAAATGAATGCGACATATTCCATGGGGGGTATTTGGAAATTCTGTGAAATTCTGTGGATGCTGAGCTGGTGGTTGGCGTGCTAGTAGACTAGTTTGAGAGATGTGACAGTCTTTACTGGAGTAAGAGTGCTACATTCGATGCTGGTAGTACGCCTGTGCGCACTAGCTAAATGACAAAATGCGCCAGAATAGGTCTCTTAGAAGTGATAAAGAACAAAGAGGAGTACGAATAATGTTCTACACTCTAGTTACAGAGTATTTCAGTGATGGGCTGAGGTTTCTCCGAGCCACGCCTCGATATGTGTGGATTTGAGCCTGCGAAACGTGAATGGATCATAACAGGAAACATGCCGTTCTTTCTTAAAAGTTCCTAGAAATGCAGTCGTGAATAGTCGATCAATAGCACCAACCAAACGCGCCCGTTCATGGATGTTGGGGGTCGCACTGGAGATAGGTTTCGCACCATCCTACCTTAAGATATGGTAGTCTCGGGCATGCCTAGATGGAAGCTTATAACCCTCTAAGCCTATCGCTCTTGGAACGGGAAATCGACCATTATGATGATAAGCCCTCAGCATTGAGTCCTGAAGCTGGCAAACTACGAGGCTAAGGATCTTAATGACTCTAGCACCTCTACTTCACAGAGTGTAATTGGCCGATAATGCAATATTGGCAATTTAGGGGGCAATCTAAAGTCCGTAAGTATTTACTAGACTACTATAGTAACAGTTGAAATGGACGACTAAAGTGGCAAGTGGTTACGAGTGTTGACAAAGTACTTGGACTCCTGGATTCTCGTTAGACAAGAGCACCCCAATAATAGTCGTCCATTTAGATTGAGATTCGAACTATCAGTAAACAGTTTCTCAGTAGTGTATATAATCGAGGCGGCGCTGTAAAGTGGTGGGTGCCCTTTCATTAGTCGTATCCAACCTTCCCCATTCATGGAGAGCCAGAGCCGTCTGATGTCTTACGCAGACCGCCACTGATGCATGCGGAAGTGGCTCGCGCACCTTGCTAATGGAAGTATGAGATCATATTGTGAACACTAAAGTAGCCGTGAGTTGAGATAGCACGGTGCAGCTGTCGGTGCTGGTGATGAGGGGCTATTTTAAGTCGCCAGCCCTGGTGACGACGCCAGGTGACAGGGATGGCAGGTGGAAGGGCAGCTTTGGACAGAATAATCGTACCTGGTCTTACGAGACAATCACCGTCTATCCCGTACTCGGACGCTGCTGTCCTTTTCTCAGTTATTTTATCCTGCGATATATGTACATACGCACTTGTCTCTGTACAGTAGAACTACCTGTGGACGCTTGTCAGCTGGTAGTGAGCCCGTGCCCCTCCCCCTAAACCGCACCGCCGCAGCCCCCCGAGAGCGGTGCGGCGCGCCCACTGTTTCGCGACTGCCAAGGCTGTTCTGGGGCCGTTGCCTTCAGCGTCGAGGCTGTGGACGTCCCGAAGCCGCCAGCTGTCAACTTTATCTCCGCCATCCATCCATCTCTTTCTTTTTCTTCCTCTCTATGCATCATGAAACTACTTAAGGGCATACTGCTGCCCGCCCTACTGCTGGCATCATCTCCGTTCGCCGCCGCCGAAAAAGACGACGGACCTGCTATCGAGGCGAACCCATTCACTACCCAGATCGAGAGTATCCTGTATTTCGATGATTCTGCGGTCGTACTCGCAACCGAATATGGTACCGGCAAAGTATACCGGTCCGAAAATGCTGGAAAAGATTGGGAGCCGGCGAAGGACATTGCCACGTTCTTGATCGTCAAGAATCCCTTCGACAACAAGGTTGCGGTAGCGCTCGGGGAGGAAAAGCACTGGATTACATACAATCAAGGAGAGAGCTGGCGTACATTCACACTCGAGGGTCCGGTCACTATTTTTGGAGCGCCTATCAGCTTCCACGCGAGCGATAATAAGAAGATCATAATTAACACGCTTGAAACTTGTCGCGGCCCAGCTTGTATTGGAAAGGTTAGAGCCACCTCCTAGGAGCATATTCGTGCACTACGAGCTAACTGTGTTGGTAGTCTTACTACACGGAAGATGGATTCAAGACCGACCCCATGCGCCTCCGCGACGACCGGAAAATGTGCCAGTGGGCAAGAGGCTCTGTTGGATTCCTCACTGAGAGCGACAAGCATAAAAACCGGATATTATGTATCGTAAGGGGCAAATTCTCGGAAGACAGCGATAAATTCAGGCTACTCATGTCGGACGACTATTTCAAGAACGAGGAAGAACCTCTCATTGCAGGACGAGCCGTCTCCGGCATGGCCAATATGGCATCAGTGAAAGGCTATCTCGTTGTTGCCGCGAAGTCCGAGCGCTCGAGCGAGCTCGCACTTTATGTTACAAAGGACACTGACGTATGGCATCGAGCTGAGTTTGGAGAAGGCAGGATCGAAGAGGACGCATATACAATTCTCGAGTCCACCAACTATAGCATTCAGGTAGACGTCATGACTTCAGAGTACGCCGAGGTCGGATCTCTCTACACCAGCAATTCCAATGGGACGTATTTCACAAAGAACATCGATCACACGAACCGCAATAAACGTGGGTACGTCGATTTCGAGAAAATAGCCAACATTCAAGGCATAGTCCTGGTCAACGTTGTCGACAATTGGAAGGATACAAGTGTATTGGCTAGAAAGAAACTAAAATCCAAGATAAGTTTTGATGATGGACGGACATTTGAGTCCCTGAAAGTTGGCGATAAAAATCTCCATTTACATTCGGTCACGAACCTGCACAACAGCGGACGAGTCTTCTCTAGCCCTGCTCCAGGTATTGTCATGGGAGTAGGCAACACGGGAGAATATCTCGGTGATTATACTGACGGCGACCTGTACGTCTCAGATGATGCGGGATTAACCTGGAAATTGGCGCTGCAAGAGGCCCACAAGTACGAATTCGGCGATCAAGGTTCCATATTAGTGGCTATCTACGATGAAGGTGAGACTGATAAGATTATGTATTCCCTGAATCATGGAAAGGACTGGGCCAAGAAAGAGCTTCCTGGGGGCAAAATTCGAGCGCGCGAGCTGACCACTGTCCCGGACTCAACAAGCTTGAACTTCATTCTCTATGGCACCAGACGCAAAGATGGCGAAGTAGGACATGTCTTATTCCGAATTGGTTTTGACAACATGCACGAGCGTACATGCACGAAGGATGATTTTGAGACTTGGTTCGTCAAAAAGGACGGTGATGAAGAACCAAGCTGTATAATGGGTCACAAACAGAAGTTTCAGCGGCGGAAAGCCGATGCCAACTGTTTTATCAAAAAGGAATTCAAGGATCCTGAACCGGAGTTTCAGCCTTGTGACTGCGACGAGATTCGGGATTACGAGTGTGACTTTAATTTCAAACCCGAATGGACTGAAGAGGGTAAAAAATGTATACCTTCTAGGGCCTTGGAACTCCCCGAAGGGGCCTGCAAAGGTAGCGCGAAGACATACAAAGGCAGTTCCGGTTGGCGCAAAATCCCAGGCAATCAATGTAAAGGCTCCACTAAGAAAGACCAAGAAGTTGAGCGGGACTGCGACGAAGAAGACAAGACGCCCAAGGATGACAAACCCAATAGCACCCCGCAACCTTTCAAAGGATCTCGCTTCTTGGGATATTACTACCTTGAGCGTGGCGTCCATAGTGAGGGAGATGATGAGACTGTCGTCGTGCTCACTAGTGAGCGTGAAGCATGGATCACGCATGATCATGGCAAGACTTGGAAGGTTGCTGTTGATCAGGAGATTGTAGCAATCTACCCACACCAGTACAACAATGATGTCGTCTATTTCCTTACGGCCACGGACAAGGTCTGGTATTCACTAGATCGCGGCCGAAAAGACAGTATTCATTCCTTCAAAACACCACAAATGCCGAATACTCAGCTTCTTCAGATTATGCAATTTCATCCTAATACCAAGCACAAAGATTGGATTATCTGGCTTGGAGGACAGAACTGCGGCGTCAATGATCCGCAGTGTCACACAGTTGCTTCTGTTTCTCGGAACAATGGAGGCAGCTGGGATACTCTTCTCCCGTATGTCAAGAAATGTGCCTTCGTCTGGCGCGAGGTAGGAAGGGATGTGGATGAGAAGCTCATTTTCTGCGAGCAACACGCTAAGGAAGAAATGGGGGCTCCTCTTGAGCTCATTGCAAGCCAAGATTGGTTTGAAACAAAGGATGTCAAATTCAAATCTGTGGTCGAGTTCGCTACCATGTCTGAGTTCATCATTGTCGCAACCAAAGGCGAGGACGGTACTTCGTTGAAGCTAGATGCTAGTCTAGATGGCAAGATATTCGCAGACGCTAGGTTTCCACCAAAGTTTCAGGTCGATCATCAGACCGCTTATACAGTTCTAGACAGTTCAACCCATTCCGTATTTCTCCACGTCACGGTTAACCCTCGAAAAGGCCAAGAGTACGGATCTATTATCAAGAGCAACAGCAATGGCACTTCTTACGTACTGAGTCTTAGTGGGGTCAACAGAAATACGGCTGGATATGTTGATTTCGAGAAGATGCAAGGAATTGAAGGTGTTGCGCTGGCCAACGTTGTGTCCAATATCAAGGACGTTGATGAAGGCGAAAAGAAGATAAAGAAAACCATGATTACTCACAATGACGGCGCCGACTGGGAATATCTCGAAGTCCAAGGTTCTCCGGATGTGAAATATCCCTGTGATATCCGGGACAAAGATAATGGCTGTTCGTTGCATCTACATGGATATACTGAGCGCCAGGATCCAAGGGAAACGTATTCGTCCCCTACAGCGGTCGGCGTTGCGCTCGGCGTGGGGAATGTAGGTGCTAGCCTAGGTCCTATTGGCGAAGCTTCGACATTCATTACCACCGACGCTGGCGTTCATTGGAAGCTTGTGAAGGAGGGTAACTATGCTTGGGAATTCGGAGACCAAGGCTCAGTAATTGTCATCGTCAAAAGAAACGCAGACACGAAAGAACTTCTCTATTCGCTCGACTTGGGCGATACTTGGATGACGTATAAGTTTAACCCTCATGCCATTAGAGTTGAGGCCATCACGACCGTACCGAGCGATACCTCACTTAATTTCCTTATTTGGGGCAAAGATGAGACAGGGTTGGTCGCTATCAACGTCGATTTCTCCAATATGAAAAGTTTTGAGAGACAATGTGATCTCAACGAAAACGACCATAATAGCGATGACTATACTACCTGGATACCAGAACATCCTCTCTCGGGTGATCTACAATGTCTATTTGGCCATGTTGCCGAATACCATCGAAAAAAACCAGGCAAGAATTGCTATAATGGGAATAGGTTTGAGCAACTGCATGGTGTGGCGCGTAACTGCACTTGTACTAGGCGTGATTATGAGTGGTAAGCTCTGATTTGGATTCCTCATTTTGCCGATACTGACTTGGACAGTGACTACAACTTCGAGCGGCTGACGGGGGGTACTTGCAAGAAAATCGAGGGTCTCGAGTTGCCGGATCCGAAGGACGTTTGCAAGCAGAAGGGCGTCACGGAGTACTGGGATATTACGGGCTACCGCAAAATCCCCATCTCAACATGCACTGGCGGAGCGGAGATGGATAGGACTAGCTCCGTACACCCTTGCCCTGGTCATGAACCAGAGTTCAAGAACAAACATGGTGTCTCGGGTTTTGGCCTCTTAATGGCGATCGTTATACCTTTCACCGTAGCTGGTGGCATCGGGTACTATGTCTGGCGCAACTGGGATGGCAAGTTTGGACGCATCAGATTAGGCGACAGTTCCAGCAGATTTGATAGCGGAAGCCCCTGGATCAGCTGGCCTGTCGCAGCAATCTCTGGACTTGTGGCCGTTGTTGCCGCAGTGCCACTGCTTATTGGTAGTTTGTGGCGGGCAGTGTCGAGCCGGTTTGGTGGATACGGAGGGCGCACATACACGAGTCGCAGCTCCTTCGCGAGAGGAAGGGGCGATTATGCGGTCGTGGATCCAGATGAAGGGGAGCTGCTTGGGGATGAAAGTGATGAGGAAGTGTAAGCTAAGACGAAAGTGGGGGCTGTATTTCTACCGATAGACGGCATTCAAGCGTTATTTCTCTCGCTTTTATTTTTTGGTTCCAGGGGATATGCGAAGCCCAGCGCGTGGGGGCGGAGGGATACCTAGGTACGTCGCATAGTTGTGAGTGAGGATTTCTCGAGTGTTTTGGATGGAGCTTGTATATTGTTTTTTTTTTTTAAAAAAAAAGCGCCTTTTTGTATCAAAGGTACAAAGGTCACTCCAACCCCTTTCCTCCGTAATACCAAAAATTTTTTTTTTTTTTTTTTTTTTGGCGCTCGCGATTTTTACGCGCTAGTTGGGTGCTGGCCATTTTTTCTTGGACAGACAATACGCTAGGTAGGCGCTGTGCTATCGCCGAATGTATCACGTTCGCGTTTCAGACACGGAGTAGGCTGGTTATTGGATGATTTAAGTCAAATGAAGGGTCTGGGGGGAGCGGTTTCACAGGGGGCCAGTTCGTGAAACGGGGCATGCGAGGGATTATTAAATATAGGCTCACTCGATTGACGGGCGATAGTTGGACATGTGTGCGAAAAATGCGCGTTTGGCTAGATTTGTTTTAGGGCTGGCTCCAAATGGTGAAAAACGGTGGTTCCGGGGGGTTGGATTCGGTGGGCGGGTGTGTTATGTCGGGGGGAAGTTTGTGACGTGTGACTTGAAGTACAGGGCGAGTTGATTTAAGACTAAAACAATGAAAAGGAAGTATGCTGTTTGCGGGTATTTGGCCGCTAGTGCGAGGGGGTTTTGGACTGATGCAACCCTTGTGATTCGTATGACTGGCGCGACGCTCATGGCTGATGAGATTTAGAAATTCATAGCGTGGTTAATTAAATTGATCGACGGACTTAGACTGCATTCAATTATCTTGTAACTTCGCTGTCTATGTCTAATACACATGCGACTGTTGGCATCTTTGGACTCTGCAGTTTTGCCTTTAATGAGTGGGGAGTGTAGCAGAGCTGCATAGGATTCCGTCAATGTCGCGCAAGATAGATAATCACGACGAATGAACGGATCAGCGGCGGAAAGAAAATTTTCGTTTGAGATAGCAAGGCGTCAATAGACTGTTTAGTACGTCATGCAATGCGATTGCTGGGCTTCCGGACTTTTGTGAGTCGTCGTCGGTTTTAGCTCTGAGGTGGGTTCAAGGCTGAGCAAGACGTGCAGCGATGCTGTGATGGTTGACTGAACGCCTGATTGGGAAATTTTGTGCATTGAATCGGACTTTCTTCGCTCGTGACTCGTAGTGTCTCGCGCATTGCGCCCTATAAGGCCTAAAGGACATTCGTCGGTCGGAGAAACTTGCAGAGCCAACAAGAGGATGAGCGGTGAGTTTTTTTGTTAGTTTTTGGCACTACCATTTGGTGATGTCTTAACTAGAGAGTTTATTCGGGGAAAAGCGGGCGGGGCTGAAGGAAGGTTGAGGCTCATACGACGAAGACCGGAGTCATGACTGGTACTTGTTAGAGGAGCTTGTGGGCTAGCATCTACGTCTAGACCTCCATGTATTGAAAAATTGCGATGTCATAGGATCGGTTTAGAAATGAATTGGAGTATAATACTCCTTCGTTCTAGGCCTTCCGGCCTTGTGAGGCTGTATACCGGGGCACGATTCCTAGCCATGGAGGTAAAGCGCAGCCGAAAAGTCATTGCCGGCACAGCTAGCAGTTCCCAGCATCAATTCATGGGCAGTGCATTCCTATTGCTTTTCTTATTAACGCAATCATAGAGAAAGCTAGAAGAACGGAAATTGCACTACCGCCTTAGTGCGGAGAGAACGATAAACTGAAAACTTGCGTGATTCATTTGAATTGATGTACTTACTAGTTGCGTGCCGCTGGGAGTGATGCGCATATCTAATGCTCACAATTTGGTGCTCCAGAGTGCTAGAGTGTCTACACGAAGTCGCAGGATCAATTCAATTGCACCACAAGATGAGCGGTGAATTGTTCCTGCCTCTTCGAGCAACTCACGTGGCTGCCTGATGCTAGGTTGCTAGGTACCGAGGCGGGGAATCCATGGGGCTAGGAAGAGACGAGTAGATCATGGATGAATGAACGCGGAGCACTGGTTGCGATGGATTGTAAAGAGAGGATGAGCGGAGGACGGCTGTTGTTCCTTCTCAGCCACACTAGGCCCTCGGCGTTTTATCGATTGTGCAAGACATGTTTGTGGCAGAGCATACGGCGCAGCACAGGCGAGAATTAGCGTCCGAAGTCTAAACAGACATTTGGGACAGTTCTGTCTCTATCGCGGTGCTGGTGTGGCGCTCAGGCTTGCTGCCGATGTCGACATTTCGATAGTTTACGAATCATACTATGGACGGTAGCCGACAGATCCTGTTTCTCATGCGCCAACTTTCTGTTTCCATAAACGAGGCGAATGAAGTCGTGATACGGTCGATCTCAAGCCACTCGAAACGATGGAACGTTAAGGTGCTGCTCCGCCCGCGGGGTTCGGTACCTACCGTTTTCACTGAGCATGATCATCTATATTGCGTCCTTTGGCTCCTTTATCATGCATTGGGATGCTGCCCCCCTCTGACCTCATCGCTCGCCCCGAGGTCGCTTGCAATATGGCACAACATCGTGCTGGCCACAATGATGCCATCCCTATCTGGCTGTGGGTCTAGCGAAGCTAATATCCGCATGTGTCCTTAATATGAATGCGAAACGGTCCATCTCAATTTCCCTCACGTGAGGTGTGGTGAGAGGAGGGCCTAAGTGGGTTGGCCCTGCCGGCTTCGCACACTAAAAAACCAACTATGGGGCGTAACAAATGACGAAGCTCGAGTGCGGGACGTTCAGGCACATCTGCCTCTCACTGGAGGCCGTCGTTTGGTTTTGGGTGACGCATGAAAGTAGCGCCCAGTCGCAGGAGCCCCTTGGGCGTGCGTGCTGGCTCCAGTCAAGAAGCCCGGTCGTCTTCATGCGGCCGCTGGTGATCGATTTATCGATCTAGGGCACGTCCTAATGAGGAAGTGTCGCAGGCCCCGCGCTGTTTCAGCCTCCCGAGCCAATCAGGCGCCACCCCTTAGGGAGGCCCGCGACTGGCCATGAGGCTCCCATGCTCCCCTTCTCGCTGCGTCGGCCACGCATCACTAGAGAAATTGCCAGTGCCAGCGTCTGCACAAATTTCTCCTGTCGCCAAACTTAGGCCATCCGACAAACTGGCGTCCACACCACCGCCATGCCGGAGCACACACTCCCTGCCGCCCGGCTGCGCTATCCATCAATCTCCCGTCTATGCCCAATCGCAGCCCCAGCCCGCGCGGCCGCTTGCCATACCTCGGCCGCCTCGAAAGGATGAAGCAGTCCATCATTCTCGGCACGCGGACTGGCTGAGCAAATACGGCATGGTACTATGCGGGAGGCTGCCGACAGCCAAGCCGTTTCAAATGCTGAGCTTTCTTCTATGAGCTTGGTGTTTATGGCCCATGTCTGGCTTGCGAGTACATGAGCCACTCCTTCCCCATCCAAGCACTGCAATCCTCACGGCTCTGAGCCTCGAACTGTCTCTCATTCCTGTCAACTTTAACACTCCTTCGCTTCATTCATTCATTCATTCATTCATTAAGAGGTTCCCCCTCCCGGCTTGAAGCTATTCATTATCCTCCATATCTCATCTCTTCCTATCTACAACCTTCAATTCACCCGGCCCTACCTTTATATTGTTTCTTGTCTGTTTGAACTAACATCTCATTCGACACCTGATACACGTTTCTACCTCACCTTCATTGCTTGCGCGTTGATGTAAGTCTTGGTCCCTTCTCGCTTATCTAAGGCGTCGCATTGAACACCACTATACTCGAGAGCCCGCACCCTCAACTCTACACGAGTTGATCAATCTTGTTTACAAGACGTCTCACATCGTTCCGCCTCCAACTTCGTATATTACCTCTTTCATTGTTCTCCTTCAATATAAACTCCCCTCACGCTCTCTCATTCAAGCATCACACTAGCTCGTTGGAGTGAGCCATCATTGACAGCAAACAGCGCTTATCGTTTCTGTTTCCACGTGACATATACGACGGTCACACATTTATACAATTCTTTTCGAGCTTTTCCTTAGGGCCGGGTTCCTATTATTTCATTCAAAATGAGGACGGCCCTCGCCTTTTCAGCACTGCTCGCTTCATGGGCCTCAGTCTCTTCCCACCCTACCAAGAGGGGCGAAGGTTTCATCTCTCCTCAACACAACTCCGGGCATACAACCGGAAGTGAATCCAACAAGCAGGTCATCGCCGTGCTCAACAAGAACCTTCGGTCTAACACAGACATCGAGGAGCTACTAGGTCGCGTTGGTCTCTCTCTTAATCACACTGATGTCGAAGCCTTTTACGACAACGCAGCTTTCTCAGCTGTACAAATGAAAGTTTCCTCCCACTGCACTGAGGCGCTCAACGCCATGGATGAGATTTCACAAGTCGCTGAATCTGTAGAAATCAGCGCCATGGTCACGCAGGACACCGCTCCATGGGGTCTACAACGTATCTCGAGCTCTACTACAGTTTCCGGATCTCCCCGAGGACAGGATTTCGCCTACACTTTTGACGACACCAATCTCGGCGAAGGTGTTGATGTCTACGTTATCGACACAGGCGTTCGCGCCACACACGATGTGTTCAGTAATGGAGGACGTGTTGCACTTGGATTCAGTGCCTTTGCTGGTGCCGATGCTTCAGACGAGGCTGGTCATGGCACCCATGTTGCCGGAACCACTGGCGGACTAATCTTCGGGGTAGCTCAGAAGACCAACATCATTTCCGTTAGAGTTCTCGATGCCCAGGGCCGAGGGAATACTACAGACACCATTGCCGGCTTAAACTACGTCGTGGATCAGCACACGCGCCGCAAGAACCAGCCCGGTTTCAAGGGATCCGTTATAAACATGTCGCTAGGTATGGGAGGACTCGCCCCATCATTCGATGAGATTATGCGCAGCGTTTCTGAGGAAGGCATTCATATCGCAGTTGCCGCTGGCAACGACGCCGTAGACGCTTGCGGTTCATCACCCGCGTCGCAAGGTGGAGCAAACTCCGCCATTGTTTCGGTCGGGGCGCTGACCATCGATGATACCATATCGGAATTCTCGAACATTGGAGAGTGCGTTGACATCTTCGCCCCCGGCAGCCAGATTCTGTCTTCTTGGCCTGCAGCTGACAACACCCTTAATTTCCTTTCGGGAACTTCAATGGCATCTCCTCATGTTGCAGGTGTTATGGCCTATCTACTGGCTCAAGATTCTACCGGAGCATTGGTCAATGACCCTGCCGCCTTGAAAGCGAAGCTTCTGGATATGGCACTCTCCGATAAAGTTGAAGGCAATACCCAGGGTGCAGCGAACTTGCTACTGAGCAATGGTGCGGATGGGAGCCAGCAGCGCTTGGTAAAGAACTGGGTTATTCCTGACGTCGGTGGCGATTGGGCAAGCAAGAGATGGCAAGTGCATTCTTACGAGTCCCCTGTCGTATACTAAGAGAGAGATTATGGTAGAAACTAAAAAGATACCCTCATTAACGGCCAAGGAAAAGGAAGTTATTAAGAGTCATTGGTTGCATCTTGGTTAGGATAGCAAGAACATGCATAATATTTCGCTCTCAAGCGACCACTGCAATAGTACGGCGTGAGCTCTGGGTTTTCATTGTATTTTTTTTAAGTCATCCCGGAATCATTCGCTGCAAGGCGTCTGCCAGACAGCATGAGTAAACTGAAAGGAATGGGTGCAGGTGGACTTTTGAAAAGCCGCGAAATGGCTTCTACTCCAGATAAATACCTAGTACGCCCGAAAGGTCACTACAATTACCCTGAAATGCATTATGAAACTTGAAGTGACTAGCTAGACCGAGTACCAATTTTATCCCATAACTGTCTTCGGATCCCTAACACCAGCAGTTCACCTTCCACTGATTTTGGACGCTTCTGTGGCTATCGATATCAGAGTTTGCCCACAACAATCAATCAAGTTCGCCAAGCCGTTGTTTTACACCCAGTCTGTCCGCATCACAAAACATGCGACAATACCAACCTCATCGTATATCCGATGCCTGAAGGCGATCTAACACAGCGCGTTATGATCCTATCGTTTCGGGGTGACACAACCATACCTCATAGGATCTTTTTTCAATCATGACCCTAGCAGAGATCGAAGAAGAACGTCGCACGTGACGCCGCGCATCGGGCACCTTCCAAAAGAAAAATCAGGGCCAATTCCGCCTCAATGGGATATTCGTCATCCCTTCAGATATGGCTTAGTTCATCTCTCTTTCTCTGTAATTTGGATACGTAATTGAACATCAGTAACTCTCGCCGGTTGGCCGTTCCTTGGAAAATTTGCGGCTCAAATTCTGGTGTTCCTACAGTCATTCGCCGTTCTCGACACCAAATCTAGTGTCGCGACGTTCTTCATACAAGGCGCATCCAAACTTCATCCTCTTGCCCAAGGAAAACTGCACCGGAAACTTCGAACGCATATGGGAGCAGGGACTTCTGCGATCCGCTGCTACAAAACGATACTTTACAACTCTCGCTCGGCAGCCCTCTCAAGAGAAAAGTATCCCCGCATACCTTGCGAATGGCCGGTAAAGGGATGCTTGGAGGTTTGCCTAGTGGGAAGTGCCCGCTTCCATCGTCATTCCAATGTTCACCATTCCGTGAGACTTCCTAAAATAGAGAGTTAGGAAGAAAAAGTTCGCTTGCTCGGCCAATGCGCCAAAGCGATTTGGTTGGTCGAGCTATTAGTGAACATCCGTTACGGCCCCAACATGCGTCGAAACAAGCCTCTGGAAGCGCTGAATGGGCGCTAGCTTGCTGTGCCGCCCTCATATGCAAGCAAGAGGCATAATTCTAGAGTATATAATGGTATCAACCGCTTTGCTTCCTGTCTATCGCCTCTTCCATCGTTTACCCTTATCCGTAGACATTCGAAGTCCTTTTCGATGTCTGAGCTTGAGCTAGATACCCGATTTGTCAAACTTGGGACATGGACGAATTTCGATCAGGGGCCTATAATTGGCAAAACTATTACCGCCAATGCAAGGACAGGTACCCTCATTGTGGCCCTTCTTGCTGTGCTTTCAACCTTAGGTAAGTAACACAGCAATAATACAACATGTGATTTAACGCAGCTTTGACAACCCCTAGGCACGGCTCATCTTTGGAATCTAGTTGCTTTCTGCATCCACCAGCTTCGGGCAGATGGTCGTCTCGCAGATGCACTATTTCTACAACAACAGGCGCTGCTGCGTACGCTTCCACCTCCAAGCACTCTAGTTGCGGATGTGTTCAAACTAGGATGGTCTTGGAGGAATAAAACTCGTCGTCCGATTATACGATCAATTCCTCTCATTTTGCTTGCGCTAATTTTTGCTGCGGCAACACTGGCAGCAAGTATTTTCTCATCTCTAGTTGTCGATAGCTCGAACCTAGCTGTTCTAGTTAATAGTCCATTCTGTGGAAGAATGACTGTACTCCTACCTCCAGCGATGCATTCAATTACCGAGTCATACGAGCGACAATGCTATGGCAATGGTTCGCGACCCGGAACTTGCAATGTCCTTTCCCGTCCACGAATCCCCATTGCGATACAGAATGCTTCCTGCCCGTTTAATTCGACCATCTGCGCGCATGCTGCCGTCAGTCTCGATTCCGGCCTCCAAAACATCCGTGATCTGTATGGTTTCAATATACCATCAGATCATAGCCTACAAATCCGCAAGAAAACCACGTGTGCAGTCCTATCCACCGAGGGACGCACAGATATATCAGATGCTGCAAATACCGAAGTTGCCGATAGCTTTGTTGTATCTAGCGGAGAGTATCTGGCCCTTTATTACGGTTCGCAGGTTGTAGATTTTGAGTCCTTTACTTTCAACAAGACAACACCGACTTTTGTGAATAGTCTTATGAAGGCGAACGTTACACGGGATTTCACTTTCGGGTGAGTTGTCTTGGCAATGACGTGCTTCTGAAAGGTGAGACTTTCACTAACATAGCTCTACAGCAGTGTAGTAGATTTTAACACAGGAACTATCCCGACAGCATACTCTTTCCAGTTCGATCCTATTCCCGAGCTGAGAAATAATCATGGCGATATTGTCCTCATATTCGTCTCTTCAAATTCCGTGTTATACGAAGAGCAGGTCAATGATCCTTTATTCGCAGCGGACACTTTTGAGAGTCCAGCTACCAGTTTGCTCAGTACGCAGGTGATGCGGTATGGGGCTAACGATCCGACTAGGCCTGTGGGATGTCTAGAGCAGGTAGGATTAATGTTTTTGCTATCCATATCGGATGCTAAATTATCTGAAGTTTCAATACTGCCATCGTCGCACATCTAGAGAAGATTTCTGCACCGAATTGGGTAGTCGTCAAGACCCTAAGCTGGTCGACACCGATTTTCCTGACGCGAATAATTTTCAGCGAGCGGCTCTTCGACTCCTTGCAACAATCTATCAAACAAGTGATATCTCTAAGGCTTCAAGTCGTTTCATGGCTTCAGCAGCGATCAACATACAGGGCGTTATAGACTCCCTGCCTAATGACCAGTGGATCCAGGAGCTTGCAAGATGGGAGTCTTTGTGGTGGACAGGGACCCAAGTCTCTGTGAGAAACTATGCAGTAGGGGATCCGTCGATCCCGCCTTCTAATACCACTTTGGGGTCCAATCCGGCTGATGATAAGGAACTCTGTCGAGCCTATAAGACAAAGAAAACGAGCAACGTAGTGTGAGTTTTGATGACCCCCCATATCATTTCCTTAGCATGTCACGCCGATCACTCTCGTCACGTCCAATGCTACTAAGATTCACCAAACCCTTTCCCCCTTCCTTCCATTCGCGTGATATCCATACAGCCCAATCTCAATGTAAGCCAAGTAAACTATGCGTTCTAATGCGCCCTAGCAACATCAACGTTTTCGGCCTCGCCTTAGTAATAACAATCACCCTCCTCATAACCATCCTCGACATCACGATCCTCAAATTTGCCATCTTCCTCACCCGCTTCCGGCGCGCCCTGGCCCCGCGCGTCGACCGATGGATCCAAGACGGCATCTGGCAGCTCCAGAGACGGGCATACGAGGCTCGTGGCCACGGCGAGTGGATCAACCTCCAAAACGAGATCCCGGTGACAAGAGATCGGAGAACTCTGTCAGATTTGGCGAGGCTGGATGAGGTGGAGCGGAAGCCGGAGTATGAGAGGACGTTTTCAGCTAAGGTGGAGGCGAAGAGGGGGGTTGTGGCGGTGAGAGTTGTGGAAGGGAGGAGAGGGGAGGGAATGTTTGATCGGAATAATGTGATTTGAAGGATGCTTGCGAAGAGGCGAGGTAAATCATGGGCGAGGGCTTTTTTAAAGAGGCAATGCATAGCAGAGTAGAATTAGATGTCAACGGAAATCGGGTCCACAAGAAAAATCACATAGATGACGACATGGAGAGGACTGGGAATGGATATTCAGTCTGGTGTTTATTACGAATCGATTGAGGAACTACATGGTCTGGTTCTGCAAAGAAGTAAAACACCGAGCGATATTTCATGGAGCCATGGGGTTATCGCATGTATACGGCTATTATAATTCAAGATTTTTGGGGCATCGGCTAAGGGCTTGTAAATACGAATGTAAAGAACTCATGGAATGGAAGTAATACTACGGGAATATTTGGCAACAACATATTACTTTTCTAAAGCTCGAAGCGCGGCGTTGCGGATTCATCGTCGCTTCCCCAACAGAAAAGATGTAGAAGTGAGAATAAGGATGGCATTACTGCTTTTGGAGTATGCCTAGGTGTACTGAAATTTTGTTTGTACTACTGATAGTTTTCCCTAGCAGAGTTTGCAATACGCGGCGTTGAGCTTCTGAAAAGTGTTGTTGGGGAATAGGTGGAGAAAAGGATGTGTCTTGATTCTGTCACAAACCTTTTGGTGAATGTGTAGGGATGCATAGCCGCTTTAAGTTGGGAGTGGGAACAAATTTGAGATGTATGGAGTGATTATTTTATTTGCTTTCGAGTTAGTCTTTGGTTGAATAGGTTTCGCGTGCTACTATTGGGGATTGTTGGTTAGCTTGGTCGCATAATAAGTTAGAGAAGCCGTGTGTTCGAGATCGCCAACAAGGAGCGGTAACATAATTTCCCGGCAAACAAGGACGAAATATACGACATGTTTATTAAAGTAGAACAACAAAGAAGATACTATGTGGTTAGTGAAGACTATTTCTTAACTCTAATAGGCCTAGCCGCCGCTCGCGTAAGATTTCCCTTCCTAGCGGCTAACATCGATTCCCTTCCCCATGCACAAGCCGTGGAACACATGGCGCTGCACCAGTCAAAACCAATCCGCACCTCACACCTTCCACCACTTTCCAACATTCCATTACTAGCTCCTTGAATTATGTTCCCTTCTGAAGATATCTTAGTGTCTACTATAACGTCACAAAATCCAACTGCTCCAACTATCGGTGCACCATTCCATCTCGCCCGCTCTCCAATATGCGTAACCGCGACTGGAGAATGTATCGGGGATGGCCTATTTGCAGGCCAGGATTACAGTGCCGGGGAGCAGATCACTTCGATTGAGCGGCCTCTGATAGGATCCATCGACACGCAGCGGCTGAAAGATACATGCGCAAACTGCTACGTATGGACAGAGGGGTCATCTCTCGGGTCGAGGCTATATGTGAAAGATGGGACCAAAGTGCAGACCTGTGCTGGATGTAAGAGATTCCGATACTGTAGCAAGGTATAGCATTTCTTTCTTTTTCTCCGTCGTTGGACAGGAATATTTGCGTATTAACGCCACCCAAGCCCTGCCAAAAAGAGGCCTGGAACCGAGGCCATAAACATGAATGCAAGGCTTTGAAGCCCATAAGCGACAAGGAGATCCCAAAAGCCGTGCTAGCAGCTATGGAGCTTTTAATTCGGCGAAAGCATGGTCTCATCGCCGATTCGGACTGGGTGCTGCTTTGCCGACTCGACACGCACATCGACGACTTCAAGAGGAACGGCAAGTATGGTGGTATCGAATTGATGGCCATGGGCACGAGCCAGTTCTCTTGGACGCAGGATACTTTCAGCAAGGATTTTGTCGCTGGCATGTACGCGAGGGTAAAATACACACATATATCCTTTATATTTATTTATTATTCGGCCTGTTCCTGACAACGTTCTAGATTTTGACTAACTCGCTGACGATCGTGACGCCCACGTTCGACCCGCTGGGCATCATGGTTGACCCGGTACTCAGCCATCTGAACCACTCGTGTGACCCCAATGCATTCATCGTCATGGATGGATCAGAAGCCGTAATTCGGACACTTAAACCAATTGAAAAAGACGAGGAGATATTAATCTCCTACATTGACACTACAAATCCATACGCTCGACGCCAGAGCGAGCTCCAGGCACGCTGGTTTTTCACATGCCGTTGCAAAAAGTGTCAAAAAGGTGCTACATGCTCCGAAGATAAGTGGGCCATCTCACCCCAAAACTTAGCTAGCGAGTGGAAAGCCATTGCAGACGATCTGATCAAGAGCGAGGCCGAGACACAGAGTCCAGCAAACCATGTCGGCGACTCCAGAGACGAGAAGAGGGTTGCGGCTCTCCAAGCCAAGGCCTTCGTATTGTATGAGGAACAGCAAACCGCCAATCCTTTAGAAGCTATCGAGAAGATCCGGGTTGGCATGCGGCTATGCCATCAGAGTGGGCTGTGGCCACCGCATCGCCAACCCTATGCCGCGCTACGGGAAGATCTGATTCTAAACTTGCTTTCTGTTGGCAAATACCGGGATGCATGGACCCATAGCGCGAAGAGGTACTGGAATATCCTACCGGCCCTGTACCAGGAGAAAGTGCATCCGCTGCGTGTAGTGCATATGTGGCAGACGGCTATGCTAGCACTGTATCTAGCGAATGAGTCTGAACCGGTGGCACCTGGGGTCGAACTGGGACTCATTGCATACGCGTTGATCTCCGAGGTCAAAGACATATCGCAGCTTAGTCATGGGGAAAATAGTGCATTCGCGAGGAGTGTGCAGAGGAAATACGGCGAGATAGCTACTGAAATGCAGTCGGAGCTGGGCGCGAATGCAGGTGATATAATGAGTAGTGCTATTAAACAGCAAATAGCACTATTTAGAGAAATGAGTGATAGAGTAGAATACTGAGACTCCGTCTAGAAGGGTTTTTAAAACTTGGTGCTTTGATAGTCTCGCCGTTTATTTACTATCACTGACTGCAACACTCTGAATGATATTTGGCTAGACTCTTTTACCGACAGTGAGCGCGCCAAATCCCTCATTCATCTATCTAGCTTCTTGCTGATATATGTTTTTCACTGGAGCGCTATTTTGGGGCTGTTGAATCTCTCCGGGTTCATCTTTCACCATGCCCACTGTCACGAACCACCTCGCTCCCTGGCTCGATTCTCATCTTGTCGAAGCCGGAGAGATATTCGGGCCGGTCCAACCAGGCAAGAAGCGCGGTAAGTGATTTTGCGTCTAATTCTGACGGGGTTCTTGCTAATGTAGTGAATCCTAGGTGCTGGTAGCATGGCCGACACGACATCGTCTACGAACCCTAATCGACAAAAGACCACCAACCAAGCCAACCACTCTGAAGAAACTGGCCAACAAGTCGAACGCTGCTACGAAGGACGGTCTTACCAGTGCCGAGGAAGGTGGAGCACTTTTCTCTAACATCTACGACTCACCCATTAAGCAAGAACCGGAGTACGGCATGGATGATGATTTTGCTTAAGCCATTGTCCGTGGTTGGAGAAGGACTATACTTTCTCCGTTTCTTGATGCAATGTGACATTTCTAGGCTTACGATGGAATCTAGTTTTCGGGTTTTGATACTGTGACGGTATCTGGAGAAAAGGGTGATAATATTTACCTCTAGATACGCCACGCTCGATTCGATTTTTAGGTGTTTAGAATGTAGTATATGATGAATAGCACCTAATAAACTACCGTCTATATGCCCCAGGTAACAGATTTGCTTCTGTAGTGTTACATTGTATGCGCCTCGAGCAACCGCAGCATCGCGAATGACGGGGCTACCGCTCGGGAACGTTCCGATCGGTGGCGCGGGAGGCTCAAACACGACAAACGCCTCCTCTTTGTGTGACCGGCGCAAGCCCGTCTTTCCAGATGTTCCCCTGGACTCGTCCATTACGTTTCGATATTTCAAACCACGTCGTGCCCATGTCCTCAAATGTCGCCTCCCGCGTCACTATCGACTGCGCGAGAACCGCTCCAGTCTTACAGAGAGCCGTTTCCGGGTGCTCGATATATTGCTATTTCTATCAGCAGACCTACACCTATATTTAGTCTGCCTTTGTAAGGCTAAGGCGCCCTCACGGCCGTGTTCACCGGCCCTGTACGCTCGATCTGTGGAATGACAGGCTCGCACAGCAAAGCCTTTCTCCCAAGAGTCGAACGGGTAGTGGTGATACAGAGGGTGTGGCAGTCGATGTTGGCTACGCCCGATGTCCGGTGATGGAGGGTCCGGCAGCAGGGCAGCCTCGTGGTTGCCCAGACGGCAGTGCATGGAAGTGGGAAGTGGGAAGTGGGAAGTCGCACGGGGCGTGGATCGCTATTTCCACCCACGCAGTGCTCTTGTCCAGCAAGCAGCGTCACGTCATTATGCAGGAGCACATCAGCGATCAACGATCAGCTGTCAAACAGGGCTCGACTCGATTTTGTCGCGGTGCAATCGCTGGGTCTGCTCGAGCCTCGTATGGAAAGTTCGCGTCGGCGCCCCTGAGTTCTTCCCCGGATTATTGGATGGCGCATGTCCAGGCCCGATACGGCTAGCCGGCCGCCGTAGTGGGCCTAGCGCGGCCGTTGGCATGTCGCCTCCCTTGGCGCGGGCGCGTTGATCCATCTGAGGCTCTCCTGCCGGTCGACCCGGCCAGGGGAAAGCAGTGGACGCTGGACGGGCGCGCGAGACACGGACTCGGTGGACCGGACTTGGTCTTGGTCTTGGACTTGGACGCAGGGCCTTGGCGCCGCCCTGGAACAAGTAGAGCAGAAAGGGGCCCATGCAATTCGGCCTGCATGCCATTGGCGTACCGCCTGGATTCTCATTAGCCTCCCATCTCGAGCTTTTCCCCTTTCGGCGTGCAATTTGCTCGCGGCCAAGATGAATTCCTGCCGTTGCTCTGGCTTCCTTCAGCCGGGGGGCGTTTGAATCCCTCCGTAAAAGTCAGCTGCGCCCCCAAAGCCCGTCTTCTTCTCTCCTTCCTGCTCGTTCTCTCACCACCGTCTCTCCTTCCTGTATCTTGAATACATACCCTTCGCTGCTACCTGCTTCTTTACCTGCTCGACATTCGTTACCACTCGACTCTTACAAACAAACTAATTCTTTGTAATTCACCACTTTTTGAGGATATCGCTACCCACCACAATGCGTTTCATCCAGACCATCTTCGCTGGCGCTGCCCTGGTTGCTGCTGCTTTCGCCGTTGAGATCAACGAGTTCCCAACCTCTGTTGAAGCCGGTGGAGAAGCTCTGATCAAATACTCCCCAGGCGACGAAACTCCCACCACCTTTATCCTACGCAAGGGTGAATCTACCGACCTCGCCAACGTCACCACCATCACTGGTATGTCAATCCAATCACGCTCTAGGCGCATCCAATCTAATCATTGCTGTACAGAGTCCGCGACCGGTGGCGAGTTCACCTGGAACGTCCCTGAGGACCTCGAGAACGGTGACGACTATGCCCTCTTTGTGATCCAAGGCTCCGAGACAAACTTCTGGGGTCCCTTCACCGTCACTGGCGGTGAGGAGCCTACCTCGTCTACCTCCTCGTCTGCCTCTGCCTCTGCCTCGGCTACGCCGTCGTCCTCTGAGTCCATCACCGCCTCTGCCAGCACGACCGCCTCTCTCTCCGCCTCTTCATCAGCGGCTGGCAACAGCACTATCGCCTCCCCAACTCTCTCTACAGCCACTGCTGGCGGCTCCACGACCACCATTTCTGGCCCTCCCCAGAATACAGGCGCCGCCTCTCAGCTCGGCTCCAGCCCATTGGCGCTTCTCTTCGGCGCCGCCGCTGCTATGGCTTACCTCAATTAATCGCCCTCTCTTGTCATTTTTTTTTTTTTTTTTGCATCACATGAAAACATTGAGAGCAAATTGGGAGAAAATGTTGTAGCTAGTTGCATATTTTGCGAGACGTTCGCGCGCTTCTAATGTAATGCCTGCATGAACATTGGATACGTGCAAGGCATGATTGAGACTTGGCTGAGCGTTTTTATATTTCGTAGGGCTTATTGCTATAGTTGCGGTTGGAGGACGGGAGTGTGTGATAGCATAATGTAGGGCGTGTCTAGTGCAGATTCGTCTTCCAATTGTAAAATCAAAAAACTTTGTATTTCAAAAATGGTAAAATACAGGGTGGATTGCAAAAACTATCATATTCACAAACGGTCCAGACCCACGACGATTGATTTCATCCAAAGCAGTTTTCTTGCGACGGCTATGTTCTGCGGCGGCGTCGGTTCGTCCTCGCGTGATGCGCTTCTGAGACATGCATTTGTCGCGGCTCGCCCAACCCATCCTGATGGATTCGACTTCATTGCGCTTTGGGAGTTTCCTTCTGTTTCATGCCCATTCAGCCGGGGCAAAGCAAGCATGACTACCACCTACCGCACTTGCACTACTTTGTCTTAACTACTTTGTCTTAGAAGTTTTTGCCTTGCTCGCGAGACTGCACTGAGGATCTAGAGTTTGCGCACGCGGTGTTCGCATAGATGGAGGTGTTCTAGATCGGATCGCGCCCCAAGACATTGACTGTGAAAGGTACTGTCGCCGTCGTCGCGATTATTGGATGGCACTTCATGTTGTGTTTTGTTCTATGCATGTGGGGTGCAGTAGTAGCAGTAGCAGTAGTTGGAGCAGTACAGAAGTCAAATCTAATCTCGATCAGACGCGATCTAGGATCGTCGAAATAACCTTCGCTGCCATCGTTAGCGGTAAGGGAAAAAAACTGGAGCTTGCAGATGCAGATGGGTTCCACCACCGAACCATTATTGCTATGTTTGTGTTGTGTTGCCACGCCGTGCACGAGCCGGGGCTTGGGCTAGGTGGACGCGTGAGTAGCACGGTGGACGCGTATGCTATACGAAGGCTTTGTTTAGTGGCGCGATGCGAGCCTCGGGTCATGCAGGTGAGCAAGGAAACCCCCCCCCTTTCCTCCGACCAACCAAAAAACCACCAATCAATTCATTTAAAATAGCAAAAGAATTAGATACCACCAGGCCAGAAAACCGACTTAGCTAAGCCGAACGTTGGCGGCGATTGTCTTCCCGTCGCACTAATTCTCCCCAGTGAGTCTCCCATATTTTCATGAGACTCAGTAGTAGTAGTGGCACCCCGTCCGGATGGTAGCCTGGTCACCAAATATCTTGCTAAGCTGGGAGTTCCGAGCTGCAGGGCCAAAGAATTGGAGATCTCTGTTTAGTTTCTAATTACTACGGTCACTTATAAAGAACGAGTTTATTCTTTAGAGCTATATTGGGGTCTTCCTGTTCGCTCTCGAAGTGAGGTGATTTAGCACGCCGTATTGAGGACCATCCTTCTCACCGCCATGTTTGCTCTTCAAATATCTATCGAATATACTTATTGAATTTACATCTAATCTCTATGAACTCTTCTGCTTATCTAACCATCCCTTTTTAGCCTCATCATTATCCATCCGCCGCACACCCCGGATATCCCACCACCGGCCCGGCTGCGGAGACCCGATCTAGCACCTCCTCCCCCAAAGCCCACTACTTACTCTTCCGTATCTAGAAATCCAAGGACCGGACATTGAAGACCACGGCTCACCGATGCAGCAAGTACGCTTATATGATTTCGGCAAATTTTGGGGGAGGGGAAATGCTCCGAGTCGGACAGATAGGGCAGGAAGCTTAATATTAATACGCCGAATTTCCTATCTACTACACATGTACATGGTAGAGCGCGGTTCCCTCCATTCTCCCTCTCCAAAGATCGATTGCATAAACAAGAGCAAGAATCTACCACCGTCCCTCAGCAATAAGATATCAACAAAGTGAGATCGATATCGACATCCCCCAATCGACTCACGCCGCCCAATAGCCAAAAAAAAAAAACCGCCGAACAACACAGCCACGAAAAACCAGACTCGCAGAAATAATGCGCGCCGCTCTCTGCAAAAAAACACTACGCTCTATATTCGGCCTCTCGTTGCCCAACTTCATCCCGCTTACCGACGCATCGTGCTCGACCGATGACGTAGTTCACCACAACGCATCATCATCATCATCGGAATTATTATCCGCGAGATCAGTATCGACGTCTGATTCGGCGACTTTGAATGGCGAGCAGCCTGGTCGGTATGTCAAGATGGGGGTGAGCGGCGTGCTGGCGGGGACTGCGGGGGTGTATGCGGTGTAGGAGGCGGAAGGACGGTAGCAAGCTGAGCGGGAGTACGATAGCGAAGATTTGAGCGGTAGGGAAAGAAGTGCGATGAAGTTTGGGCTGGGACTGGGGGAAGGCGGATATAGCGCTACGAGGGAAACAAGAGGAATATTTTTGCGCGACGGGAAGGAGCGTTTAGAGTATCGGTGCGGTACGATGAGAAGCACGGCGGATTGGCAATTCAAGGACCATAAGCCTTGGATCCTAAAGACGAGAAAACTTAAACGGAATAATGTATCTTACAACGAGATATCACAACATCACGACTAGAATACTTTCCAAATTCTAGAGCATAAGAAACAATAAATAAGCGTTTAGTCCCTGAGAATTGAAGTGAAACTATAAACGTGACATAAGAAAGGGGTATAGACAGTCTGCCCTACCATACTCCAGGAAATGCTCAGAACACATGGGCCTACTCTAAGCGGGAACGAACAATTTCAGTCTTCCATCTCGCCACATACGACTTACTTCCCATTAACCTCACCCATACCCTCTAGCCTTCCAACAAGCCTCTTGACCCCACTCCATTCCTCGCTCCTCGTCTCAACACCGCCCAAATCACCGCCAACCTCGAAGATGGTTACCACACCATCCATACCGCCCACTGCAATGCGTTTGCCTTCATTCTTTTCCCAGGCCAGCTTGTTCAGACTCCTATTCATGTATCCCAAGCCGCTGGGCATGCTTGCAAAAGCCCCCCTCTTATTATCGCTCGGGGAAACCTTCTGGACGGGGACTTCAACATCGATATTGATATCCCAGATTTCAAGACTACCAGCACCATCGACAAGCGCAAATACGGAGGGCTTGACGGGCGACCACCGGGCGTCATATACAAGATCTTCCCGCGCAATGTCGAGAATGGGCGTCACCATCTGTGGGTTACCTGGCGCCGAAATATTTGAGGCTCCTGTTGCGGCTGGCGGTCGGACCTTCCATAGCTTTACGCTCCAGTCTACACTTGAGCTCAAGACAAGATCACCAAGATCGATTTGCCCTTTCGCAGGATGAAAGTCCAGGCTCATCACCGGAGCTGCGTGACCCGCGTACTTGACTCTTCCATCAACGCCAGCCTTAGCACCGGCGCGGTCATACCGATGGCACGGGTAGATGGTTCCCTCCTCCGTTCCGGCAAGGAAGTAAGTAGGGTCTGATTGTGGGAAAGCAATGCATGTCACAGCCATATCGTCTGTCTTTGCGGGCGGAGGAGAGCTGAGTTCAAGGAATTCTTGTGGCTGGGAGAGCATATCTACTGTCCATCCACAGACCACACCGTCTGTGGAGCAGGAAATTATATTGTTAGCATTTTGCGTTCCGACAATATCTAGGGAATACACAGGATGTGTGTGACCGGAGCCTGTGAGGGGTGTCTTTTGTACTGGAGCGGACTTGGCACGTGTATCCCATAAGAGCACTTGTCCGGAGTACGCACCGCCGATAATGAGGTTTGGGTGGAAGGATGAAAATTTCGCGGTGAGGATGTCGGATTGAGCGTGGAATATATATTCTGGTCGATCGTGCATATGGAGATTCCAGACTTGGATGAGGCCGTCCGGGTCGTGGGGGGCAGAGGGGTTCTTGGTATATGAGGCTAGAACGAGCTCCGGGAACTACGCTATTGTTAGCACACTTACGTTCCGAATTATAATGTGATATCTTGCCTTTGTTGAAAATCCCAGGTCCGAGATCATCCTCTTCTTACTCCACCTTTCGTCCCAGAACTGCGCAATCTCCTTTACCCTCCTCCCTTTCTTCCCAGTACTCGATCCATACCCTTCATCTTCCTCGTCCACATCCACGCCGCCTAAAGTATAATCTGCCAAAATGTCATATTCAAGCTGCTGGTCTAGCGCCCTCTCTAAAACCTTGGTACTTCTCTCCACGAAGTTCACGAAATCCTCCGAGCTTTCCATAGCCGCGAGCTCCTCATCGCTGAGCGTCTTGAAAGGGAAGTTCTCTTTCGATCCAGGCTGCTCCACCGCAGTCTCCAGACTCGTCTGTTGGGCTGCTTTGATTTCCTCCTCAATCTCCTTCCTCAACATCCCTCGGATTTCCTCATATCTCTCTTTCTCCCTCCGACTCAGCCTCTTGCTCGCTCTCGGTGACCTTGTCGGGCTATCATCCCTCTCGGAATCACTCGCTCCGGCGCCTCGAGACTTCTGCGGTGTCCAGTCTGTGCTCGTCTGTACGCCCTTGTTGTACGTAATGACCTCTTTCTGCTTCTTTGGTTCGGCATCGAACTCGAAGACGGTATTAAGTGGTCCAATGGAGAGCGTTTGCATCCCCTGATCCACCATACCGACGTGTGCATAGGTCGTTGAAGTTTCATTCTCGCTACTCTGACTTGGTATGCTGATGCCAGACTCAGGCCGCTTTGTTTTCCGGCCAGAGGGAGAGCCTGGGGCTGTGGATGACGGTCTACTGCCAGCGAGTTTATTTATGAGTTCGTCTATATCTGCCCGCTTTGCATTGTCTGGGTGCCGCGGCGTTGGCTGTGCGATCTGTCCACTAGTTAGAAACGGCTTGAAGCTCTGGCAGGGACGAACGTACGTCTGGTGAACCGGTAGATGGCCTGGATGCCTGTGCTTCTTTCCTTAGCTCCCGCTGCCGCTTAAGTTCTGCGAGCTTGGCCTTCTTCGCCTGGATTTCCTCCCGTCGCTGCTGCATTGTAGAGTCCATTGCGAAGGTGTGGAGAACGGAGGACAAAGGGTGGAGTGCGCGTAGAGGAATCTTCGAAGATGTATCTTTGTAGGTACTTGCTATTTGAAGCAGTTCCTGAGCCTGTTCCTCTCCAAAGCAGATGTCGAATAAGCAGCCTTTCAACAATTCCTCGAAAGTGCCAACAAAGACAAAGTATTGACCATTACCATGCTCCCCAACTGTTTACAGCAGCACAAATCACGCCAAGGAGCTCTCTGCGCCAGGGACGCCGGCGTTTCCTCGGCGATTTCACCCGCGCAAGATTTCGGTCGGGATGAACCGCCAGCAACTTCAACTTTTACAGCTCAAGACCCCAACCACCCTTGGCTTCCACCAGTCCTCGAGCCTTGCGCCCCGTCTCGGAACGCCCTCCTCCACCGTCGAATACAAGGCTCTTCAGCCATTGGATACCCACGACCTCAGTTGCAGCTGCCGCACCTCCTCGCACGACAGTCACAATGTCTACATCCGTAGGCGTAAACGTACGCAATGCCTTCTTATCACATTCTCAGCGCCTCAATTCTGGTTACCTGAAGCTTGTGGAGCTTTAATTATTGCTGATAGCTTCTGACCGCGATGCAAACAGGTCCTCCGATGGTCCGCCCTTGGGCTCGGCGTCTTCTACGGCATCTACCACCAGGCTTCAATATCCTCACGCGACCGACTTGCAAATGAGAAGCGCGAATACGAGCACAAGGAATCCCTAATTTCGCAGGCAAAGGCTGAGTGGGCAAGGCAACACTCGCAAGAACAGCCCAAGAGCTCTAGTGGTACGACTCCTAACTTCTTCGCAACCCGATAAGATTTGAGGGAGCCAATAATGAAGGGTGGATGCTGATATTCACTGTTGTAGCGAATGCTAATCCCAAGGATCCCAATGCCGACTTAAACACGCTACTCGGTATTACGGATGAGAAATGAGCAAGGAGCTTCCATTTGTCTAGCAGAGTGGAAAAGGACGGGTCATTGCCGCTAAAGGGTGTATGAGCAGCAGAGATATATTCTGCCCCAGTATCGAGGATCAGCCTCTTGTATTGTGTGTACTTATTGTACAATATAGACTTCGCTGGTTGGTCACGTTTCAATATACATGTTTACTGTCGATAATGAGTCTCGAAATCATGATATGTAAGACGGTGTGATATGACTAATATGCATTGTATACACGCGCCTAGTATATCATCTTGCATCTCCGTATGGTACATCGATTAATCCATCTCCTTCACATCTAAAAAGCGGAGCCGAGAACGCCCTACCCTCTCTAGGCGAGACAGCAGAAGAGTAGAAATATGCGAAGAGGCCGTGGAACATATCGACAAGCGGCCTCCTAACGCCAGCACATGACCAAGTGGAAAGATCCTAATCACAGTATCCTTACAACTTTTTAAAACCTACATTGAGATATAGAATAGATAGAAACGCTACTTGCTTATAGCACTTCGCCCACAATCTTAGCAGCCTCCTTGTACGTCTTGAGCAGCTTTTCGCATTTCTCGCGTTCCGCTTTGATCGTGTCATCTTCGTACAATAGGTCTTGGAATAACTCCTCTTTGTACAATTCGCTGACGAGCCTGTTTTGGACCACATCTTTCGAGTGGTTGACAAGGAGATGCATAACTGCCTTGGGTACCTGGTCTGCAATCGTTTCTCGGACGATGTTGAAGTATGATGAGATGAGACGACGGATCAGTTCGGTCTCGAGTGCTTCGCGCTCTGTCATAGCAGGTGCGGAATCGGCATCAGAGGGCTGCGCTCCGTTAGGAATAGAACAAAAATGGGTAACATATGTGCAACTTACGAAGCCTCCCTCATACTCTCTAATAGGGCTGCTCAAGTCATGATCGTCCGGTACCATTTCCAAAACATGGGCCGGTTGTCGGGTATCTCCTCTCCGGATGCTCTGCGCAAAGCTAGGTTCAATGTTTTGGCTCACATGGCGGCTTCCTGGTCGGTTTTCAAGGGTATTTTGGGACGCTGGGAGTGAATTTGATGGTGCACTCCCATCTTTACCGAAGAAGTAGTTCAAAAAGCTGTCACGAGCAGATCCGGATCCACCAAGCGGGGGTGGTGAGCGCGCTCGGCTACCGTTAAGGGCACCTGATAGATTATGAGATCCATTCATCAACCGGCCAATGGCTGGCGACATACTACGGCTGGTTTGGCTCTGGTGTTTGCGGATAGGAAGTGCCTTCTCAACCGGAGCCTCCACTTCCTCTTCGTTTTCGGGTACCTCGCCCCCATTGATGCCGTTGAGTTCCTTCAACCTGCGCCGTTCCCGCCTCTTTCGCTCCGCCTCGAGGGCAAGCTTCCTTTCTCGCTCATTCTTGTCATTAATTACCGACGACATGGCCGCCGCGGCACCGAGGAAGTTTGGATGGTTTGTGTTGATGTAAGCACGTTGTATATCGATCAAAGAGGCGACATACGTCGAGCAAGGACCAAGCCTTTCCCGCAGAAGGTCGGAGACAACCTCGATAAGCTTTCCTTGGAGGCGAGGGTATCTGCTTAGCTCGGTAGATCCACATGTGTGGCAAATTTTGATGAGTTCTTCGTAAACAAGCTCGACGCACCGTTGGCCGGGAATTTCCAAGAGCTTGATTTGGGGTTTCACAAGAAGGTCAAACGCAAGCTCTGGTACAAACAAACTAGGGCGAGGGCCAGTCGAGTTCCGTATCGCTGTTCGAATATCCAGGACTGAAAGATTAGAGGTGGGATCTACCTGCTCTAGGGAGTTTCCGAACACAGAGTTAAAAATATAGTATATCCTAGCACCACCACAGAGCTCTTTTGTTGAGATCTCCGCTGATGTGCCATCAATGGATGAGATAAAGGATGAAGCAAAGCGGGTCATCAGCTGCAATATTAGCGAACCGCGATGCTCTTTACCTGTGAATGCCGCATCTCCATAGCTTGCTAACTCTTGCTGCGTCTGCCCCATCAAGGTGTTCAATCGAGCCTTGATGTCGGGCAAACGATCCCGAATGTGGGCCATCAGAGTCTGGTTGAGGCTCTTTGCCAGAAATTGTGTCCCACAGCGGTTTGCCATGTTCCTATAAGCTGGGTGATGCCTAAAGAAATCACGCTCTGCGGCTAAAGCCTCAGACAGAGACTTATTGCCCTGAATATCCTGCTGGGACCTATTGACGATTCCAATGAATCCCAGCTTCAAAGGGTATACCCTTCCAGAAAGAATATCAAGTGCATTCGTGCCATGGTCCATAAGGTCCAATTTTGTAAGAACTCCGATTGTCCTCCGACCCATAGGATCCACATGTCTTGCTAGCTTCAGAGCCTCTGAATTGACGAGATCAACGTTTGCAGGCGAAACAGCGAGGATGACACTGTTCGGCTTTGCAATATACTCGGTGATGAGATTTCGTGTCTGCTTCTCGATATCTGAAGGCTGGTCGCCTATTGGGACCTACGAATGTCAATACCCTGCTTTGTAGAGTTTCCAACGTACCGACCTTTGTCAGACCCGGCAAATCAACCAGCGTAAGACTGAGCACATGAGGAGAGTAAATCTTGAGATTGATGGGTTGCCTATTAATGCCTTTGTTGTTTCCTGCTATTCTCGCCGTCTCAGACTCGATCTCACGTTTCACCTCAGAGAAGTCGTAAAATCGGCGGCCGGGAACGTGGAGAAACTCGGCCCATTCATGCTGCCCTGCCACACTTGCTGGCGTATGCGGTATATGGACTTCATCGTAATCAGGCCTGTCGTCGCGGTCGCTAGGGAGGTTAATGAGCTGAAGAATGAGAGGTCGCCGTGTAACGATGCCGCTTCCCCTCGGAAGAAAGTCTCGGCCGACGATGTTCTCGAGTACTGATGACTTTCCAGATGACTGCGATCCAACGACGACCTGTTGTCAAAGTCAACTCTGATCCCTGGTCACTTGCCCAGGAGTGGGGCAAACATACAATCTGCGGCAGATCTAGGGAGTCGTTTCCTATCGTGTTGAAAACCAAGTCTTGCAGCCGGTTGACTATGCTAAGCAGCTCATCTCCCAGAGACGCCATAGCGACGAAGATGGCAGAGGTGCGTTATGCAGTAGTTGTGATGACCTTAGCTCCAAGTATGTCCTCAATCAGGTAAACAAAGTTGACTCCAAGGATTGTCGAAAGCCGTGGAAGACGGCTGAGAGGGAGGAAATACGGGAGGCGACTCGTGAATGCCCACAGATTGATATGGAGCCGCCGCTAGGCTGCAGTTCGACAGAGGCCACAAGGAATAGTTGTTTCCACAGGTTCGTCGTCATGGCCACTGTTCACGAGCAACAAGTTTCGCGCGCTTTCCCAATGGCGCCTAGTGTAAATCACGTGATGCGCCCCTTCTTTCCCGATGACCGAGGTTTCTCATTCGCCCAGAGAGTCCACACTCGCCCATATCCTGTTAATTTCCAGGGTTCAAGTTTCAGCACATTCATGTCAGCGCATAAAGGAGAGATATCTACTTCCAGCACTCTGCAGGCAATGCCTGGCCTGACTATTCTGCACACATTGATACAAGACTTGAGGCCTGGGTCGCTGTGTCGGGTGTAATCGGCGTATTCCGCGCGATAGGAGTCCAGGTCGCCAACGACCTAAGAGGCAAGATATCTTATCGGGCGCTTCATCCTAGCCCAAATCAAAGAAACTATGACTACGGCATTGGAGACGCACTATCTCAAGCTTCGTTCGTTTCTTCCGATGCAAGCCTATCTGGGTTGCACGACCAGTATCAGCAGGATCTCTTCGAAGACGCTATGGGGCGCGTACGAATATATACAAGCTTAGGTCTAAGACTTATTTTGTTTTGTTTCGAGACCAGTATTTCATCGTATCATTATCATTCGCAGCTTCTATCGTGGTTCCGGATTTCACGGCTCCGGCGATACCCCTTCGAGTGGAAGCATTCTGCATACAGCAAATGCGCATTTTGGCGGGGATGGCCCATAGCTTTTCCCTTCCAACACCAAGCAGTTTGACATCTCCCGCGGATCAGAAAGAGGTTTGCTCATTGAGTTAGATAAGAACTTCAGCAACCATAAGGGATTCGTCATCGATCCGGGCAAGTCCGCGTTGATTGTCATTTACATACAGAACTACTTCATTCACCCAACCTACCAAAACTATACTACCGGCGTTACCGGCGCCGCCGCAGTAAAGCCGACATTGAAAGCCATTGAACGGTGTAGAAAGGAGGGTATCCAAGTAATCTAGCTCAGCTAGGGAATCACAGACCATGACCTTGTCATTCGGCCCCCTAGGTCTAGAGAGGCTTTAGCAAGAACTTAGACGGGCATATCAGACTAGGCACTGAGCTGCTTGATGACCTGGGAAGATGATTGTTCGAAGGAACCTGGAATGTGGAATTATATGCACCTTTGAAGACTGCTGCTCAGCCTCATGGTCTTTTCTTCGATAAGAACCGCATGAGCGGAATCTGGTCAACAGAGGGGCCTCTACACAAGTATGTACGGGAAGCAAACAAAATGACTATTTCTTTTGCTAAGGTCAATACCAACTAGTGTGTTCTCGGCAGAGTAACGGACGCGTATTCCTAGGGATGGGATTGGGTGCTCCTAGGCGATACGCCGGGATGATGATAGATAGAGCCCAAGAATTGGTGGATTGCCTTGACTTGACGAATGTGAGATTCGTCACTGACAGCGACGCATTTTGTCGAGCGCAATTAATATAAAGCGTTCTGGAGCGTACATAAGAGCACGGTTGTTCGGGTTCGTCATACCCATTATGACTTTCTGTATTTTCATTCTGCGGATACTCTTCATCTCACACGTTATGCTTCCATTTTCATTATAGAAAAAGCTAATATTATCTGAGTTGAAGTTGGAATTTTCGGCTGTGGCTAATTCGCCAGTCGTTGCACTTGATCTACGCTGTGAGGCACTAATGACGACAGAACGCGGGGACCCTATTCTAAAAACTACCTTGCACGGTAACTTTAACTTCTACATTTAATATTACTATAATCCTCAATTGCAACCGTAGACGCATTATATCGAGTCGGTATTTTCGTAGCCTCACGCGGTTGATTATGATTATTGTTATTTGACGATACCACAGAAACTGTACGCTACAATGCTCGTACCTCTAATCGCTTTTCTCCAGCTCTGGGGGACTGCAACCGCATTGCCCACAGAACAGAAGCCTCTTAAGGATTTAAAGTCGAGTAATGCCCTGAAAGTTCAGGCTAAGTATAATTTTCGGCCTTAAACTATGGGGTCCTTCAACTAATTATGGCAGGCTCAAGAAAGCAGAAATCATCCCAACAGTCATTGACGACTTCCTACCTTCTGTATCTCTCTCAGTATCATGGAAAAAGGATAGTGCATCCCTCGGAAATACTATCAAACCAAAGCGTCTACAGAAGCAGCCCTCAATCACCATCCATAATGAGACCAACCATGCAGCATCAAACATGACCTACATCGTGACTCTAACTGACCCGGATGCGCCTTCCCGCGACAACCCCGAATGGTCCGAAATGTGCCATTGGATTGCCGCGAATGTCTCGCTCTCCGCTAAGACCTACTTAATCCTTCCCATTGATGACCTTGTCACTGAGCAAGAGGAAGTGAACAGAACACAAGACAATGTCATAGAGTACAAACCCCCGGGTCCCCCTCCAAAGACCGGGAAACATCGATATGTGTTCCTAGTCTTTGCGCCACAGAATGGAACCACCGATCCCTTGAATTTGTCCAAACCCAAAGACAGACAGCACTGGGGAACAGGAATCGAGGGAGGCGGCGTTAGGGAGTGGGCCGAGTCGAATGGTTTAAATGTTGTTGGTAAGTATCACCAAATCTTGATATTGACTTGAAGCTTTGATTATTGACGTTGTTGTAGGAGCAAATTTTATTTACTCTCAGCACAAGAAACAGTAAGCTGGTAGCATCGAGAAATAAACAGCGTTTACCGATAAAATCCATTGTCATTAGCGCTTATGGCACTGTAACATACCACTCTCCTATCACTCCACTACGCGACGCAATGCCCCTCAAACATGCACCTTAGTTTTGGGCAGCTGTATGCAATTACACTATGAAGTTCACAGCCTCCTTTATTATTAATGCAGAAAGTGTCAACAACGCTGAAGCGATGAGAGGCAACTGTAGCCTGGGACTTAACGTGCATCTCCGGGTTTGGAATGTGCGCTTCACATCTGAGCTAATTAATTTGTACTAAGATGAGGTTCACTTTTCCATGTCAGGCTCTTCAAATTTGCTAATATTCACATGTGGGACGTCGCAATGTTTCTCATCGTTTGCAATAAATGTAGACGAACTCCGAGCACGCAATTCAATGAACTTTTCAGTGTTTGACGCTAACATCCACAAATCTGGCGCGTGGTTTTGGTGTCTCCCAAGCGGCTTTCACTTCGGGAATAGAATTAGGGACCCTTAACATGCGCATACGATTTGGGTTCGGTTTCGGTATCGTGGGCTTTGAAGGGAGGTAGGTCCTTGCAAGTCTCGCACCCATATAGACAACTATGTCAAAGTTAGCGTCACATTCAAACCGTTCCTTCTAGAAACTTCTCCACAAGATGGTAACTTGTTAAGATATAAACTCACCCCATAAGAACCACTGATAGTTAGCCGCATTCCGCATTGCCTGCTCCTGACTCAGCTGTGCTAGCGCATTCGCCTCCTCTGGCCTATACAGCGTCGGCTGGGCACTAGTCGGGAAATTGCCGTTGTAAGTTGGCGAAGCTGGGTCGTTGGCAATTGCCCAAGTCATGTCCCTGATATGGGTATCTCCATCGGGGCCATAGTCGTTGTCTATGTAGTGCATAATCTATTTACACTCCTTGTCAGCTTATGTATTTTAAGAAGACTATAGCAGAATGCATACCTCGTGCGCAATCGTCGTAGCACGATTCCCAGTATAGCGAATTGTGTCAAAGTTGTTCTGGTCACCCGGTTGGAACCGAAATCCGGTAAGAGCGTGCTGGTTCTCAAAGAAAGGTGGGTAAATCGTCATAGTACGGCCTCGTACGGACGCAATCCTACTATTAGTTAGTACCTTCATCTCATACGTGAGGATAGTTGTTCCTTACGCTCTTGGCCTATTTGGATGAGGGGTTGGCTATGCAGTTATTAACAACTTTATCTTTGGAACATCCAGCTGGTTCAAAAATACTTACCGACCTAATAACAAAACCTAGCATTCCATTCTGACCAATCGTCGCTAGATTGTTCACGATGTTTCGTATAGTATCGAGATTTTGCGTATTAAATTCGTTCCCGAAGTACGTCTGGAACTCGGGGGTGAGTTGGCCCTGAGTCTGAATACCTTGTAAATGCCGCAATCCGATCATGCCGAGCCACTGCGCGTCGGAGATAGCCTGACGGACTTGGAATATTTGGTTTGTGTCATCAAAGCCGATGAGGTGAAAGGACTGTGCTGGCTGGGTTGCGCGCGGTTTGAGTTGGCCAAGTGATGTATGTCCGTCTGGCAATACATCTTTTGGTACGATGTTAAAGCGTGTATCAAGAGCTGAAGATGTTCCGGTGGGACGACATATGGCCGTACTGACAAAGAGCCCAATGGCAAGGACGGCGTGAAGGAACATATTGACTAGGAGCGATGATAAAAACCAATGGGAAGATAATCAACGTCAACACCTTGGTCTAAGAAAAGTCGAATCTCTTACAGGCTTGATTTGAGGAATATATGAGCCTTCATGTAGGCGTCATACACATTTTGTACGGAATTAACTATCCGAAAACTGATGCAACTTACAACCGAGTAGTTAAAATTAAAGCTATATTACGAGATATACTTCCATATATATTTGCCCCAAACACTAAATTATTAAGGGATGAGGTGAGAGTATTCAAATCATTAAGTTCCAATAATATCTGTACTGTCTCCGGCCAATGTTTGATTCTGGGGCTGAAACTATAAGGCTGTTAAGTTTGATTAGCTTTTAGGGCGGGGAGCATGCTCAATCAATCATGGAACTTAGCCCTTTAAACTTAGTGTTATATTTCTCAGCCGCTTTTTGGGTGAGACGGTTTGCTTACTGATATCCCGCTGCCACCGCCACACGACATTGTCAAATCCATACAGCTTATGTTTAGATCAGCAGGCACAGCTACATGAGATCAGGGGTGATTATAGTGTACACCAAAAGCGATCCCATAAATAATTTCCTACATAAGTGTAAATGCGCTACTTCAGTGGCAGTGCCATTTCCCATTGATATCTCAAACTACATATTAGCAGCTAATCCTTGGGAATATTCTTAATTTCTTATTTTTGCTTCAACCAAGAGTTATTGGAAATGTTTTTCACAAGCCGAGCTCTGCTTTCTCTAACTAGTGTTTTTGCATCTGTCGCTCTCCAAGTCGCTGGTCAAGTCTCATGCGATGCTAGTGCAACTAGTCCGGACGATGCATGGCGATCCCGAATGCATGATGAAATTGTTGATGAGAATTCGGCAGTAACGGAAATGATATTCGGGATGTGTTCGCTGAATCATCCATACTACGATTGTAACGCGAACGGAAATACACCCAATCACTGCAAATACACGGTTAAGTAAGTATTCTATTGCTATTCGAGGAGGGGGCGAGTCTAATGTTACCTTTAGCACTCTCTCGTACAATGCGACTTTTGAGATGTGGAGCGATAGTGGAAGATACCTCGCCTGCGATCCTTCTCAGCATACTAATCCTGCGGTATGAAGCGACGATTTGAGTGGAAATAAGTGCCGCTGATGATTCTAGAACCTCATTAACGGATTCTGTATTTCGAGTCATCCGCCCCAACAGGGCTCTGGTTATTATCGTAGCCCTGTCGACAACTACAATCTTCAGCTAGTCGCCAACTTGCCGTTTGTTTCTTGCAGCGGAGATGACCTCCCACCAGGAAACCCCGCCGGCAAAATATCCACTCTACTGCAAGAAGTCTGTGGTGCAGATGCTTGTCAAGAGCCTGAAGACAAACCTGAATGCGATAGAATCGTTCGCGACAACCCGGATTACTACGTTCGCCTCAAGGCGCAAAACTATGGGGAAGGCGGAACACCCCATTGTGGGTCGGCTGCTGGAGAGATAATTTCAAGATGTATTCAGGACAAGGGGAAAAGGGGAGGGTGGTGGGGAATCGGGGGAATGCAGGGAAAATCCCAGGAATATATCGAATATCAGTGGTTCAACGAAGTTTTTCAGAATTTTGAAGATATTGATGAGACACAGTAGAGTAGGAATGGTAACGGGGCCTCTTCTTTCGATAAATTTGTTTACGCTATAGAGCTAAAAGAAAGCTGAGAATGTACTGAGAATCGAAGCTTTAAAATGATGAATGTCATTAGTAAATAACTTGAGGAAGTACGATGATCGGCGGGGGAAGATTAGGTAGCAACGATGAGACATTAAAATATCGACAAAAAGGGTGAACGGATATAGACAACAGGGGATGAAATAATCACAAGCGTTCCTGTACACAAGATAGGTATTAGCGTTACAGCGTACCCGTGACTTCGTTGTCCCACGAAATCCAGAGACATAGATAGGATGGACCGTCTATCGTCGACGCCACAGTTTGACGCCTAACCCATCTTGCCAACGTGTCGGTGCTTGAGTTAGGTCGAAAGATTGATACTGAGCTAGTAGAGAAAAAGGTCGAACAAAAATTGGATGGTTCACTAGTTTCGAGATAACTCTTAGCAAGCTAACATATTAATCCAGCCATGAGACTTTATAATCTATACTAAGCCCTATTACTATTTCGGGTGCGCGAGTTGTTCTCTAACTACCCAATATGGCTCATTCTTCATCATCTGCTTCATCAACATCTAACCATTGCCTCCTGCACCTCACAGCCGTACTTCTCACCACCCGTTTCTTGTCATCAAGAGTGGGCAACAGCTTCATAACAACCTGCCTTCGATATGGCAGTAATATCTCCTGTCTCATTTTCTCTGGCACAAGCATAAGACATTTGAGCGCAGCAGCTCTGACCCGTGGTGGTGTAATCGTATTGGCATTTACTGCGGACGATACGGACAAATGCTTGTTCGAGAGAGGAACTGAGTTCTCGAGAAGGCGAGAAATCAGACTCCCAGCATGTTCTTCAATTCGCTTGGGTCGTTCTTGCAATATGGACATCAATGTGCCAACTGCGGCTTCTTTGATCACATCCTCACCTTTGAGATCCAGCGATTGGAGAAGTAACGGAACTAGCCGTTCGATCTCATCGACAACAACCTCAAATGGCATCCATTTCAATACGCCGCTTAAGGCAATGAGATAATTAGGCTTCGATTCTGGGCTTGCTTCGCGAATAGACTGGGTGATATTCGGAACGAGAAGTGCGAATGACTTCTGCTTATGCAATCCGGATATCTGACAGTGATTCTCTTTGGTGAGAAGGTCATCGGGCTGAAGAAGGGTCGTAAAACCATGCGCAACGGTGATGCCGTATTGGGGATGAGAAAGGAATGAGAGTAGTGACTGGTACAGCGTCGATAAGAGCGGGCTATTCCTGAGGAGTATTCCTTTAAGCACCGCGAATATGATACGTATCCGTGGCGGATCCAGCCGTTCAGGAGCGAATAGCTCAACGGGAGTATTTAGTAAAGCGTCCACATGCAACTTTAAATTCGGGGTTGGGATGAATTTATTGAATAAAAGAGAGAACTGGCGCAATGATGCGGAACGAACGGGGGACGAGAGTCCAGGTTGCTGAGAGTACTCCAAGAGCGAAGAGACTAAATCTTGAAGCTCGCTCGGTAGTGTAGTTTCCTGGCGGAACGAGGCAAGAAGATGAGTGGAGACGATCATTGTTTTGCCTTCATCAGGAGCGTTAACTTTATAAGGCGGAACTTCCGACTGTGGCTTTCCTGAGAACAGAGTATACAGCTCTGCCGAAGTTCTGTTCTGTTTTTCGAGTGTCTGGGATCTAGTGATAAGATTGCATATCCTCCCAACTAGGTCGAGAGTTAGTTCGTCATCGAAGGCTTTGGGATGCGAAGCATCTGAGGTCGCTGTCCGCGACAGAAGAGGAATGACAATGTCCTCGTAATACGACGATGAATCTGGGTTCTGCTGGAGCCTGCTCGAACCCTGCGTAAGGGCATATAGTAGTGCTGAGAGTAGGGACACTATGTAGATGGAGGAAGACTCTTGCTTTACAGCGACGCTAAACTTGTTCTTCAGTCGAAGAATGACCGTTGGAAAGACTTTCTCTTCGCCGCCAAGTTTCGCGAAAGCTTCTAAGACTGGGACGTAGCCTCTCACTTCCTCTTCATCTTTGTCTGGTAATTCGGCTAGGAAGGCCGGGAATGCCCGGTCGACCACTACTTGGGGCTTGTGGTGGGCGATCTCGACTAGACCGTTGGTGGCGGCTTCTTTGACTTCATCGTTTCCATGTGATTCTTCATGGATTACAATCGAGTAAAGCAACTGCGTGATCCGACCAATATCCTTGTCGTTGAGTAACTGTCGTACTTTGGATAATTGGATAAGCCCGTCCAAACATACTAATCGGAAAGACACTTCATTGATGGGGGCGGAATTGAGCCCATTCAGCAAGACTTCTAATGCTTGGTCTTGAAATTGTGACAAGGCATTCGTGGGAATAGGCTCTTCTGCTGTGCCAAGAGCCCTCCAGTCTCCATATACATCAATATCTGCTCGAATGAGTTGAGCTAGGACTTCCAAGAGCCCCCGCCTTTTGGCTATTGTTTCTGCTGTCTGGAAAAGTAGGAAAAGATTGGGAAGGACGTTGGCTAGAACGATATTTGTCACATCCGGCGACACTCCTGCGATCTTGCGCAAGATTCGCGCTGAAGCCTGCGACTGCTTCGTTGGCGCATCCTCGAGGTGCTCGCTGCATTCCTTGGTGATTGGTCTTAAATACGCATTCAAGGGCCCGCTGGTTCCTTGAGATAGTGTTTTCGCAATTGTAGCTAATCCGTTAAGTGCTTCCTGAGCAAGGTCTTCTTCCTGCACATTAAGCACTTCAAACTTTAGTGCATCCCACAAAGTTATTGAATAAAGTGATACGGTATGAGGACCATATTCGGTAGCACAGGCTACGATCGCTTGAAGGACATCTCGCTTAGTTGTATTAGAAGTAATTCCTTGCCATATGAGTGCAATTTACGCACCTTAGTGTTCATGGATGTAGAATCTAGCTTATCAAGAAGTGCTGGAAATGCATAAGGGGCGAAATCTGCCGTGGAGGAAATGCATTCTCTAAGGCGGTCTTTTAAATCTTGAGCGGTGATGCCATATGGATCATCCGGAGGGGGTCTAAAGGTAATAGGAAAGTAGTTGAACACGGCATCAAAGAGCTCCTAGGTATAATCAGCGTTCCAGTCTTTCCGCAGTCCGAGAGGTTCGGCACCTGAGCGTCTGCGCCAATGCTCCACTCCGTCATAGGCACTTTCAGAATAGAAAATACAATCATAAGATTCCGCGGATCCTTCTCGCCATCAAAATATGCAATGAAGCGCGACATGAAGTCGGGCGTGGTGTCGTGCGAGTCTCGTAATGCTGGCCCTTAATGAGCGTTTTATTCGCATTGTCCCCCAAGAAACCGGGCTCATACCAGTTCTATATTTTGCCATCAATGTGTCTACAAGCTGCAACACAGCATATCGCTCGCTCTGGAGCCTGTACTGACGGAGCGGGCGGGTCTCACTAACGAGGCTAAAGCAAACATGAGTTCGAGGTCGCGTAGCACGTTCGGAACGGTACGTACGTTTCCATTATCTTTGTGGCCCTCTCGTCGTCCCATCTCCCACGCTCCTCGAGCGCTATCAAGGCTTTGGCGCACGAGCCCAGGCCCTCGCCGTCGTCGAACCGGGAAAGCACGAAGTCGCAGAGGAGGTTTCCTGTCACATTATTTAGCCAAGGGCCCCGGCCGAATCCGGTGGCTCGTAAGGATATAGGGGTCTCGCAAGGCCCGTTGGGGCACGTACGCTGCTGGACGGATAGGACTCTCTGCGGAACGAAGGACAGTACCTCAGCGAGGTAGGACATGGCTAGGTACGTCAGCGTCTTCTATGTGGAGCTTTGCTGAAGCGGAAATCGTACTCTTCGATCGCATAGCGCCATCGCTGCTATTGATATACTCGCCTAGCTCTTCGATAAGCGCGAGGAGCTTCAATTCACGATTCTGCAGCCCTGCTATGTCGTCAGCGCGCCTGCATTTCCCAGGCCCGATGGAGGCAATTACGCGTCGCTGTCTGCTGTGCGGTGGCCGAAGCCTCTTTCTTGTTCCGGTCATAGTCCAACAGGTACTGTTGGATGTCTGACATGCTCACTCGTCGCTGTAGATGTTTGTCTGAAATGTTCGCGGGGCCAAGCGCGAACCTGTGATTATGACGGAAGAAGGCCCGGGCGTTGATTGGTTGGCCGATGTCGGATGTGGGGCGAGAAAAAGTTAAGGCACGCGTGCACGAGGGGCAGTAGGTGAATGGGAATGTGCTGGGTAGAGTCATAGAACGCTATTTTATAAATCGGTGGGAAGAACCACTTGGCCTTGACTTAATCTTGATTGCCTCCCTTCCGACCCTTTCCTTTTCCTTCGCTTTGCTTTTCCTGATTGCCATCCTCTTGCTGCCCAATGGCCGACGAAAAGCCCCATTGCAAGGTGGTCCTTGCGAACAATATCGCAAAGGGTCTTTTCGAGGAGGTGCATGAGGGATTGAAGAAAATTGACAGGATGCCCCTTCTTGTGGGCTTCCTCTCCAGCGCTGATCCGGCTGCGAGGGTATACGCGGAATGGACTGGCAAGACCGCAAGCGAAAAGTGCGTATGACGGCTACTTCAATTGCACACATGTTCGCTGGATGTGATCAAGGACTTCGCTGATAGGAGCAGTGGCTTCGCATTCGAGCTTCGCGAAGTCGATCGTGAGCTCCTGGAAGACGCCCTCATCGACGCGAACAACGACCCTAAAGTTGACGGCATAATCGTCTACTACCCCATCTTTGGTAACCGGCAAGACCAATACCTGCAGCAAATTCTGGATATCTCCAAGGATGTCGAGGGTCTTTCCCACCGCTACATCTTCAACATGTACCAGAACATCCGCTTCCTCGACCCCGAAAATACGAAAAAGAGTATTCTACCGTGCACACCGCTGGCCGTCATTAAGATTTTGGAATATCTGAGAATATACAACACAATACTTCCCTACGGGAACAGACTATATGGACGAACAATAACGGTCATCAACCGAAGTGAGGTCGTGGGGAGGCCACTGGCTGCACTACTGGCAAATGATGGGGCCCGAGTTTACAGCGTAGACATTAACGACGTGCAGCAATTCGATCGCGGGCAGGGTCTGAGAAAGAGGAGGCATGAAGTTACCGAGAGACCTGGCTGGACACTAAAAGATTGCCTGCCATTAAGTGATGTGGTCATTAGCGGAGTACCCGGAGACAAATACAAGGTGCCATTGGAGTTGTTGAGAGATGGAGCTGTTTGCATCAATTTCTCGAGCGAGAAGAATTTCACTCCTGAGGTTAAGGAGAAAGCATCAATCTACGTTCCAGCTATAGGAAAAGTAACAATCGCAGTTCTGTTGCGTAACCTGTTGGTAAGTATAATCCTGAAGCCATGCGGTATAGCTACTTACAAGGCTGTAGCGCATTGTGCAGAACAAGATCGACTCCGCCGCCGAGGAGTCGAATAAAGGCTCCAAAGACGAGGCAGTCCAAGCAACATCATGAAATTCTAAGGTTTTCTTTAGAGTGTGCTGTAGCATTCATTTTGATACCCTGTTAGAGGGCAACGTCGCCCAATAAAAGTTTGAATCCAGTTAATTCGCATGCCCGAGAATGATCTGGTATCAGCTAAACGCCATACATGCATCCCGCTAACGCCATCCATGCTATTACAGACGAATTCATTCGTCTCAAATCCGTGACCTCTTAGGGCTTGGATCATCTTCATCTTCGAACAATTCTGCCTCAACTATAGTCTCTTCATCCTCATCCGACCCATCCCGGCCTCGCTTCAGACCCTTCATCTTTCTCGTCTGAAGAGCGCTGAAGTCTTGTTTGCCGACGTGGACCCTGCCGATCTTGTCGCCCATAATATCCATATCGATGTTCTTCTTGGTCTTCGGCTCAGCACCCTTAGGCTTCTTCATGGCTTCCTTCCACATATCGTCATCAGCAAATTTCTCCCTTCCCACAGTAAAGTCTAGCCTAGGTCCCATCTCTTCAACTTCCACTCGAGGTAGCTTCTGACCGCTCTGCTTTGTTTTGATTAAGTAAGCCCGTAAGTGGATCTTAGGCGCCGGTAGTCCCTCCTCCTCTTCCTCGGCAGATATCGAGATAATGTATTGCAATCCCGCGGCATCAACTGCCTTGGCGTCTTCGATTTTAAAGAAATCCAGGAAAAGTGACTTTGCTAGAGTGTACTTTGTCTGATTTGGGTTCTCAAAGGCGGTCCCATGAAAGGCAATCATTGGCTTCAATCCAACCATGGGCTTCATGTTTTTGAACTGTTGCATTTCCCGGTATGTGTCAGGGTTGATGTGGAGCTCAAGCATATCGAGGACTTTGTGATCGAAGGTTCGGATAAGAGTGAGACAGTGCGGCCGCTTCTTTGAATGAATGCTGAAAGCAAGAATAGAAGCATCATTTTTCAGAGAAAAGAATTCCAATGCTGTCGTAGTCAGTCTTTGTCCACACCCGAACGTGCAACGTCCCTGGCGACTCACATGAAGCATCCTCAAACGGATGCACATCGTTCTTTTTTGTGAACTTCTCGACAAAAGGCCTCTTCAGCCTTGCTAAATCTCTAGTAGCAAGTATGAGGATCTGCGAGGTCTTCGTTCCGGTGAGAAAGAGAGTCGTCTTGGGATTTTCGTGCTCGTGTGGAGCCCGCTTCTCCATTTCGCGCTTTGCGCGGGCATTCTTGGGCTGGCTGAACTTCCTTTTAGTAGGCCGCTCTTCATTACTATGATAAGCTAGATGGATGCTTACACTTGTCGTAACATCTTGTATCCTGGCCGGAGGCGAGCTAGTCCTGGCGGAACTGTGAACTGGAATTTTTATTTTTTGACAGCATCGGCGCCGGGGATTTTTTTCATCCGTTCACGGCGGCCATTTCCGCCGCGGGGGTCTTGGCATGGCCGCTCTTCGGCGGGGCAAACACTTAGCACGCCAGGGCACATTTTCTATCTCATCCGACTAATCACTTATCAGATCGATCAGTAGCAGAAGCGCATTGCTTGTCACAACCGCTTGCTACTTCACGTCATATAAATTACTTTCCTTCCAACTACACTGCAATACCTTTAGTCCAAGAACAACCGCCTAGGCATTGACTACCCCTCGCTCCTGGAACATCCAATCGAGAAATCCGTGACCGAGATGGCGATCGTCCACGAGATCACCAGCAAGCAGGCCTGGGTGGACTTCGTTAGACCCGATGGCAAAGGGCCTGAGAATGACCACTCCAAGGATCTATTCGTCATATACTTCAGTGCATCATGGGCGGCGCCCTGCAAGCAGATGTCGGTCGTCGTTTCTACCCTTGCCAGCACATATTCCGCCAACGCTCCGATATCCTTCGTGTCCTTCGACGCCGAGGACGTATCCGAAGTTTCCGAACATTATGGTGTATCGTCTGTGCCGCTGGTACTCGTATGGAGGTTTGACGGCACATTCACCTCACATGGAATGCCAAACGGCCCCGTCTTGGAAGAGGTGCCTGGTTCTGATGCAGCAAAAGTGCGAGCGGCTGTGGAGAAGCATGCAGGTGCAGGAAGTGGTGAGGGCGCAAAATCAAGTCTCCCGGTAGCGCAGACTGTCACGAAGCCTGCACATCCAGTAAACGATCCTGCGGCGAACGGAACTCTCAACGGCACAAAGAACCTTTCCTCCTATGCACCATCCTCAGCCGATCCGAAGACCGCCCCAGAGTATAGTTCAAGTGATACAACCTCCAAGGAAGAGCTCTTCCAGCGGCTAGGTGAACTAGTCAAGGCGGCGCCAGTGATGCTATTCATGAAGGGCACACCAAGCGCTCCACAGTGTGGTTTCAGCAGACAAACAGTCAGCATACTACGAGAGAAGCAAGTGCGATATGGTTTCTTCAATATCCTGGCGGACGATGAGGTCAGGCAAGGCTTGAAGGAGTTCGCAGATTGGCCCACGTTCCCGCAGCTATGGGTAGGCGGTGAGCTTGTTGGCGGCCTTGATATCGTGAGTCACCGTTGCCTTTAAGTTCATTCAACACTAGTTAATAACTATATTTCTAGGTCCGGGAGGAGTTCGAAAATGACCCAGACTTCCTCAAGGAGTATTCAATCAATGCCCCGAAGGCTACGGGAGGCCCGCCGGCTCCACCGTCATAGGCATAGCCAGCATAATGGGTATGGTACAGGCTTAGGGGTTACTGTCGGGTTTATCTAGGTCAATATGTTGCTATCCACTCAACATCTACATTTCGGAGTCATTCGAAGGGGGAAAAACAACGTCTAAAGACGGTGATGGATGTAACTATCTTACCGTGGCAATGAACTAAGATCAAATTCACTCTAGCTCACAGTGAGTATTTGATATTCCAAATGAGATAGGAATCTAGGCACGCAATGATGGATTGGCAATTTTATTTATCAAAACCCTCGTTCCAGCATTAAATAAACATGCACAAATTTCTGGCATTGACAGCTATAAGTTCTATCAGCATGTGGGAGCATTGCAGATCCGTCATCATCATTCTTGCACAGTTGAAACTTCACTCTCGCTTTTCCTTTTTTTTTTTTAAAAAAAAAAAAAAAAACAGAAAAAAAGAAAAAGGCCCCAACTTCTACTTATAAAACTATCAACCTATGGGTAAATTTTAAAATTACGAAATAATGGATGGGCATCTACTGCAAAGACTTTTATGCCGATACAGCTGTGACGAAGGTTTTGATAACAATATTTCTAACTTGTGAGAGCGTGTGCCGATTGTCAACTCTCTATATCTCCCTACAACCCACTTAAAAATACCACAGCGTTCGCATGTAGGCCGAGGGAGTTGTTCAACACCATATAGTAGGAGACCTCGAACGGAAAGCCACCCGAGAGAAGATGGGCGCTCGAAAGACGTGACAAGAGCCGTGACACCAGAATCTGGCCCAACGAGGCGTGTAAGTCGAGTTTCAAGGTCCCCTTCATAGTCCTAGATTGGGGCATCGAGGATATTGAGACTGATATCGCTAGACACTGTCTGGTTCGCGAAATCCAATGTCTCCTGGCGGGATATGGCTAATGGAAATGTCGCCACTGAGCTATCCGCATCCCCCAAAAAAGAAAACTTCTAGCGTTCAACCGTATGGAATGATATTGCTCCTGGTGCATCGAAGTTGAATCCGCTACAGCTCCGGAAATCGTAGCGATGCTTTGATTCGACGACAATGTTAGGACCAGGACGCCATCCAACCCCACAACCATGACGGAAATCCCTCCCGACGTTTCGGGCACTCCTCATTCGTACACTTAAGGCCTCTCAAGAATTCTTCGGTATTATAGGGTCAAGAAGGTTGTTCGCACAGATGCTTAAAAGGGTGATGAGTCCTCCTGGCAAACGGCTCTAGAATAACTCGAAATGCATCTAAGGCGTCAGACCCATGGGTGAACTGACGAGTATTAGAGTCCGCAACGTATCTCTTAAATTCCATTGAGATCAATTCATAAGCTCTGCCTGCGATGGGATACATAAACTATGGGAATATTCCTCTGTTCGATTTCCGTGCGCTGGAGAATGTTTAATTGTACGTTCAGTGCCTCACAGCAATGGATCCCTCTATATTCAAAATATACTTACGAGTCAGCAAAGAATAGCTTGTGGTATGACAGCTTCTCTTGTTATTTCCATCCACGGGTGTTCCACTTCGAGTCGGGGATTTCTTGTTTATAGCTAAGGCGGACTAGAGCGTATGTGTGAGAAATCGATTGTAATCACTAGTAAAAATTGTCTGGATCCTCGGTGGATTCCTAGCAAGCTGTATGAAGAATTGTTTCCGGCTGCAGCAATTATCGTTAAACTTGATTTTGCTTAGATTACTCCCATACGGTCGAATTACCTGCCTTTTCACTGTGCTGTTCTGCCGAGGAATCTAGTAATGGTCAACCCAAATATAGCAATGCCCCGGGCTTATCGTCGTAGTAATGGCATCTTCAATGACCCCTGATAGTACTTTTTGTAGTACATAGTTAGATTCCGGACCTCCTTCCTTAGGCTTGCCCTAGATGTAAATGAGAGCAACGTAGCGTACCGAAGAATCACGGTGCACAGTTGCCTTGCTGCCGCAGTGTATAGAACTTAGCGGGGACGCTGAATTTGCCGCAGGCCACTGACATGCGGGGCCGTGTCCTATTTCACAATGTCGATCCAGGAATGTACTATATCTTAGTCCACTACCTCGCTGATAGCGTGTCCTAGAAGGGTACCACTGACTCCTTTAGTTGGTAAGAAATAAGCCGGTATAGGCCTTCGTAGACATTCTATGGTTCGTTCGGCCCAGAACCGGTGAAGCCGCTTGGTGAAATCTTGGAGTCCCGCGTCTGTTAAGTTGTTCCCAGTGACTCCGCTGAATAACTTGAACATCCGGCGAGTGGGACAATTGTTTAGTGCCGCTACATAATTGATTCCAATCTGACAAGATTTGGGCCAATCTTCCTATATACCAAATAGACGATAGGGAACGTTAAAAGCTAGAAATTTGTTCATGTCTATTCTTCGACAGTACTGGCGGATGCGACTGCCCGTTTGAGCTGCGGTAACATTAGTCCCAACGTGATCTAGGTAAATAAATTTCTCGTCTGAGGAAGAAAATGCGTGGCACGCTGCATCGAAAACTGTCTTCTGGGACATCGTCAACTTTCGTTCGAAGAGGATTCAACTAAATAGTGCGCCTAAAAACGCTGTTATACTAAATATCATATATGTACTCAGCGCTTTACGTAGCGGACCCATCAGTACCGTGAAGTGAGCAGAAGTTGGTGTAGAGCAATCTTTAGGCTGCAGCCTAATCGTCCGTTCGACAAAAATGCATTTAGGTGATGTGCCATGGTAAGGAAAAGCCTTACACATCTTCGAGGTGCTATCTAGCATTAACATCCGCACGTACTGGCACTGCATAAATACTTTGTTCTGACGCAAGACTTTATTTGCACTATGATTCATAAACTTTTTATGCTCTATGATTCATAAGCTTTTTATGCTAATCAGGCACTGTGAGATGTGACTGTGTTACTTCCCCTGTACATACACAAGCGGGGTCGAACGCTGCGTCACTGCAGTGTCTGCAAAAGAGTGGGTGATCTTTCTCTATATACACGAGAAATACTGTGCAGCTTCCACTGCTATTGGCGAGTTATTTAAGCGCCGAGGGAAAGAACCCCTAAGCATGATTTCGTGTAATCTAGTGACATATGTTGCACGGTCTATTTTTAAACACATTTCTGTATACTTGTCAAGGTTTAGAAGCATCGCACAAAGGCTACATTTGTCCAAACGAGCTTAGTAGTGAGGTGGCTTGGAAGGGGCAATATTGAAATTTAACATTGTTAGCAAGCTTCTCGTCCCTTCACCAACCGCCGATTACTGCTTCAGCCGCCAAGGCTCCTTGATCAGGTTATTAGAAAGTTTTACTACAGGAATCCCATCAGATAAAAACGAGATAAAGCCTTTGAATTCTTCTCACTAGCTCCATTGCTATGCACAATACAAGGGTCCCATGAAAAACGCCGGATTAATGCTATCGTGGTCTGCAACTACAATTACAAACAGAATCCACCCATTGTCGAGAATGAAGAACACCTCGCACGTTATAGGCCCTCCACAGGGTTCACTGGTGCGTTTTCGACCTTGATTTCGGGGGTTTCGTATAAGGGTTCACTCTCCGGTTCCAAGGTAGGTCCAGGTCCAGGTCTGCGTGGCGGCGCTCTCTCCCTCTCCTCATAATAAACGTATGAATTAGGGCGATCGTCATACTGTTGCGGGGGACGATTATAAGAAATAGGAACGTATTGAAGATTAGAGTCATGCTCTGTAACGTATCGCGTAGGAGGATGAGGAAGATTCGGCCCGCGCGGCTGACGATGTTCACGAGGCATTCGTATGATTTCATACCCGTATTCATCTATATAGACCGGAGGTGTCGCCCTGGGATCTTCTGGACGGGCGTATCGAACTCTTGAAGGGGGATACACTTGATGCCCTTCATGAACTGGCACATAATCACGCTCACGGGGAACATGGCGGATCTGGTGATGGTATGGATCTTCTGGATGCGCCTGGTCAACGCTCTGGTCCCTGGAATACGGCGGATCATAGTCCCGGTCAGCGCTGGGCTGGGGTATATCCTGCTTGTCAAGACGGCGACGCTGTTGTTCATATCTCTCGTATCTTCTACTCTGTGAGCGGCTCATGCTAGCACCGCGGGCGTATGGATCATCGCGGGTAATGCTCATATATCTAGAGTACCTCGACGGTACGTGTTCATGATATCTCTCCCTGCGGCGGTAGGGTACTGACCTCTTTGGCCCTCCCGCTGAGTCTGGAGTGGGTACCTGGCGGCCGGCCGGCCGGTAATCCTCGAACCTCGAGCCATTTGAGATGGTGGACGGCGCTGTATGAGACGCCGCAGCAAGGGACTGAAACTGTTCTGTCTGATCGTCTGCTGGTGGAATACTAAGTGGGGGTGGCGTATAGGGTGGCCCACCATTAGCATCTGGTTCTGCAGCAGGTAGTTTCGGCTGTGATCCTAATGCGGGCTCGCGATCAGCTGGTTTGGCAACGGACGGCTGACTTGGAACAAGCTCTTCTAAAAATCGATCTGCCTCAGCTTTTGCTCTAGAAGTTGATATTTCCTCGGACCGAGGCTCTCTAGCATGGCTATAGTCCATTCGACGGTCATTGTCTTCGAAATACCGGACTTCTTGAAGATATGGCTCGTATTCCTCACCACGAAATCCTTCGAGGGGACGGGCGTAGACAACGCCGTTAGAGCCAGGATCATAATACGCATCAGGCTCCCGATAGAGGGAACGGCTTCCATGGTAGTCTTCATAGGGATGACCTGATTCACGTAAAATGCGGGTACTCGGGCCAAGCTCCATATATTGATGAGGGCCAGGGTAATTGTCGTCTATATGGTCCCTTGGTAGCTGAGGATTGGTAGCGTTAGCCCCATCGCCCTTTCGGTTAGGATCTCGTAGGTGACCTACATAATATCGCGGCTCTGCATAATAGCGAGGCCTACGATCAGTATGAGGAGGGTTGACTTGATAAGAGTATTTCCTATTGGTAGCCCTGGCATATTGATTCACTTGAGCAGGTAGCGCCGGGCGCAGTGGATCATATTCATCTTCACTCGGTATTGGCGGACGGGGTGAGTCCGGATAAGAGGCTGCCAAAGAAGAAGTGCCAGATTTGTCGGTCAGAACGCCTGGAGTACCACCAGCCTTTGAAGCATCCTTGGAGTCCTTTGAAGCCGAATTTGCAGGGGATGGCACACCATTGGGTTCTATAACTCCAATCCTTGGCAGCGGGGTGGGAAATAACCTAGGAAAAACCGTTGCGATCATGTGTAGCTTGTCGTCATCCATACCAGGAGCGTGAATGAGTCCCGAGATCAAACGATCACTCGGCAACTCAATCATGTCTTCTTTCCAATCCGGTTGTGTGGGTGGGTGTCCATTACCATATCCTGAAGCTTGAGGAGCTAAATGATGAGACTTGAAATGTAAAAACAGGTTCAAAACAGTGTACGTCTTTCTCTCTTCCAGACGAGAAGAATAGGTAGATGACGACTGATGAAAGAACCCGTCTTGACAAGCTTTGCAAGAAAGGCCCGAAGCATCCTTCAGAACCTCGAGAATCTGATGACTGGAAAGAGCATCAAGAAATTGATTCAAGGTTGGTTCATGATTGAACTCGAGCTGAAATTTGAAAATGACACGCTGTAACAAAACGTATATCCGGACACTACTGGGAAGGTCTTTGACGCCGGATGTTTGTTTCCAAATTTCCTCGGCCATCTGGATCACGGTACTCACTTGCTTATCATATAGACTAGTACGATGAGTTGAGTCGCTAGCGCCGTTCTGTGGGGGAGGCTCATTGCTACGGTGTCCAGGGGTTTGGATTGCGGGAGGTGGTACAATAGTAACGTTGGATGTGGCCGGAGAGGGGATGTATTTGTTGCCTGCTTGGAGACTGTAACTTGGAGTAGCCATTGCATGGTAGGTGTACGAATCTACAGGAGCCCCGTAAGAGTGAGCAAACTCGTAACCTTGAACTCCAGTTGTTGACGTGTGTGGTGGGGCGAATGGTCCATTGTAATGGCTACCATACCGCTGGTACGGGCTCGGGCTTGCTGGGGGGAGGTGAGGCTGGATATGGGGTGTAGACGTGCCTGCGCGCGAATACCCACTATAGTATGTACTATAGTTGGAATGGCCGTGGCTAGCTATGGTCGACGCAGGATTATATGAATGCTTCACGGAGATCGGATCAGGATGGAACGGTGTCTCTTCTGGCCATTCAGCTTCCCTCCAAGCAACTACAACATTGCCAACGCTAAAGGTATTAGTATGTTTGGCTCCAAAGTGTTGTATAACTCCCTCGAAGCCATAGAATCTGGCATTGCCTTCGCATCCATTCCCATGGCATAGGAAAAGCTCTTTCCGGAACTGTTCTGTTAGAGGTTTCAGTTTGTTGTCATATACCCACTTCATGTTCTCTAGGACTAGTTTAGGGTGGTGCACTTCGGCGCATTCCCTAGAGTCGCGCTCCTGTTGTGACTGTGCGGGTGCGCCTTCCTCTTTCATGACTTCATTGTAATATATGCGCCGAACGTACATCAATAGATCCACGGCGAATTTTGGTGTGTTTTCATACGTCACCGCCCGACCATGGTCCCAGTCCCTATTAATGAAATCGTCCGCAATGACGCTTAGCCTATCACGGATCGGTTTCTGTAATTCTTCCCACTCCCGATCGAGAACTTCTTTCACTTCCTTTGAACTAGCGTCCTGCTGTCGGCGATCTGCTGCTCTTGAGGCAAGGGACGAGACACGTAGGCTATGGTCCTCTTCCACTTGTTTTGCAGCGGGTAATTGGGCGAGAAGGCGGGGTTGCAGTACACTCCAGGCATAATCTGTCATGGGCTGGGAGATTTGAATAGCCGCTTTGAACGAATCCATATGACGCAAGATATTGGGTGGGATGGGAGGATTCAATTGCTGGCATCGTCTTTCGATGTCGGCTTTGCGACTTGCTTTGGCTTCGTTTGCATCATGGAGATTCCTTTCTCCGCGGGATGTCGGGGCTCCACCGCCCAGAACAGGCTGAGGTGTAAAGACCTGAGGAGGTATAGTCGTTGGTCTTGGAAGTGGGTACTGTGAAGCGGTCGCTACAGTCGTCAGGTTGGGAACTTGGATACAACTTGCTCTGGAGTGTGAAGAGTCGAAAATTTTCATGGTAAGTGAATGAACAAGATACTTACTAGCCGGCGTTGGGGCATGTACTACAGGAGACGGAGCGTGTCTTGTGGGGGATATATTCGGCTGCTGATTCGTGGAGGCCGTTGAAGGCGCCAAAGAGACAGCTCGCTTCGGTTCTTCATGCTCTAGCCACCATTGGTACTTGACTTCCCAGCGCTCCCAATTTTCTGCTGCTTTCATTCGCTCCTTACCCCTTGCATCCAGTCCTTTGAACCACTCTTCCGCCGCTGCAGTTCCAAGACTCTGCGCATGCTTGAGTTCATCTAGCATCACATCGACATGTTCCTTGTAATAATACTTCGCTATGTCGACGCCAGCAGGTGTCGTCGCCGACTGAAGGGTATACGCGGGGATGTAGTGCTGTTCGGTAGTGATGAAGGCGAACGGGAGCGCAGGGCGGAGAACGGACGCATCTGAGAAAAGGAGGCTCGAGTCCTGTATGATTAGCTAACGTTTGAGAAACCAGTCAAGCACGCCAATACATACCGTTTGCGATCTCTGTATCAAGCAGGGTCCACATGTCCTGACAGCGAATGGCCACACTGTTCGAACTCCACTTGCACCGGGCCCCTGCTGCCATACCTTTTCCCCTGGGATAAAGGAGCTCTGCTTTTCACAGAACTGACACTTCTTGGACCAGACGAGTTGCCACATTTGCAGCTCAGAGAAACCTGGGAGAGGCTTGGGGGGTTTTTTGGGAACGGCGTTTCGCGCAGCTGCCCATATAGACTCAGACTTTAGGAGACGCAGAAAACCAGATTCTGGTTTTGTGCTTGGAACAGTCCGGACGTGGGCAAGATATGAATGAAAAGATCGATTGACTTGCAGCAATCGACCGAGAGTTGTGAGTGGACATGAAAGAAAAATGTGCTGCCATATTGCTGGCGGAAGACCAGCGCATGGCTCCAGGTCGATAGCGGATGAGGGCGGGGTGGATTCAACTCTGCGCTTTTTGTCCTGGACAGACTCAAGAGATTCGGCCTTGCGCTTTGTGGGCAATGCATTGTTCTGAGCATCGTCTGCCGGGGTGTCGGGCTTCCTGTCCGACTCGTAGAAATCGGTGGAGGAAGCAATGCTCGGCTCGCGCTCCTCCATGACTCCTCCTTTCGTCCCCAGGAGATGCTCACAAACGGAGCCACGCCCACCGGCTGCAACAGGATGGCGACATCAATCGAGAGAGGGAGGGCTACGGGTGGGGTTGGTCTTGGTAGATGCTGATGGACGGGTTATAATGGTGGGTGTTCGGACTCGTGATGTCACCGCTGCAAATGGCCACAAGAGTAGAAGGGAGCTGTGATATGGTACAGAGGAGAGAACAGGGAGGCTGAAGGCTGCGGGACATGCGCACGCAGGGGGCTGCTGCGGGTGGGACTTGGGGGTGTTTATGAGAACGCTCACGATGGACAGATGTTGGGGCGGGCAGAGACGCGAGAGCCAATCCTTCAGAATGAGGCGAGCGGGCACCTTCCTTGACCGTATTTCCAGGTCGACGTATGCAACAATGCCAAGCGATTGGCCCGTCGAGCTCGATACTATGACTAATTTTGTATTGACCAATGAGCAGGCTGCAGTACGGCTAGTGCGCTAGAAGGTTGCCTATGCCCTGCTGCACGTGATGCGCGACACCCCAGCAAGGTTGTGCACTCGGCCTGATGACGAACGAAGGGCTGGCCACAGCGGAGGCTGTGCTGCGCTGGTTCCGTGTAGTGCTTCGCAATATGTACCTTGTATGAGCAGTCTGCGCAGACCTACTCTCCCCTAAAGTAACGCGAATCGTCCGCAGTCTCAGAGAACTGCCTCTTCGCGGGACTGGGCTCTGAAGCTGGCAACCATATCCCTCCTACTCTCCTGCATCTCTCTACAACCTTACCACCTACCGACCAGCTCCCTGCCCACGCTCCCGTAACCATGGCCTCTCTCAACACCTCGACCAACGGCCCAAACATCACACGTAGCTATCAGAGCATTGTTAATTCTCCGCCGCCTTCCGGGCCGCGAGCAGGCTCGCCGACGTACGCTCAATGGGCTGTTTTCTCGGTCGCTGCCCCACTTGTCAGCGCCTTTCAGCATGATGGGGGCAAGGAGAGCGTTCTAAAAGTCCAGAGCACCGGGGGTATGTTGGATTAAGCATATTGAAAAAAAAAAAAAAAATAGCTGGAGAGGAATTGAAGCTGACGCTGCCGCAGAAGGCGAGCTCGAAGAGTTGGTCGACGAATTCTCAGATGGCCGCATCCAGTTTGCGTTCGTCAAAATCAAGGACCCCAACACCACCCTGCCCAAGAACGTTCTAATAGCATGGGTCCGTATTGGCTCGCGCCTTGAAGCAACCGATGCATGCTAATTTATTGTATAGTGCGGCGAGGGAGTACCAGAGCGGACTAAAGGTTATTTCGGTAGCCACCTCGGTGTTGTTTCAAAGCTCCTTCATGTGTGTTGAACGTCTACAATCGCTATCCATACCGATACTAACCTTAGATAGGGTTACCACGTCCAAGTCACTGCTCGATCGGATGCAGACCTCACGCCGGAAAAGATTGTCCAGAAAGTCGCTGATGCGTCAGGCTCCAAGTACTCTGGTGGTCCGGCTATCCCTTCCGCTAGTGGGCCGCCTCCTGTAGGGTCCAAGAAGCCTGTCTTCACCCCGACACAAGTAGGAGGGGGTGGCTCTGGGTTCAACCCTCTGGGTCGGGCTCGGGCAGCTGCTCCAAGCCAAAACACGGACGACGATGGCTGGGGTGCGGATGCGCCGCCAGTCACCCGGACACAACTTGAGAAAGTCGAATCTGCATACAAACCTACCAAGGTTAACATGGCAGAGCTAACATCCAAAATGCCAGAGCCGTCGCGATTTCAAACTTCTCCATCACAGAATTCGTCCTTAGACGTCGTCAAGGGCGGCTACCAACCAGTGGGCAAGGTGGATATTGCAGCACTTCGACGTCAGGCAAAGGATTCCGGTTACGATGACAGGCCAACGGTCATCAAAGGTGCCTACGAACCAGTCGGAAAGGTTGATATTGCGGCCATTCGAGCCAAGGCTCAGGCTGCTCCTCCTACAGCCTCTCCTATGAATCTGTCTCCAGCAGCTACTGGCGCATCGGGTCGCAGCAACGAAGACGAAGCACCAAAGTCATTAGCAGAGAGATCAGCGGCCTTCAACCAATCCGAAAGACTGACGAGTCTCCCGAAGCCGAAAGTTGCGAATAAATTTGGAGGTTCGAGTGCTTTTACTGGCACAAAAGCTCCTACTCCTAGTGGGCTCGGTCCCAAGCCTGTACCTGCTGCTGCGCAAATTGGTACTGCAAGCAAGACTTTTGCAGACCAAGGGGGAAAGACGCCTGCTCAGCTTTGGGCCGAAAAGAAGGCTGCTCAAGGAGGGACCGTAAAATCACCCACTGCCGTTGGCGGCGTGGCGTCTCCTCTTCCTGCTCAAACTAGTGGCGAGGGTGGATGGAAGAGCAGCTACACCGGCAAAACTTGGGCTCCAGTCCAGACTACTCGAACGGGACAATCCGCAACCAGTAACCTTAGCAATCAGCGTACTGGAGAGGAGCCGATGCAAGAGGAGCCTTCATCCCCTGTCGGTGGCGTCAGCGCTCTCAAAGATCGCTTCAAGGGAGCCGCGCCAATGGGAGCACCCACCACGCGCGTTGTCCCTGAACCACAGGCTCCAGCTCCGCCTCCAATGGATATGGCGAGCAAGCCCAATGCGGGGGCTCGAGGCATTCCGATCCCAGGTCTACCAACCCGTCCGACGGAACCAGAAGAAGAGGTAGAGGATGTTCCACCCGTGCAACACCAGCGCATGCCATCACCACCGCCTGTACCGCGTAGTCCATCCCTTGAACCTGCCGGATCCCCTGTTCGTATAGCTATGCCTGTCGGTCGTGGAAGAGAGCCAGAGGATATTTCCCCTGAAGACGAGAAAGCGCCTTCCATGCCTGCACGCTCTCTTGATCAAGCCGCACAACACGCTCGCGACATCTCTCCTGAGCCACAGGCCGAAGCCAAGGATCCTGCTCGCAGGGCCGGCGCTACTGTTGCAGCAGCTACGTTTGGAGCTGGTGCTATCGCTGGAGCTGGAGCTGCAGCTGCACTAGGGGCCAGTGCCGGAGCTGGAGCTAGCGATGCAGGCAAGCGTGCCCTCATCCAATATGACTACGAGAAAGCAGAAGACAATGAAATCGAACTAAGGGAAGGCGAATATGTTACTAACATCGATATGGTGGATGAAGATTGGTGGATGGGTACAAATTCCGCCGGCGAGACCGGTCTCTTCCCTTCCAACTACGTCGAACTCGTGGATGATGGTGGAGACGACATCGCTACTGGTGAGGCTCCCCCTCCATTGCCCACTCACCCATCGGCGGTGGAGGAAGAGCCCCCGGCAGCACCACCACAGCCTGCAGGAGGCGCAGGCCCGACAGCTACTGCGCTATATGACTATGAGGCTGCTGAAGACAATGAGCTGAGCTTCCCGGAGGGTGGTAAGATAACTGGTGTAGTAAGTCGCTGTCACAGATCAATCCATGTAGTGCTCCTCATACTAAACCTGCTCAGGAATTTCCGGACGAGGATTGGTGGTTGGGTTCGTACAACGGCCAGTCTGGCCTTTTCCCAGCGAACTATGTGCAGCTAGATGAGTAAGGTTTTTTTTTTTTTGAGCGCTTCACAGCTTGGTATGGACCTAGGTACGTTGATAGTGGCAGCGAACATACCTTGCAATCCTCTCTCCTTGGTGCACGATCTTGTGCTAGTAGGACTAGAATTTTTCAGTATGAGCGTGCGCTGTATGGAAATGCTAGGTTTGTCGAGTTCAGGTAGTAGGTACAAAAGTTGCAAAAGAGATATCTCCTTCAGGTGGTGTATCCCGTCTACCATTTTCTTTGTTTAACCAATTAGTGTACCATCTCAACCTAAAGATAGCGGTTAGTGCACAAAATTCAGTAGGTTTGAAATTAAGCCACTTATCCTTTGGTGTATAATTTTTTATTTTTTTTTTAAAAGTAGTAGACGGCTGCCAGGCTGCTCCTTTTTCCTAAGCTTTTGCTCACGCACGCTCACCTCCTCTGCACTATCGTAACGCGGGCTCTTCGAATCCGACAACCTAAACCAAAGAAATCAAAAGCGAAGATCTCTTCGAGCATGAGGCATTCCCACTCTAACCCCTCCTACCCCCTCCCCGCGATGGAGGGGACAATGACTCCACCCCCTATGTTCTGCCACCATGGCCCACGTTTCCAAGGCACATCTTGGACCGCCTGATCCTCAGCGTAGTTTGTCCCCGGTGGCGACAGCGGCTTTAATGATTCTATTCATCTGAGCGCCTTATCGGCGCCTATATAAATTGAAGAATTTAAGCAAATCTTCAACTTCCTCAAATGGGCGCCTACGCGTCTGCTCAAACCCATTAAAGGAGCAGACCGGTGGTCTTGTAGCTAGGTGAGCGACCAACAATACTTACTCTGTTGTAAGTCTCATTTACCTAAGCAACAAGGCTTAGGTCGAGCGAAGTGAATTGGAGATAGGGACCATAACTAGAAGTATTAGCTAGGGGTGTCTGTCCTGGAACAAGAAACCCCCAATTCGCCTAACCGTCAGGCGTGGCGGGTAGGTTTCTCTGTTTTACTCTTTTTTTTTTTTTTGCTGCTGATGCGCTCGCCTTTTTTAGATGGGTGATTATCTCCTTTTATCTTTCTGGACTTATTTCGTCTTTCAGCAGGATGGAATTCTTGATTCCCCGGTCGTCCCGATATTACCGAGTATTCTAAAGCGCTTGCGGCGTTTCTTCAACATTGTTCTAATAGACCATATGAAATCTGAAAAGAGGATAATCTTCGAGATGGAAGGTTTTGAAGAGAAGAGGAAATATTGGGGGCAGAGGAAGGCTAGGGCGTTTATATTTTTACTCTAGCGTCTATCTTTCTAGAGTACTATACTGAAGTTGATGATTATAGTTTTTCGTAATAATTATGCCGTAGATTATTGGCAAACAACCTTAAAGGGGAAAATGCCCAAGTCGCTGTAGAAAAGAAGAGCTACAAAGTAGTGAGCTCACCTGGTTCTTAATATTGGAGGTTAACAGGGCTAATCATATCCATGAGTATGGAGATACGAATGATAGACTCAGGTTGCTGTTTAAATACTAGTCCTCACGCAGAATCTTCAATGTACATTTGACAAGAATTGTAATAAGGCGACGGAGGACTCCGCTCGCTAATCGCTTCGAGGGATTCAAGAGAAGCCATTGCGAGCGCTCCATGTGGCTAGCATCATTTAGTTCCGATCCGGTTCCGAGGTTCGGCCCCACCCCCTACCGCGCATCTCAAGCTCCTCATCGTGCTCCTTGAGAAACCGTCGTATAAAGTGTAAGCATATGAAATATAAGCACGGTAAGGTGGATGCCAGCTTGTCGGGACCCTAAGGATGCGCAAGGTTTCGCGGGAGCCATTTGGCTGAGAAATGGTAGTTATACGAGTTGTCGGAGTCCGAGATGTGAATACGCCGGCTACGGCCCCCAGTACATATAGCAGTCCATTTCTTAGCTGAGATCTTGTTATGGACTTGCGCCAGAGCTCCTCCCTAGCGATCCTGACATTTTTCTCTTATCTCGCTCCGAACCCATTTCCTTCACATTCAAACGAAGACGCAGCTCAAACATCACATTTTCCGCCGAAACTATTGACTTAATTTCAAGTACTCCCCGCCAAAAGGATGTTCACGACATCGCCCTGGCCCATCAAAACGACAGTCCCCTCCGTCATACCCGATTCCAAACCGCTTCCGCGTCTCCTCTGTCTCCACGGCGGTGGTGTCAATGCTACAATCTTCAAAGCGCAATCTCGGTCCTTAGTCCGACATCTTCAGCACTCATTCCGTCTAGTCTGGGCCGACGGGCCCTTCTTCTGCGACCCCCATCCCGACGTCATCCAAGTTTATGGCTCATACGCACCCTTCCGACGTTGGCTGAGGTGGATAAACGAGCACCCTGAGATTGATGATGAGAGTTGTATTGAGGAAATAGGATATGCGATAAGGACAGCGATGGAGGAGGATGATAGAAAAGGTGGACAGGGGGAGTGGGTTGGGTTGCTAGGGTTCAGTCAAGGGGCAAAGCTAAGTGCAAGTTTGTTGCTAGAGCAGCAAGCTAGGGAAAATAAAGCAAAAAGAGAAGGAGGAACTGATATTGGGGTCGGTCCGATTGGAATCCCTGGGTTGAATTGGAGGTTCGGGGTTTTGCTGGCTGGAAGGGCGCCGCTCAGTAATTTAAACCCAGATGTCCAAAAAAGCCAAGCGCTTGTGAGTGCGGCGAATATCTCAGAGGGATTTCAATTCGTGAAAGAGGTGGATGAAGAGGCTATCTTAACGAAGCCGACGATTCATGTGCATGGAATGGCAGACCCAGGGTTGCATTTGCACCGCAGATTGCTAAACGAGTATTGCAAGGAGGAAAGTACGACCCTACTAGAATGGGAGGGGGCGCATAGGATACCTTTGAAGAGTAAAGATGTTGATCCGGTTGTAGGAGCTATATACGATATTGCAGAGAAAACTGGAGTAAAGGTCACGAGGACTGTGTGGGATTGAATCAAAGTCATTGGGTTACGGATCGTTTTCTGGGTGTTCCAATTGATACCTTAGACTACACAGATTCGGAGATTAGAAGCCTTTCACTTCGCCTAACCACTTACCAACTGCGTACTAGTTCGAGGGCTGACTAGTGTACTCCGTCTTGTAAGCAAATTCATGATCCCTGTTACGATATAGACTGCATGATGGTTCCTTAGCCGGACGAAATTGTATGCTTATGTCCGCGAATAGACTGTATCACCTCACCAAGAAGCACGAATGGTTTAATTCTCTATCTTTAAAGGACATATCAAAACCCGAGAAAGAACTCCGTGACCGGCCTCTTCTCCGAGTGAGGGGCAGATGGCACCGTAAAATAGCTCGCAAATTGTGGCTTGTTGCCTTGTTGATCTTAAATTACCAACCCTTTTCCGGCTAGGTCTGGGGGATAAATCCTTGATAGTGTTGAACTTTGGTAGGTCATATATAAAATGGACGGGAGTGTCCACGAAATCATATCCTTAAGCAACAGAAATACCCATATCCGCAATGCTACTGACCCTATATACTTTAGTTCTCTCATTCACTGTAATTTCATCTGCCCGTCCATCGACCCACTCAACATGGACTTCTCTCGCGAACATCACAATGGCTCCTAGGCAAGAGCATACGACATTCTTCCTACCTCCTTCAACTATCGGTATTCTGGGCGGAATAGTGCACAATGGGACTTCCATTTCAACAACCGATATAATGCAATTCTACTCAATCGAGCACAACTCTTGGACAAACGCGACAATTATCCCTAAACCAATGAATCATGTCAACGTAGCCACCATTGACAAGAAGATCTATATATTGGGCGGCCTAGCTGATGTGCCAGATCAAGAGCAAATGGAATGGCGTGCTTTCCCGGATTCATGGGCATACGACCAGGATAAAGACACATGGGAAGCCATTGCGCCTATGCCTGCGACCGAAGCGAGAGGAAGTGCAGCAGTTGGTGTATACGAAGGCAAGATCTTTCTAGCAGGTGGCATGAGGACGCTAGTAGTCGGGCTGGGTGAACTGCAAGATACCGTCGGTATAGTATCAATTTTTGATACAGCGACTGGAACGTGGCTTGAGGTCCCGGATGCCGCAAAGAAGATTCCCGAAGGTAGAGACCATGCGGGTGTGGCGGTGGTAGGAGACAAGATGTACGTGTTGGGTGGTCGCAATCGAGGACAACTTAACGTCAAAGATACTGTCTTCATTTTGGATCTTCGTAATATTGAGAGGGGTTGGACTACTTCCAATTCGAGGATGCCAACACCGCGAGGTGGTGTTGCCGCAGGTGTCATTGGGAAGAAGATTTACGCGTTTGGCGGGGAGGGGAACCAGGAAGTCGAATCCGGAGTCTTCAATGAACCGGAGGTTTATGATACTGTGAATGACAGTTGGAGGAGGCTCGAGCCGATGGCGTTCCCTAGACATGGGACATATGCTGTGGGCGTAGGAAGCCGTGTCTATATTCCCGGTGGAGGGTTTCGAATCGGCGGCGCTCCTGTGGCACATTTTGATGCCTTTTCTGCTCAAAAAGGTGAGGCCGAGGACGTCTAGGCAGTTAGTCGAAAGGAGAGTGCCAAACACACAACATGGTGACGATAGCCAATATCGAGTTTCGCCAAATGGCAAAAACAAATCAAGCTCCTTATTGGCACGATTTTTAGATGTCGTACATCAGTCTTAGCTGGGGTAATTCGAAATGAATCATTGAGCTATCGAAGCTTAAGTAATTTATGCGTCTTGGTCCTGTGTCTCTTGTGGGGCGAAGTCGACGCTGCGACGTGTGGTCGGACTTCTCCCAAGATTTCTTCCGCCCGCCAGTCATCCCGGTGCTCTCATGCCATTCCTATGTCGTATACCGTGCACTGTTCTTTGAACATTTTCTGCCAACCGGTTGCGGTAAGGCATTCGCTCGGAATGAAATAGGTGCATGATAACAGAAGTTTGCCCAGGCTGAAGTTGTCGTGCCAGGCTCTCGAACACAGAAAGCCCCGGCCGGATCCCACAGGTCTGGGACCGTAGCCAACTCGAACATTGCTGAATAATTATAGAATCACTCACAACTCATAATTCAGGCGTCCATCGCATCCGCTGTCAGATTCATGTTATGCCTTTTCCCTTCATATGCAGGCACACAGCAACAGCCTCTGTAGACCAATGGATTGGGCTATACCCCTGAGTCGTAACGTCCGGCGGAGGCATATTGATTCGGCAAAGGAACGGCGGAGTTGTATCACCTAAATCGCATGAGCCTGAAAGCGGTTGTTCTAACTCGCTCGAGACTGTTTCGAATCCCCCGTACAAAGGGGCGCTGCGATACGGCTCATCTGGCGCATCGACGCGGCACAGCATGATATAGAAATCGACTTCCTCTAATGTCCTACTTTCCATATCAACCCATTGATTATTATAGCTCTAGGGTTTATATTGCATAGTATTCAATCATGTTGTCCGCCGTCCTTGCTGTTTCCCTGATTTACTCTGGTTCTCTTACGACTGCACAGACCACCGATTATTACTTCAGCTACCAGGACCCAGAATCTGATCCCGTAGGATATATTCCAAATTACGAAATCTGTGGGAACTCTTGTTCGGACTGCGCGGATGGGGCTGTACAGTGTTTGGCCAGGAACTATACTGATTTATGCTACGAACCCGATATAGAGACATGTTGTCAGGACGTGTACGGGAGTGAGTGAGCAGAAGACATTTTATTGACGGCAATTGATATTGGATAGCCGCTTGTCTGAAAGGATTCTACTGCGCCTACAATCCCGATAATGTAGCGTACTGCTGTCAGGAAGTGCGTACGCTTTCACCTACAATCTGTGTACGCCACTAACCAAGTAAATTAGGATAGGAGCCTGGATGACTGTGCAAATCTCTTTAACGAGGATTTGAGTGATTCAGAAATATCAGAGCATGAACCATCAACAGTCTATGTTACCCGTGTTATGACGGCAACGGTAAAGCCAACCGAGTTGGCGAATTTTGCGACCAACTCCCGCGTAGTCCAGGAAGCAGATCGAACCCCACCTCCGAAACTTCCCGGAGTTACAGCGTCAAACAAGAAGGCTCCTGATGAGGGGCTATCCACTGGTGCGAAGGCTGGGATTGCGATTGGGGTAATATTCAGCGTTTCTCTGATAGCAGGTGCGGCAGCTCTGTTCATCATTCATCGACGTCGAAAGAAGAGCTATAACCCCGTGGGAGATTTTCCAGAACATGTCCCAATGTTCGGCCATAGCAAGCCTCCATCCGTTAGCCATGGAGCTCCCGGATCCTATGAGCCTACGCAGTATGTTGCGCAGCCCAGAGATGAGAAGCTTTCTTTGGCCACACCCACACTTCCAACTAGTAGCGTGGGCCCAAACTTTGACCATTCTACAGTAACCTCACGTTCAGTACCTCCTCAGCCATCTCTCACCCCTACCTATTACCAGGACATCGCGTCGAGCGCCTCACGGTCAGTGTCTCCTCAGCAATCTGTGCTATCGCCGTTCCCGCCGCCCGGGTCTGGACCGCAGTTTGCGCACATTGCTCCAGCAGAACTACCGAGTCATGACGAAAGAATATTTGAACTTCCAGAAGAAGGTCGGAAATGACCGAAATAAGAACTAAAACAAATTACTGCTTCATGAAATTACATCTCTTTGAGCAGTTCGAGGCGTTTCTAGTCTCACGACAACTGGGCAGGTATTCATAGCTCCGAAATAGAGAGAACAGGTACTGGTGTAAAATAGAATCGTATGAGGCATATATTTTGGTTATTCATGAAATAATAGTACTTTTAAACCTTACGTTACATCAAAAAAAGCTGATAGACTCTATGATCTTTGTAGACGATTTGGTGATCCTGCCATATCGTAAGAGGCAGTAAGTCATCCCTAGGTGACCACCATGTACGTGCTAATCTTTTCCGTCCTCTAGTTTTAGTATTGCAATAAAAATTATGGGGAACGCAAAACATGGTGTTTTCAAAGCGGATCGACATTTGCACACACGAGACCTTGTGTACCACCCAATAGGACGGTCGGACTAGGACCGCTGCTCAAAGGTCCGATTTACCGTCAGATAAGTTCCGACACGCCGACCGATCTTTTCGGTATCTCTTGGTGCCTTGGCCTCGGCCACTCCTCGCTCGAGTCCTGTCTCTTTTGTCTACGTAACGGCTGCACTTCTCAAGAATAGGCACTCACAACCAGGGCACATATTGCGTGCCATTACAGCCTCTCATTTATAGATGGAGCTTCGTCACCGGAGGCAAACATTAGGCATCACCCGATGGACAAATGGCGATTCGCAAGCCAAGCAGCCACAACTCGCGTCCCTCGTATCGTATTTGCACAATATGATGCGACACGCCTCAGCCGTTCTTTCAGCTTCGGCAAGGATAGGAACGTTGTCTTAGCGACTTACGCCTTTGGCAGCTTTATGCAGCTATGGCTCCTACCGTCTCGTGAGCAGGAGCGCATATAGCTCCTATATATTTCGAATTTACCAGGCTCAGTCTTTACCCAAGTCGCTTGCGCGTTTGTATCTTCTGTGTTCTACCTGTGATCCCTATGTCGTACTCGTTCACTTGCGCGACCTTCTTTAACCATGGGCGGTCCTGCAGCAACTGACAGTGGAATTAGTGCTGAGCAAAATGAGCCCGAAAAAAAATATGCATCAACTGATACCAGGAAAAGCAAGGATACCGACGAGGGGAAACGACTTACTGAGTCTATCTCTCCTATGAGCGCGTACTTCAAACTCTGGTCTTTCGCAACACCCCTGGATGTATTTCTACGCACTCTTGCTGCATTTGCTGCTGCGGGAAGTGGGACTGCAGAGCCTCTTATGGCAATATTCTTTGGGAACCTTGTCAACTTATTCAATGGTGACCCTCCAATTAGCCCCGAAAATTTCAGATCGGAAGTAAACAAGAACGCGCTCTATTTCGTGTATCTATTTATCGGTAAATTCGCCGTAAGTTTCAGTTTCAACACACCCTAACCAGTACGACCCTGGTTAACATTAGTACAGCTCGTATATATCGGCGCAACCTTGTTCAACATCACCTCGTCAAGAATGGCTAGTAAAATCCGTCTTCGATATCTCCGAACAGTCCTGCATCAACCCATATCCTATTTTGACAAGAATGCGCCAGGCTCTATTGCTGTTAGCCTAGCGAATGACACAAATGCGGTACAAGTTGGGTTGTCAGAGAAAGTTGGCATTGTTTTTCAAGTCATGTCTATGATACTCTCTGCTTTTGTCATCTCGTTCACAAGAGGTTGGAGGCTTACATTAGTCGTTGCGACCACAGTACCTTACATGGTTTTATCAACGGGTTTCTTTGGTGGCCTGAGTACAAAAATGGAAGGTAAGACAACCGAGATCCTTTCGACTGCTGCCGGAGTGGCCGAAGAAGCCCTAAGCAGTATCTTAAATATCACGGCAATGGGAGCATCAGAGAAGATTGTTCGCAGATTTGATGTGCATCTGAAGGAGGCAATGCTTTTTTTTCGGCGATTAGGACCACTACAATCGTGTATATACGGAAACAGTAAGCCCTGCGTCCTATTGATATCGAATTAGGCTTATGTTTGATAGTGTTTTTTACTGTGTATTGCTCTTATGCACTCTCGCTCTTCTATGGTGTAAAGCTGGTAAACAAAGGCGAGATCAGTGGTGGCGCTGTTGTCACGTATGTGAAAATTTTATCACTCGTATCCCCTGATTCCCTAACCCACCATCCAGCGTCCTGTTCTGTATGATCCTAGCGAGTAGCTCCATGGGCTTCATTGCTCCTCTGATACCGGACTTCACCAAGGCTGCAGCTGCATCCCAACAAATTATTAAGATGATCGGAGATCCAAAGGACGAGGGGAGCGCAAATGAAAATGATGCGAGTACTCACCTAGATTCACTCAAAGGCGAAATCGAGGTGAAGGACGTAAGCTTTTCATATCCAGAAAGACCCACCGTTACGGTACTAGACCATGTGAGCCTACGTATTCCATGCAACAAAATTACCGCAATTGTTGGCCATAGTGGAAGTGGGAAAAGCACGATCGTTGGTCTCGTAGAAAAATGGTATACTAGTAATGAAGGTACCGTGCTCATTGATGGCCATGATATCCGGAAGTTGAACCTACGCTGGTGGAGGACTCAAATTGGACTTGTTCAACAAGTGAGATTCCTTTATAGCTCTTTAGACTTTGCCTAATATTTGTAGGAGCCGATGTTATTCAATGACACCATTTTCCAAAACGTCCTTAATGGCCTCCGAGGGTCTCAATTTGACCGGCTCTCTGACGAGGAGAAGCGGGATCTTGTGATTGATGCTTGCAAACAAGCAAATGCGCATGAATTCATTGAGAAATTGCCAATGGGGTACGATACGCCAGCGGGTGAACGAGCCGGTCTTCTCAGTGGTGGCCAGAAGCAGCGCATTGCCGTCGCGCGGAGCATTGTCTCGAATCCTAAAATCCTTCTCCTAGATGAAGCAACCTCTGCTTTGGATTCTGAGTCGGAAAGAGCAGTATCTGCTGCTTTAGAGAAGGCATCGCGAGGCAGGACGACGATTATGATTGCACATAAACTCTCGACCGTCATCAACGCCGACAATATTGTTGTTCTTCATCGAGGAGTTATTGTAGAGCAAGGCACACACTCAGAGCTTGTTGCTCTGGATGGCCGTTACGCTCGCTTATTGCAGGCGCAAGGTGCTTCCAAGCCAAGTCTCGAGAAAGAACTCGTCACGGAGGAGGAGGAGGAGCAGCAAATATCCAAAACCATATCTCATAAGCTGACGCGAAGATCTACTACAGCTACGGCAAACGATAGTTTGGCCAATGTCATGTCTCCTCTAGAAGCGGAAGATATTAGTCGTCGCCGAGGTATATTCTGGTGCATATTCAAAATGTATTCAGAGAATCCGTCAATGATCTGGCCAAGCATTCTCGGATTTATCGGCGCTGTAGTCGGAGCGGCTTCATACCCGCTTCAAGCTGTTTTCTTCTCGCGCTTGGTCACAGTGTTTCAAGCTCGAGGTGATGAGCTCATTAGAAGAGGCAACCTCTGGGCGCTTGTTTTCTTCATCATGGGCCTAGCACAGTTCCTCGCATATATGGTTCTTTTCTATTTCATGGGTGTCGTTGGGGCAGTTTTTGGTGAAGTATATCGGCGGCGTTACCTCAAAGCAATGCTCGGACAAGACATTGGCTTCTTCCAAGGGGCCGGTAACACATCCGGTGGCCTCACTGCTCTTTTGTCCGCTGATGGCATCGATATATCCATGTTTTTCGCATCGAACTCCGGACTTATCGTCGTGTTCACGATCGACCTTATTGCTTGTTGCATACTAGCCATTGCTGTTTATTGGAAATTGGCCCTCGTTGCCATTTTCGGCTGTCTACCGCCGCTGCTAGCCGCTGGGTTCTTTAGGATGAGAATCGATTTGACCGCACAGGATCGGACTGCAGCGTCTTTCTTGGAAAGTGCAAGATACAGTACAGAGGCTGTGGCTGCGATACGGACAGTGTCCAGCCTGACCATGGAGGACAAAGTCGAGGGCATGTATCGTTCCAAGCTGCAGAACGCCTCTGCTAGTTTGATCAAGAAAGGAATGCTTGCAATGGTGCTCTACGCGTTGTCGGATGCTCTTACACTTGCTGGTAAGTCTCTTGCAAATACCCTTTTAAGCGTCTTTTACTTATAAGAGACTAGCATCTGCGCTTACATTCTGGTATGGCGGTAGGCTTGTGTCCTTTGGTGAGCTGAGCGTCACTCAGTTCTTTATCATCTTTTCTGCCATTATTTTTGGCGGACAATCGGCAGGATTCATGTTTGGTTTTACAAGTAGTACGTATATTCCATTTCGCACTATTATTCTCCTCTGTTGATATTCTATGATAGGCACAAATAAATCTCACGCTGCCATGAATCGCATTCTATACCTAACTCATTCCAAACCACCAATCAATTCTTCGACGGGTGTCGATCCGAAGTCATCCTCTCCGTCACCAGATATCCCCACTGTTGAGTTTCGAGACGTACACTTCCGTTATCCCTCGAGACCAACGGTCCCCGTCCTCCGTGGTGTCAATCTGTCTGTCACACGGGGTTCCCATATTTGTGTCGTCGGACCAAGTGGTTGCGGCAAGTCTACCGTAGTAGCACTACTGGAGCGCTTCTACGACTTGCAGACGTCTACTACCGACAGTGATGAGAGGTCTAACGATGCAGGGGAGATCTATGTCTACGGTCGACCTATCGGTGAGTGGGATATAAAGAAGTTACGCGAAATGATGGGACTCGTTGCCCAAGATACCACTCTTTACCAGGGTACAATTCGCGACAATATCCTTATGGGGATAGACGAGAGCATTTTCAGCACGGAAGAACTCGAGTCACGTATTGAGAACGCATGTAGACAGGCAAACATTCATGAGTTTATCACATCTTTGCCTTCGGGCTACACAACCGATATCGGCTCCCGCGGCGTCGCGCTCTCCGGCGGTCAACGCCAACGCTTAGCACTCGCTCGATGCCTAATCCGAAACCCTGACATTCTTCTTCTTGATGAGGCGACTAGTGCGCTCGACCCGCAGAGTGAGAAGCTGATCAGAGAAGCGTTGGCAAAGGCGCAGGAAGAAAGAGAGGGCTTGACTGTCATTAGTGTAACTCATCAGGTGGAAAGTATGCGGGATGCTGATAGGGTATTTGTTGTGGATAGGGGAGTAGTGGTGGAAGAGGGCCGATGGGACAACCTGATGGCAAAAAAGGGGAGGCTTTGGAGTATGGTTGTGCAGGGCGATGTCCAAGGGGAGGCTTGAATGGCTGAGGCAGGACTATGTGTATGATATGGTGTTCTCGTAAAGTTTGCTTCGAGGGGGAGGGTTTTTGCGTGTTACTAGGCCCCATTGTCGTTTACAAGAGGAAGGCGGTGCAGATTTCCTTATGTATTGTACGTGGGACTCATCGCAATCATCTTGCAATTGCATGCTCGCCTTTACTATATCCATTCTATCTGTTCTTCCCGTGCATTACGCGGACTACGGCGGTATGGTGTTGGACTGAGCAATGCTGTGAAAAGGACAATGCCTAGGTCAAGACCACCTTGACCCGACTTTCACGTTGACAGCACATCCGAGTCAGGCAAAAGGCACTTGATGAGGTGGCACGGTTGCTGCCTAGGGCGCTGTCTTGCCTGGGTGTTTGGTTTCTGCAGGTGTCAAGCTTTCCAGGGGTGCGGATTGGCGAATTAGGGCGGCGGTCACTGCGGGCCCTCGAACGCTTGGGGCGCCGCGCTCCGGGCAAGGTCTCAGCCATGGGACGAGTACGGCTCGGAGATTTATTTTCCATCTTCAACCCTCACGAACGCCTGGCAGCAAGCGCGTCCTCAAGGTTTTGACCTGCTCACAGGCGCGGACCAAGACCAAAAGTTCAATCGCTTTTCTCGTCCCTCGCAAGCTGACAAATCGGGTTGTTCAAGGGCGGTTTCTTGGGCAACCCTTCGCTTCACACCATCCCACCCTTTCTCCACCTCGCAAGAGGCAAACTTCTGCCTCTACGAGCCCTCGTTCATTTAGTAGTGCCAGCGCAGACTTCACAACGTACGCATAGCCCACGGACCTCAAATTAAGTCTTTATAATTCCGTACGAACGATCCCTATCCATCGGAACCGGACGAAACGGACCGTAAACAACACACGCACCCCGTATACTCTCCCAAGACCACCACTGTACTATTAAAATAAACAACTCAAGGAGGCACTTCGGAAATAGGAAGGGTGGGCAGGCTTGAGCGGAGCTTCGGCCGGGCGGGGTGATCAACTGGCTTTGCAAGTCGGATCTGGGGTGAATGTTGGAGTAGAAGAGCTCGCTGCATTCCTCTGGCACTCCTTACTAGAAGCAGCGGTAGCAGAAGTCCTTCGTGGATATGTCCCATTTAATTGGTCGACATTTAAAACCCTGTTGCTAGCATTTCCAGCAGGTGCCGCTCTGTACACCCTGGTTGGACCTCACACGGAATCTTTCACTTTCAGAGAACCCCATAGAAGCGAGAATCCGCGTACGCGCCCTACTTGGTGTTCTGTTCCGCGTCTCAACGCATTGGTGGTCTGTGTCGGCTTCTTCCCGGCACGTATTCTCAGACTTGGAGCCTAAGCCAGAACTTTAATATATAGTCTCGATTATAATCTTCCCGCCGCTCTCCCGCTACAGCACCTCCTACTACGCCCAATACAGCACAAACCCTCCAACTTCAAACAAGATGGAGGACGAGCTGACGCAACCAGCAACCCAGCAAATAATGGACCCGCGCCGAATGGGAAGAAATAACTCGGGCTTGGACGACAAGGATATCGCTGACGTTCTGGCCATTCTGCATCCTACGTCTCCTTCAGCTATCAAAGCCGTGGAGAATACGGCAGATCGTCGTCCCGAGCTTATTTTATTCCGGAATTCCCACGACTCTTACGAGGATGATAATACGGACATTGAGGAACAAGAGACGATTATCATTGACAAGCTGCATGAACAATCTTCGCCTCGTGTGGGTAATGATCTCGCTCTGCGCATGTCTTCCAACCTCCGTTCATTCCAGCTTGGATTTGTGTTCGGTCGTAACCCGCACAGCACAGATATCGTCTTCGGTCAAGATTCCGGCAAGCGAATCAGTAACCAACATTTTCGCATATATGTTAATACAGATGGAATCGTCATGCTCGAAGACATGTCTACGAACGGTACGCTTGTAGATAATCTGTTGCTGAAGAACAAAGACCCGAGATTTCAAAGCGTGCGGATGCTAGCTTCCGGATCAATCATTTGCATCAACAGCGTCAATGATGCAGAGATGATTAAGTTTGTTGTTCGAATTCCGTCTCGAGTCTCCCATATGGAGCGCTTCAACACCAACCTGAAAGCCTTCCTGATGAAATGCAATCCTGGGCGACCGAACCTTCAAGGTAAGATGTTGTACATTTTCAATGAGATCATTGCTGAATCCAGCAGCTACGCTACAGCGATTAGGAAAGCACCAGTACGGTGGACCAACGATGAAGTGGGATGGTGGGCCTGACTATAACATTATAGGTTTGCAGATATTACCGATAACCAGTTGCATCGCTAATTACTATCAGGTCTTCTCGGAAAAGGCGCCTTTGCCACCGTGTACAAGCTTGCGACAAAGATGGATGGCAAGCTTGTTGCGGCTAAAGAGCTTGAAAAACGCCGATTCATGAAGAACGGGCAGCTTGATAAGAAGATCGATAATGAAATGAGGATAATGCGTGACCTCCGACATGAAAACATCGTCCAATTCATCGATTATCATGATGAGAGTGATTATTTGTATATCATCATGGAATATGTCCGCTATGGTGATCTGCAAGGTTACCTCAACCAGAACGGGATTATGAAGGAGCCTGAAGCCAAGCTCATGGCCCAACAAATACTGAGTGCATTGGGTTATCTTCATCGAAGAAAAATCACTCATCGCGACATCAAGCCGGACAACATTCTAATTGCAGACATGGATCCTCTTATGGTCAAACTTTCCGACTTCGGGTTGTCTAAAGTAGTCAAATCGGACGAGACATTCCTCAAGACCTTCTGCGGTACACTCTTGTACTGTGCTCCGGAAGTATTTCCCGATTTTGACGGCGCCGCCTCTAAGGGCATGAAACGCCGACGTGGAGTAAAGCAACAGTTTCATTCGTATAGCTCCTCCGTTGACATTTGGTCCTTTGCGGCTGTCCTTTGGTACTCACTCTGTTTGAAGCCACCATTTGAAGGTATCTCAGATCAGACGGGTCGAGCAATGTGGGAGAACATTACGCAAAATCGCTTGGATACGACTCCTTTGAGAGAAGTTCAAGTTTCCGAGGCTTGCATTAACCTCCTTTGCAATATGATGCAGGTAGAACCTGAGCTCCGCCCAACAGAATGGGACTGCCTGAACCATCGATGGCTCAAGGCCGCCGGCAAAATCGCAGATGATCCTACACTCCAATCTATCGCGGAGGAGGATGAATCCCAGGAAGCAGGAGAACAGTTGTCTCAACTTAGTATTCAAGAAGATTGCGTTCCTGATTCGGATGAAGAGGCTGAGGGCATATTGAATGATCCCGACTATGGCGACATTGTTTACCATGATAGGCAACCAAAGAGGATCCGCTTTGACCCGCTTATTCCAAGAAATCAAATTCGAGATCGCGACCACGATTCGAGTGCAGACCACTCCTTTCAGTCTGAGCGCCGTTTCCCCAGTGAGGTGGAGGCAGAGGAAAGCTTTCAAGGCATGCAGCAGCTCTCCAACCGCCCACGGTTGTTTGGGGAGATAGGCCAGTCAGCACTTCAAAGCTCCGGTATCTTGAATGCTCACGTCAATGAAGTTCTCTCCCAGGCGGCTTCTAGCGGTGAAGTCCTTCCCCCAAATGGGCCAACGTCAAGTCGACAGATGCCTTCCATTGTACCTGGACGACCGCAGCTGGATGGAGCCTTTTCTTCTCCAAGTCTCCTTGGCGCTGAATCGATGGTGCGGGAGTTGAACATGGCTTCGCCTCAGTCTCCAGTTTCTGGAGCCGAAGATCCCAATGAACCAGCAACGCCGAAGACCCCAGAGGTACCACAGCATAACTCCTTGGAGCAGCATAGCCAGCACCCAAGCCAGTTCAGCGACACAACTCCTAAATCGAAAACCGTCCCGTTCAGTCGGCGTATTGACCTCCCTCAATTCACTGCCTCGACGTATTTCGATCCTTCAGATCCTTCAGATCCTTCTCCCCATAGCTCGGCGTACGCTACGAAGACGAGTGAATTCGATTTCGGGACTGTCGTCGAGGCTGCGAAAGTTGGTGAATCCCAACTCGATGACACTATTCGGCATTCGACCGAGAATAGCAGCCACGAGAGTGAGCATATTACGGCTCCGATTGTTCCGACCGCGCCAGCCGAGTTAGATATCAAACCTCCACCAACACGTCTTGGGAAACTCACGGCAACGGCTGACTCATTCGTGCCCGGCCTTACTTTGATGATCGATCAAAGCCGTACATCGTGGGGTCGATCCCCTACAAATACTGTCATTTACGAGAATAGCAAGGATACGCGTATTCCAAAGACGGCTTTCATAATTTTCTGGTGGTCGTCAAATAGAGAGGGTGACGGAACCGTCCAAGAACTTTCGCAGCAGGGCAAAGACTGGACAAACCTCGATGATCTCCATTGCGGAATCTTCACTTGCGCATCGTCTGGCATAAGCATCAATGGCAAGCACCTACGACAGAAAGATGAAAAGGGTCGAGCTTTGTATGGCCATCTCCATACTGGGGACGTCATCCAGGTCTATCACGACGCTCGGGGTACAGAGTGCCTCAAGTTCAAGTGTGAATTCAAACGCGGTTCGGCACTGCATCCTCGCCCAGCTGGCGAGGCTTTCAACATTATTCAGGGCAACAAGCTACCTGATTCGTAGTCTTTATATCCTGATTTCTCGACATCTCCATTTTCCAAACATACCCATGGACTATACCTTAAAGCATTGCGCAAGTTTATTTGGATCCATCGCGGCATAGATTTCACACTTAATGGTCCGGCAATTAGCGGGAGTTGGTGGCCTTGATCTTGTGGCGTTCTTTCATTTATAAGTGGTTTCCTTTGTCGGCCACACTATCACGTCTCTGCGGAAAGTTGCGTTGTCTAGTAACAAATTGGTGGTTCTAGGTAGACGCCTATGGGGGATGACAGCCATAACAATAATAGTTCACCGCTCTCGTCTGTTAGAAAATGAAGGAATATGGGAGTTCAGCATTAGCGTTACCGTTTGGTATTTCGCTGAGGTCATACTTGGGATATCGGACTCCGGGAAGGTGCTCGACGTAGGTAGCAGCGGGTCTATTCCTATAGAGGAATGGGTAAATTAAAATTTAATCGATCGAAATATAGATTGTATTTGCTCATGCTGCAGCCGGGCTCTTTGATTTTGGCCAGAGTCATTCTGGCGTTGATTTATGGTAATTATACGCAGTTAGTTGTAGCTAGTCCGAATAGCCCAGCCCAAAATGGGTTAGCTGCTGCGGCAGCTCCGTAGTGACGATCTGTCTTGTAGCACAACCAAGACCGCATCGACGCAGCCTTCAACCGTTCGCCATACTCTTGATTGTCTAGCTATTACTTTGCGCTATTGCAATGAAGAATTTTTGGGCGCTCCCCACCTTTCTGCGCATTGCGCTTGCGAGTCAACATGCTTTCAGCGTCTTCGACGACTTACTTGCTTTCCCACAGGTACCGCTTCACGCAGTTCTCACGTCTTAAGGTTATTACTCTTACAATGGAATAGTATGAAGTTATCTTTCCAAATACATTTGTGACGGAAGACGATGCGACATCCTTATTAGGTACGACCGCGACGAGAAGCGCCAGTTCCGTAACCCCGAACTCCCGGGAAACACAGGAGCTCTCCAAGCCTAGAAAGGGAACCACCGGCTCCACGCCGAATGATGCCGGACAAGAAGAGACATACGAGGCTGTAGTTCTCGATGGAAGGCGTTACCTTTGCAGCATACCCATAATACCAGAGGAGCAGGTCCAGAACTCGACAGCTTCGGCTGAACAGGCAAAAGCGGAGGAAGAGAAGGAGCTTATGCGCGCGACGGATCGCGGCTGGGAGCTGTTGGAGGGCATGCAAGGGAATTGCATATACTATGTAAGCGGATGGTGGAGCTACAGCTTCTGTTATAAGGATGAGGTGAAGCAATTCCATCAACTACCGCCGAGCCGCGGCGTGCCGTTTTATCCTCCGGTCGAGGACACTAGTGTTAAGAGTTTCGTTCTGGGAAGGTTCCCCGAGAAGGATAAGAAAACAAAGGAAGGAAAAGACGCCAGGAAGACATTGGGGAGTGACGGGACTACAAAGGATACAGTTGATGACGAAGGCAACGCGGAGCCAGAGATGAGTGTCGAAGTTGCCAAGTTGGAGACCAAGGGCACGACGAGGTATATGGTGCAGCGGTTAACGGGAGGAACTGAGTGTGACCTAACAGGCAAGGAGCGGAAGATTGAAGTTCAGGTATGACTCTTACTCACTCATCTTGCCAAATATTCTGGCTAATATGATGTTATAGTTCCACTGCCACCCCCAGTCCGCGGATAGAATCGCAATGATCAAAGAAACTAGTACTTGCTCGTATCTCATGATCATCAACACCCCCCGTCTTTGCAACGATGTTGCTTTCATGCCGCCCCAAGAAAACCTCGCCCATCCCATCTCTTGTCAGCCTGTCCTGGCTGAGAATGAGGTGGACGCTTGGAACATGGTGTTACTTGAAGAAAAGGTCCGCGAAACAGAGCAACTTATAGCCAAGTTCGAGGACGAAAATCCCCTTAGAGGGATGGAGAAAGGTGCCGAGGGCTCTACAAAACGAGGGCCTGTCATTGGAGGTATTGAAGTTGGAGCACAAGTACTAGTTGGAAGCGAAGGCAAAGTCATAGAGAAGAGCGTAGTGGTTGGTGGCGGAAAAGAGATCTATGTTGGTACTATTGCTACTTCTGATGGCAAGCAGATGAGCGCTGCGGAGATGAAGAAGCTCAATATTAATGATCCAAAACATGTAGAGAAGTTGAAGAGGGATTTGCAGGGGCTGGCGGGACGAGCGGGCTGGAAGTTGGATCTTGTAGATACCCCACGGGGACGTGAGTTTAGGGGTATTATTGAGGCCGAGGATCAGGATGAAGGCATAAAAAAGGAGGATAAGACAAAGGGTACCAAGAAGGAGGGAAATGAGAAGGTTCAGAAGGAGAAGGAGGAGCAGGAGCAGGAGCAGGAGCAGGAGCAGGAGCAGGAGGGAAGTGAGGAAGTGTATAAAGATGAACTTTAAAGTAGGCCATATTTAGCATGTGCTGGGGAGCAAGTGTAGGATATTCGGACTTCTCTTTTATAAATGTACAACTCATATTCCGAACATGCCCATTTTAGAGCGATGTGCCACATAATCTGAAATGAAGCATTCGACTTGTCTGTCTTACGCCGGCGGTATTTGCTCCGTGCGGAGATAGCACGAATGGTCGGTGAATTCGGGGCTCGGAGAGCTGATTGCATCGAGATCATATAAAACTCATCCTTCAGCGTGTCGAAATAATGCGAAAACACACATATACCGATAAATACTTATATTCGTGTGTTTATCATTACTATCAATACCCGTGACGCTCCTCGAGGCGTTGTGAATGAATTATCCCTCGAATGCTAATGACGTAGATTTAAAGAGGTTCGAATGGAAACCTTCGCCTCCGAGTTCGGTCCGCAAAAAGCATCGTGAACTCAACGGCAACCCTCGACATAGGCCCGCATCTGTACCTTCGTCCCCCTAGAGAGCTACGAACCCATCTCCTCAAATAATCGGACTCATATCAACTGCCCATGATGCGACCGACCTCCCCAGCAGCCATGGCCTTGCTGCGCTCGACCGTCTCCGAAGCGTCCAGGGTGCCACTCCGAACACGACAAACAGCAACGCCATGCATATTCTGCGCAAACCATAAGTATCGCTCTCACTCAGCGCCGCAGCGATATAGCTCCACATCATCCAAAGCAGATGCATCTAAACCGCACACCCACTACTCCCTCTTCCCAGAATCTCTGCCTGCTGGCCCCCCACCATCTGGTCGTTTCCATGTCGACCTTCCATCGCTCAAAAAAGAATTTCTACAGCTTCAAGCACAAGCTCATCCCGATCGACATCCTCCGGCGACGAAAATTAAGGCGCAAGCTCTCTCCGCACGGATAAACGAAGCCTACAAGACATTACAGAACCCTCTTCTCCGCGCTCAATACTTACTTTCGCTACGGGGCATAGACGTACATGTGGATGAGTCGGCGAAGGTAGAAGATCCGCAGCTATTAATGGAGGTGTTAGAGGCAAGGGAGCAGATCGAGGAGGCGGAGAATGAGGAGGATCTAGTGGAGATGAAGGCGCAGAACGAGGACAGGATTGCGAATAGCGTGAAGATATTAGAAGAGGCGTTTGAGAAAGATGATGTTGAGGGGGCAAAACATGAAGCAGTCAGGCTGAGGTATTGGATTAATATTGAAGACAGCTTGCAGAACTGGGAGAAAGGGAAACCAGTTGTGTTGGCCCATTGAAACGTCTCAGAAAGGTGGGCAGGATATGGTCTATTGAAAAGAATATGCCATTATGGATGCGACTGTATTATCTTCAGGATTTGGATTGTGTTGGCATTTCAGATACCCATTCCGTCTACTGGGTCTTGGGGATTTTCAAAGTGAATATCGCATCGTCAGACCAGACAAATTTCTCTCTTAATACTCTAAAATCAAGGTATTCAATACTAATACCCATTTTCGGAATGTTCATTGCTCTTGACACAGATCAGAGAACTCCGTCCATTGCTATGCTCCGCTCATGTCTATGCCCGCTCTGAGTTGGCCCGTTTACGGTCACGGCGCAGGATGAACGTCTGTGCAATCACATGTCAACAGTCGTGGGAAAACTTCTTGGAAGCCATTTTCAAAAACAGACCTTACGAAAAGAAAATTGGCACCTTTGATCAAACTCCTCCACTATTTCACCAAAGCTCCAACTTCCTACGCCACACTTCCAGAAGCTATCCAGAACCAGCTAGCGCTATCTTGAAAGCCGAGGCTTGGCACTGATACCAGAGCTCACCATTTGCAAGCTCACTTTCTTTCCTTCCTTCACCATGCCAACAGCAGCAGCAGCAAACTCTGCCTCTACGCCAGAGCCCAGTGGTTTAGTGCACGGTCTCACGACTGAGGAACTCACAGTGCTTTCAACATCATGCATTGAAGCAAAAGCGTTAGCGTACTGTAAGCAACCCCCTCAACCTTAACCCCTCACACCTATGCTCGAAGACATTGTGATGTACATTTCGTACTAGGTCGCTTATGAATCCATAATGCCTGACAAAAGCCATCTATAGGCCCATACTCACTATTCCGCGTCGGCGCATCCCTTCTCCTCAACCCGACATCCACTTCCTCCCCGCCAACCATCATAACCGGTGCAAATGTAGAAAACGCTTCCTACCCGGTGGGAACCTGCGCTGAGAGGACTGCAATGGGCACAGCCGTGCTCCAGGGGCATCGAATTGGCTCCTTTAAAGCTATCGGTGTAGCGACGGACATGGACGACTTTTGCTCTCCATGCGGCATGTGTAGGCAGTTCCTCAGAGAGTTCTGCGAGAACGAGGTACCCATTTTTATGTTCAATAAAGGGGGCGAGTATAAGGTTATGACCTTGGGAGAGCTGTTGCCAATGAGCTTTGGGCCGAGCAGCTTGCCACCGAGGGAGCAGTTGAAGGGGGCTGCCGAGGAGGATAAGGCGAAGAAGGCGTAGATGATGAATCGGAATATCAAATTTGAGAGCAAGAAGGCTATCTGAATAGCGGGTTTCAAGGATACAATGTACCCCAGACTCCGCGGTCATAAACGCATCGTTAGTGGGCTCTTGAACTAGATCTAGACATGAGCAACCTTGCCGTCGCATCATAAATAGCGTATTTCAATCGCGTGACATCACAACTGACTAACACGACTGCTCCAATCCTACGTACGTCTTTAGATACCCTCTGCTGCACTAGGGCGCATCCCGTAATCTACATGAAATCGATAAGCTCTCGATAAGGCACATCTGCCCCTCCAACCAACAATTGCTTTTCCGTTATGTATCTCCGCGGTCCACCGCGCAGCTAGCCACTGACGAAACAGCACTTCCTATTCAGCCATGACTTGCTTTTGGGCCCGCCTACTGAGAAAGAAGAAAAACAATGGTGGGCTCTGGTTAGCTGTCGTGGCCGCGTCAGAGCTCCCTCGTCCATTCCTTGATCTAAATTTCTACTTGGTGAAGAGCCGATAAAGGAAAATGGCTGATATGGATAGTTCAAGGACGCCAATAGATACAATGGATTCTGAACATTTTTCGCCGTATAGAGCGGATGGGAAACTTGTGAGTCAATATCTGTGTGGAGAACAGTGTCCTGCGTGGAAGTAGACTGACAGATGGACTTGTGTAGTATGGGTTCGTTTGCGTCGTGACGGGCGCCACGCAACCTGTCGGAAAGGCTATTGTTACCGAGCTCGCTGGTGAGTATGATCCCAAGTCCAATTGAGCTCCTGTATAAGGCATGAAGCCAGCGCCGTGGGAGATGACCAAATTTTATCGAATGTCAATTTGCAACTGAAGCCGCCAAAACGATTTTCCATAATTTGACCTATTTTCGAACGCCTTGGGCTTCTGTATCTCTATATTCTCGTTTTATATTCCTCTATGTACAACGATTCAACTGACTGCTTATCCCATCAGCGCACGGCGCAGCCTGTATCTACGCCTGTTCTTCCCTTCCCGACGAGCCATACGCCGAACTCGCGGAATCCGTAAACGCGCAGTATCCGAATACGAAAGTCATCGGATACCCATACAAAATAACATCTGAAGAAGATACCCTCGCGCTTATTGACGATGTGTTGAACTCGTGGGGCCGGTACGTTCCACACCAAAACGCTCACTCCTTTCCATTGTAAAATCTGTTTACGAGCCTATGCGCTGACAACAATCATTTCCTAGCCTCGACGTATGGACTTCTTCAACAGGTCTCCTCGGACCCCCTAGCATAAATTCAACCTCCCCTCGCGACCTTTACAATGCCTTCGAGTCCAACTCGATGCCCGCCTTCTTTGCCCTTAAATATGCGCCCGCTGCAATGCAAAAGACGACCCCCAAAGGATCATACCCGAATGCAGCCCCAAAAGATATTCCGTATGGCTCTATCATCATCGTGACCTCCGTCGCAGGTACATACGGTGGATGCTGGGGCCCTGCATTTACCATGTCCTCGCACGCCGCACTAGGCGTCATGAGATCCGGTGTCGCCGTGCTAAAAGGTACTGGCGTCCGCATTAACGCGATAACGGCCGGGCAGATCGATGTCGGCGTCGATCTGAAGGGCGCGGGTCTTGAGGGAGGGCAGTTTCCGCCAGCGAGCCTACAGAACAAGGAAGTTCAGGAACGGGTCATTGGACTGGAGAGAGCGGGCAGACCGGAGGAGGTCGGGCGTGTGGCTGGGTTTTTGGCGAGCGGGTTTAGTAGTTATATTACTGGGGCGGAGTTGAGAGTTGATGGTGGAGCGAGCGTCATGAATCCGTTGACTGTGCCTTTGTAGAGATGTAGGAGAGGGTACATAATTTATGGTAAATAAACATCTAGGTTTTAACATAGGTCACATCCCCGTACTAAGCAGGCGCTAATAACAGAGAGTTACCTGTTATATTTTGCTATTTTCTGGGGGAACTGCGCAGAATAGTCGAAGATGCCCCTAATGAGGATGCTTTGGTCAAGTGCGGGGCATGCATTGCCCCCCCCCCCAGACTTAGAGGGGCCTCGATGTAGTAACTTCTTTATCAAGTGCCTATGCATAGTCAAGGTCAGAAAACTGAACACCAAAAGCCCGGAAATTTTTCATGCCCAAATATAGTACATGATACCTAATATCTAAAGCCATGCGTAGAGTCCGAAATTACTCTTTCTTCATGCAATCGGACAACAGGAGTCTTAGCAGCTACAGTAGTGAGGTAGCTGATAGTTAACCGAACGTTTGACACGCCTATAAAGTATCCCTTCTCTTAAAGCATTGATAAACCGTCCTTTTCCCCGTTTTACCTTCACTCAAGTCGAGGGTGAGCCCCCAAGCAACCATTCTTCGAAGGTAGTCATATAGCTACTATCTAGGACATGCCCCCCCTTTATTGTGTTTGAATAAGTACATTTTTACTTGTTGTTTGGGAATTTGGGTTCCGCTCGCTGAATGCATTTTTTGAACTTTTACACTAGACTTTCGGTCGCCTCCACGTTTCTTTTCAGCCTTTCTACTTGGTTCCACGCGGGTCTAAATTTCCGGCGCCTGCATTCGAACCCGCCATCACCTGCTTAGAATCTAGTGCTCTCTTGACTAAATCCCAATGCTAGCATGTAGCATCCGAGGTGAGCTGAGGGGAGTATTGTTGCCTGCCCACTGGGAGACCTAGATCGTCAAACAGGGTGGGGAGCCATGACTGTTTGGAGCCGGTCTCCATGGATTGCAATTGAGCCCGCTGCTTCAGCATATTAGCAATAGGAAAATCTGCCCCGGCCCTTCTCATCCGCATTTTCTTGGTGAGCTCACTCAAGAGTTATAGCTCCCATCGGCATGACGTTCTTGGAGCGTTCTCCTTCCGAGCTCTGATAGAAGTTGTGCTCTTTCCTTGCAAAATTCTGCCATATGTACTCCAGTTCGGTGGATAGTCTGATTCTGAATTTCTCTAGCTCCTCAAGTGCCGCTGCATAGCCTGTGTTCCAGTAATATCCGGGTTCTGTAGATTCACCCTGTCACCGCTCTTTTGATTGCATTCATCAAACCACGTCGAGTCAAAAACTAGGAGGGTGGTCGGATTCGGCATAACTAACCTTGGCTCGAAGTTTGCTCAAACTTGCAAACCATCTTTTTACAAAATGTCGATGAACAAATAGAAAGAGAAGTTATATATGCTTGCACTCCTTTCACCGCCTCCGTCCTTACCCGTGCATGTTGGAGCTGCACCAGGGACGATTGTTGATTGTGGAAGTTATGGAATTGGGGCCCTCCCACAATGGAACCGAATTCGAAGCCAACATATATCGACTCCACAAAGCATTGCTACAAACTTACCTGTTTACGCCACAGATGGAAGGAAGGTCACCAGTTGCGCATTTCCTGAAACAGCTAGAATACCAGTCCATAAGCCTGCGAGTATGTACGCTGGTCGGGTATTTTGCACGATTTCACTTGCTGGTAGAGACTCAACAGGCCTAGCACACCGGGGATGTTATCCTTGGCCTAAGGGCCGTCAGTATTTCAGCGCCCAAGGCGAAGAAAGAAGCCTTGACCTACCGGTACAAATAGATGCACTATCTTTGGTGATTAGGTCTCAGAATGTATTATGATCAACTGCGATCCATCAGGAAGTAAACACGAAAACGCGCGTTCTAGCCTTGCAACGAAGACGGCTTAGCTACGTAGCACGAAGGACGCATGCCAAGGATGACAATGGCTAAAACAAACTTCTAGCTGTCTAATACGATCTAGATCCTACCGCTAGCGTAGTGCTAGGATGAATGAATACTCACTTTTGGCCTTAAGAAATCTCTACATAATCGTTTATTTTCTACTTATTTGTATCAGAATTCAAGTCGGTCTTGTGGTCTAGTGGTATGATTCTCGCTTAGGGTCTTGTGACAAAACCTGAGCTGCTTGCGAGAGGCCCCGCGTTCGAATCGCGGCAAGACCCGATTACGATTTTTTTCTCTCCACTTTGGGAGAGATGTGCAAGGGATTTGTCAGTTTGTAATAATAACCCTCGTCGAAAATTATTTTTGGTCCACTAGTTATGGAATACTCACCTGATGGTTGAATCGCGCTTCATTTAACGCTAGTATAATTTAGATGCGATAAAAGACTCATCAAGTGACCTAGCTAATCTTGAAAAGCCATTTCCCACAGTCTCATTCGTTTAGGAACTGTATATAGCCGGCAATTGTGCCACTGACTACCACTTGAAGCCACCATCCACACCCCCCTTGCCACCAACATCCCCAAAAACCCAAACCCGCTTACTCATAGCATCCCTTCCTCTACTCATTCTCGCCTATACTCCCCCCTCCCGCCCCTGCCCCACCCTAAAACCCCTAGATTCCCATCTTACATCAATCTCACATCATCATACTTCATGCCTTCTGCGCCATCCACCCAAAACCACTATCGCACGCTATACTTTTCGCGAGTAAATATATATATATATATATATATAAACCTCTAGCCAAGCATAGCGCTGAAACCCCTTTCCTTATTCCCCCCCCCTGAACTAACAAGCGCTTGCTAAAGCGGCGCCTAAATACGTGGCAAGCACTACAGCCGCAACCACAGCTTACAGCCGCAGCTACTTAGACCGTTAAGGCTACAGTGTCCTTTATGCCATACCATGCCATGCCTTGCTATGCCCTTCGGCCGTCGGACCCCACGACATTTCGGCGCCAAGCGAACTGGCTGAGCTCGTTCGGCAAATACCTGCGGGTATAGGAGAGGAGGCTCGAATAGCTGAAGCATTGCAAGGATTTCCATGTACATATTTATTATTATATCTACGGTGATATACACAGCTTGGATAAAATTCCCACATTTCAACCCAATCATAGGCAAATTACAATCCTCTACATTCCAAGCTTCGACTTCCTATCCACAAGCCCCTGTCCTACATGAAGATAGATAGAATTATCATATTCAAACAGGGGGTATATATAATGTATGAAATTACGGGAGGGGGTATAAACATAATAGTAAGGTAGCTCGCGCCCATGTCTGACAATTTGATCCCATCCTGGTAGGTCTAAATAATAGTAGTACAAAAGCCACGACTCACTTTGCCCGTGAGAATGGTTTTATCCGCAAAAACAGTGCCATAGAAAATTCAAAACTCCGCCCAAGGATTTGTTTGACATAGGTCGAGTATGCAAAAAATTCCGCATTATGCAGACGGAGCTTTGCTATTCACGCGCTACCCCAAATCAACGAAAAGCCACCAAACGCCATGTGGAAAAACAAGGCAAAAGGGAAATCTTTCTCCAAGGGAGAAAAACCGAAAAGTTAGGAAATTTTTCATCTGTTGCCAGCCTACATGCCAGCAACATTGGAATGAAGACGATGTTTTCTGACACATACTGTTTTTAGTTCATCATGGATCCGTGTTGCCTAAATAAGACAAACTCCTTCTCCAACAAGAATCGCCACTAGACAATCCTTCTGTATGCGCAGTTTTGGAAACGGGCTGCCGGATTGATTGTTCGTGTAGACGTCCTGTAACGGTAGTGTGAATCTCATTGCGTCCTTTTCTGAACGTTGCATTGAAAAAAAAAAAAAAAAGATCTAAAGCGATGTCGCCGAAATGAAAGAAACCGGATTATTAGAGAGTAGAACCCTCTCAAGAGTTTGCGCACGCGTTATTCTTATAGAACCTCCTTCGCAAGCGAAACGATCAGCTCTGGGTTTATTATGAAGTAATAGTCGACGCGGCCTGAACCGTCTGCGAGGAGTCAGCTGTCGATTGCGGTGCTGGAGCGCCATTCTCCTGTGGCTCCGACGGTTGTCGTGGTCCCTCATGATTGGCGGCATCATGGTATTGGCTATCGCGACCGGAGTTTTCACTCCCACCGCTCAGCGACTGGGCTTCGTCATCGGCATGGTCCGAACGATCCATGTCTGCGTCTCCGTCGCTGCGGCCACCCTCCGGAGTTTGAGAATCAGGAATTCGGCGTTCCTCAATCTGCTCCCTTTTGATTTCGAGCGGCGAATGCGGTGCATTCTGCTGATGGTGGTGGTGGTGGTAGTGATGATGCTGACCTCGAGGGTGTGCTGTATGATCCTGATCGTGCTCAAATACCTTCCTGGAGTAGTCGTGTTCTTTTCTCGATTCTTCTACCCCGCCAGGAAACATCTTGCCCATAATCTGGTGATGCTTTTTCTGAACACTCCTCGTCAGATTCTGTCCGTCAGGGCCAAATGCGGTAGGGCTCGGTGTGTCAGCGTCCATGCTCGTCGCATGTTGAAGATTGGAGATGCTAGGCGTGGGGGTGAACGATCGGTCCGTGGACTTTTGCTCTTCCTTCCGCGCATGGACCTTGCGGAGATTCGCAGCAGAGGATTGCGAACGCATATCTGGCCTGCCATCTTTGCGAATGAGGATTCCGTCTGCATTGCGAGTGGGCTTCGTTCGAGTCTTCTTTGTATGCGCATAGGGATCGGCTGGCAGACCAATATGGCTGATGCCTGGTGTTACGCCTTGTAGTCCCAGACTGATAGCTCGACCACTGGAGCTCGAAGGGCGAGAGACACGTGACGCGCCGCCCCCACCGCCGCTCCCACGACGAAGGATTCCGCGACCTGAACGCGCGGCATGGTTATAGAATCCATCTGGGCTGGTTTGGGATTCTGCAATGCCTTGCCAATCCTCTCTTTCCCATTCTGGAGTTCCAAGATGCACTTGAGCTGGAATGCTCTTGCGTCCACGCCCACCTCGGCTTCCGGGTCCTCCGCCACGGCCCCGACCTCTTGGCGTTCGATGCTCTATGATGCGTTGAGACTCAGGTCGCCAGCTATCGTCTGAAGGAGCGTCTTGCGTGTTGTATGGGGGGTAGGCTGCATGCTGCGAAGCGAGGGTAGATTCAGGGATGGAATCTCGGGAATGTTGAGACGGGAGAGAGTGGGTATGGGGTGGGATCCTTGACTCGGAATCATCTGTATCCATTTGGTCGTATACGATGTGTTGTTGATGCGGAGTCGCCTGTTGAGAGCTGCCGAAGGCAACCCGCGGCTCGATTGGAGCAAGCTTGGGCCGCTTGGGGGATCCAACAGGTTCACCGATGGGATCGTGTGGGTCGTCGACGCCATTGGGAAGAGATCGTTTCGCACTCGTATTGACTGTGACCCACCCACTTTGGGCCTGTGCTGGCTCAGCCCTCTGAGACACTTCTGGGGTAGCGGTAGAGTGATTGCCATGAGAATGGAAGGATGCGGGCCTCTGAGCAGGGTGGATAGGAGTGCTGATATGAGGAACAGTTGATGGAGTGGTGTGGTAAGAAGGTACGGTATGCGAAGAGTGTGCAGAATGTGCGGAAGGCTCTCGCGGCGATGGAAATGGGTGCGAACCTGACTGGAGAGATGGGGCTCCGGCCGCAGCTTCTTCAAGCCGCTGGATCTTGTTCTTCATGATCTCGATGGTGATCTTCAACGTGTCGACCTCGTTCACCTTTTGGGAAACCACAGACACCTGAGCAGCCATGAGCTCAAGAGCCGAGTCCTGAGCGGAAACTGACTGTCCGGGAATGCCCTGTCCATTTGCGCGTGCGGCCGCCTGCACGTCGCGGGAAAGCGTCTCCAGGAGCTCGCGAATACCTCGCATCTCGTGCTGCAGTCTTCCAATGGCATCGTCCACTCTCCTGAGCTCTGAGCTCTGGTGGTGTAATTGGCCCTGTACATCTCTGCTGAAATCCTCCTGCTGCTTGACCGACTCTTCGAAGCGACGCATATCCCGGCCATGGATCATCAGGGCACCGCTGTTCTGTGAGATCTGGGTCTGCAGCCGCTCAATGGCATCAAGCTGGACGTCCTGTGGCGGCCGGGGATAGTACTGACCGTTTTGGCGATGTTGCTCGGAGGGCGAGTGCGAGTGCGGGTGCGGGTGCGACACCACTGGCGGGAGCTCCCGCGTGCGATTGGCCAGGCCGGCGCTGCCCTCCGTGGACGGTGGTTGCACATACGGCACATCGTGCACCGGCTTCACGCCTGGCGACGGCGACGGCAACGGCAATGGGTTGCTAGGCGACTTTTGCAGTGGCAGCGAATGCACTGGCGGGAGCGGGGCTCCTGGAGAAGACCTAATTGGCGGCGGTGGTGGTGGCAGTGACGGACGGTTGGCCTCAACCTGCTGGACTGGCTGGACTGGCTGGTGGTGGTGATGATGGGCGTCGTGATGTTGGCTCTGCTGGCTCTGCTGGTTCTGCTGCTGCTGCTCGTGATGGTGGTGCGGATGAGGGGGAGGTGCTGGTTGTGCTGGTGGTGGTGGTGGTGGTAGTAGTAGTGGACCCGACGGTGGGGGTGGTGGTTGGGATGCATGCGGCGGGCGCGTGTCGACCTCCATGTCGTCTGCGTCGTCTGCTGATGGGCGAATTACTGGAACGGGCGACGACGGCTCGGAATCATCAACGGGCAGCGGATCGGGCACTGCTGGGTCGACCTGGGGCTCTACAACGCTGGTCTGGTTCGGCGCGAGCTCGCATCGCAGCTCGATGCGGGGCAGCTTGAAGAAGTCGCGGCCGCTGGATCATGCAAAATATATACGTTAGCCAGCGAGCATACTCACGAAACGCACGAGATGCTGGCTTGATTATGGCCGCTCGACCTGTTAATACTCGATGCAGGCGGTGCGCATGCAACACCCCGGCAGCCCAGCGCCACACGGCGGGTCGCGCATCAGTGATCGGTCCAGGCAAAGGACAGACCAGCCAGGCTCGCAGCCAAAGAGAAAAAAGGCCGACGCCAGATGTGCAACACTCCACGACTTGCACGAGACAGACGGCGGTAGCGGCGACAAGAACAGCAGTAGCAGCAGGAGAGGAGACGTACCGGAAAGATTGCTTGCTCGGGGGCACATCGAGCGCAGTGAAGCCGAGAGTATCGCTGCAGCTGGGGCAGGCCAGCGGCTGGATCAGACTGCGAGGGGGGGCGTGTCAGTAAAGTAAAAAAGACAAAAGAAACCAGCGCGCATGCGGACAGGCGGGTTTAATAGATGATAAATGTATAGTGTGGAAATTATTTGGGGTGAGGCCGATTAGTGCAGACGCGCTTAAAAAATTAAAATACCATGTCCCAATTGATTGGTGCCGGGATAAGCTCATAAATGCTAGGGGAATATCGAACGCTCGACTGGGAAAGGGAACAACTGTGCGACGACGCAAAAAAGGGTTCGGCTTCAGGCTGCTCTCAGGGCTGTTTTCGGGGCTAGGGTAGGGTTGCAGAGCTTACCATCCATCTATATCCGTGCCCATGGACGCTGCCGTCTGCTTCCCATGCGGCCTAAGCTTGCTATTGTACGACCCGAGCAGCGTTGGGAGGTAGTAGGTGCCCGTGACCTGGTGCCACGAGTTGTAGAACTCGCCCACACGCCCACCACAGTTCTTGCACATGCCCGTCGTCGACTTGCTGCCGCTGCTGCTTTTGCTCCTCTCCGGGATATCGATCATCTCGACGACATCATCATCAATTTTCTTCTTTTTCTTCTTCTTTGCAACGGCGGCCCCATAGTCGACTTCGCTGCTACGCCTAGCATCAACACGGTCCTCATTGCGCTGCTCCTGATCCACGATGACCGTAGACGCCGCGCGAGGTGCAGAGCGTCGTTGCTGCTGCTGCTGCTGCTGCTGCACGGCAGCCGTGTCACTAATACGAGAACGTCTCCTCGTCCCCGCCATCTGGAGCTCAATTGGGCCTGGCTGAGATGGCACCCAAGGGTTGCAAGCGTCTCTAGGACCTAATCATAAAAAAAAAAAAAAATAGGCCCGGCGAAGATCAGAGATGACTGTTGTGGCGATGGAAATAGCAGTTCAGCGTCAGATTGAGCCCTGCCAATTTCGTTGCCCTGCAAGTGAGCGGGGACTGCTGTTGCTACTTCTGCACCGGCGCCTCTCTGTTAACGACGCAATCGAGCCGCTGACGAAGGAACAGGAGTGCGTGCGTGCTGTGCTGTGCTGCACTGCAAGACGTGTAAGCCGACAGGAACTAGGAGCGACTGCCGGCGGCGGTCGATCAGTCGAATGCCACACCGTTTCAGGTGTGCGGCGACCTTGTCTCGATTCTTCTTGCGCGCGGCGCGCTGGGCCAGCAAATGGTCTAAAGTCGAGGGGTCTGGCTGGCTGGCTGGCTGGCTGGCTAGGTTGCCGGAGGGGGCTGAAAGGCTGGAGGCCGTTGGGATCGGGACTGTGGGCTGTAGGGAAGACCCAGGGAACTACCAGGGCAAAAAAGACAAGGAAGAAGCGTCTGGTAGGCGAGCGAGCGTGAGAGGGAAAGGGCGTCGAAGTCAATAATTTAGCAGAGAATATTCCATGTTTAGTCTTCCTCGCTACGTGCTTTTTACCCAGCACGGCCTAGTTTCACTATTAGATAGATGCATTCTATTACGAAAGCCGCTTTATGTCGCTCAAGCTACGACGCCCTCTCGCCGGACATTCAGGCCAGATCCCTTTTTGGCTCTAGATACTCTATCTCTACCCACTTGCCACTCTAGCCATCCTCCGTGAATGGTACACTGTACCGGGAGCCCTATCAGCGTCATCGTTAGTCGTCTGCCGCGCCATGTTCCCTTGCGGCCGCCCGTCTGCTCTCCCGTTCTCCGTCAACGACTTGCCACGGCGGTTTTATGACTTATGCTTTGCTATTCGCGCACCCAGCCAGTCACAGGTTGTATCACCGCGCCTATGATAGCAGTTAATAATAATTCACGAGGCCCAATAATGCCTGAGTCTTAGTGCAGCACGTATTGACGATGACCGACCCAACACGAATCGTGCTTCGTAGATTTGCCCGCAGCCGATGCTATCTTCGGCCAGACGCAGCAAATTAGCTCTCTCATTTAGCATTGCGCTGCCCCAGAAGCAGGAATCTGGCGGCGCCCCAATTCATTCGTTCATTGCCCCTCCCGCTCCCCTCTGCTGCTGCCATCACTCCTGGTAATAACATCGTCATTCATCTAGGTACCTATTTCCTGTCCTGTCCTGCTGCAGCTAGTCACTCCAAGTATCTGCGCATCCCGACTGTGGCGCGGGATACGCCGTGATTTGCCTTGTGAGCCCAGCTCCCCTAGCCAATAATAGCCCTACGCTAGATTAATCCACCAGCGCAAGGGACTACCCTACAGGGATCTTACTTTGCACGTCAATGAGAGTTTCACAATCTGGAAATGGCGGCACCCGCTTAAGTTATGACACTGGCGCATCTGAGGCCTAAATCTATTTATTCTTTATTGTACGCCCGCGTTTCAATTCGCTTGCCTCCATCATTTTTGCCTCATGACTGCATCAAGCCGAGGCCAGTGCAGCGATACAACTGCTGTGCCAGCCAAGCTATCCTCGTAATGCCCTACCCTCTACCCTGTCCTCTATCGGCCGAGACAGCGTCTAAAGCGGGACTGTATAGTGTGCTGCGTGCACCTATTCCCATGAACAATCGCAAGCCAATCCAGCTTGAAACAGTGTGCCACTAAACTTCGGACCAAATCGTAGTACAAGTGAGACACAAATAATACACTCACTTAACCACAACGAATCCAATTCCCTCTCGGGCAGTCTTGCACGCCTGTGAGAGGGCTTGCATTTCCGTATCCGTCCACTTGACGCTCAGGTTATCCCAATTCTTCGTCTGATACTCACGTTGATACTGTTGACGCATTGCCTGTAGGCGATGCATTTCTCGAGGGTCGCCGGTTCCGCTGTACACAATAAATGCGGTGCCGCGTGGCAAGGACTCATGGATCTTGGCGATGTCTTTGACTGTTCTAGCCACGGCATCACCGAGGTCAGATGCACTGAGGTCTACGTCTTCGACACTCGAGACGCCTAACCGTGTCAACGCACTCTGTCGAACGGCCTCCTCGTCAGCGGCCTTTGCAGTCTGCCACCAGCCTCGGGCGAGTTCGAGTTCGCGGAGTCGACCCCATATGAAATCTATTTCCCCGTACTTATGGTCCTGCTCTGTAACAAGCCCTTTCGCCGCACTCTCGATTCCTTCAACAACTTCTTGATCGCTTTTACAATGCATAGCCAGGCTGGCTTGATTACCATATCCATGCGTTGATTCTTTCCAGTCGATCACTGCTCCTGTCTTGTGTTTCGAACTATAATCGAACCACCTTTTTGGGGCTTCAACCCTAGCCAGTCTCTTAAAGATAGGCTCCATATTCATGTCGCCACTTCCCCATTGCGGGCCACGCTCACACTTTTGCTTTATCAAGTCCAGACAGGCTCGTGCATCCTCCACGCTATCGTGTCCGCCAACACCCTTTTGGATCTCTTTCGAGAGGTACTTTTGCGCAAGGAATTTCAGGGACTGCTTGTACGGTGAACCTCGGGGATGGGGATAGAGAATGCTAGTATCAGCTAAGAAAGGGTGTGTAATCTTAAGAGCATTGAGATCCGAACTGAGCGAATGTCCAACAAGGATAGTCTGCGGAGTCAAATGTGCCATTAATTTCTTTTGCACCTCCGAGAGAGTGGTTGTGACATCTCGAAGCATGGCCGCTGTGATACCGGAGTACCTAAAGAAGTTAGCGCAAATTAAAGCCAGCTAAAATGGTACACATACTGCGTAAGATAGTCCTTGATGGGTGCATCGGGCTTGACTAGTTCATCCATGACGACTTTTCCGTCCCAGTCAACCACACTGACACGTGAAAGCACAAGTGTGCCGTCCTCCGCCTTGCACATCTCACAATCAACGACAAGGACAGTTCTTCCGACCGTTACGCTGCCCTGCTCAATCTCCTCTTCCGGGACGTTACCCTCTTCGAGACTCTCAACACTGCTGTCAACCCAGCCATCCTCTACAGCCTGCCCAGCTCCCTTTCGCCTCTCGCTAGCAACTTGCTTCGCTTCTGGAGTGCTAAACCAAACAGGATGGACCACAAAATCATACTCTTGCTGCTCAACTTGGCTCGCAAGATACTTGGTGATCGCTGTGGGCTTGCTTTGGAAACGTCTAGAATTGACCGGAATCGGACCTTTGTGGTTTGTGTCTTTCTTCATCTCCTTTCCTTGATGATTCCTTGGAATTGGAGATGTCAGCATCGCAGAAATTGGCGAATACACCCTAGAATATTGACCGCCATTGTGATCGCAACTCCCCATAATGGGCCAAACATGGGAAAATATGTCCGAAAGAGGTCTAAGCGCATCAGGTATTTGATCAGACTTGAGCTTGATCGGGTAATAGTTATCGGGTGTGATTCGCAAGCGCTTCGTGTTGTTCTGCAGCATTTTGATTCTGTCTACAGTTAGTCCATCAACTAGCAGAGGTCTCCATCCTCCATATACTAGGAGTCTTACTGCGTTCCTCCTGTAAACATGTCAAGTTCCAACCCAGGAACCATAACCACAACAACTCGACGGATACCACGGCGGTTTGTCACAGCTACCCACTGAGGACCCAGACCATCTGCCAGCAAATACAGCACAAGGGATTGTAGATCAGCGATTTTGAGGTGACTGTAAAGCCGAGCGTGGTTGGCGAATTCGATAGCAGGATAGATGCCACGTTCCTTGGGTTGTTTTTTAGGTTTCTTGTCGCGCCCGATGATATATTTCGAATTGGAAAATCGGTTGGCAGGCAGAGGCGGTTTGCGTGATTTAGGAGTCCGCTCATTGGGATTGTCTTGCTTGGTCGCAAACGGATTGACTCGTGACGGCTGCAAAGAGAGCTGCGATTCGCACTCCTCGTCGCCCTCGACATTGCCCTCATTCTTCTGTTCGGGCCATGAGTTAGTAACGTTAACTTCTGAGCGACTTAGAGAAGGAGTGCCACTATCGCGTATCTCTATAGGCTTTTGCTTCTTGTCCGTGTGACGGACCGTTGTTGCAACGCTCCCCTCATGCGCAGTGGTCGCGGTGACGCTCTGATCTGGACCGTTAGAACGGCTGCGCATCTTTCGCTTGCCTATAGTGCTGGGCGGGACTGTGGGCGAATCACTGCCATCATTGTCTTCGATGCCCATCGCTGGTTGCTGCTGTGAAACCGATTGCTCCTCACGAACGCAAGGGTCGGGCCGATGCCGTAATCTGCAGTGTTAGAACGGTACTATTTCTATCGCTTGCCTATACCTGATGGCTGAATACCCAGATGTGGGCCGACAATGGAGCGCCGTAGTGTGTCGTTGTTCTGCGGCTTGACGTTGTCGAGCTCTTTGGGGTGATGGAGGGGAAATAATTTACAGCCCTACCTCGGTGCCTAATCAGATCCTGCATTAGCGGACTTGGCAAAAAAGCTTCGCAACGGCCATGTCTTCGCTTCTGCCTTGGAAACACCAACTTTAGACCACCACGTTCTAGATAGGAACTGATTCATTGATTCATCTTTGCTTAGTTCCAGGATTTTTTATTCATCGAATATGCTGGCCAAGGCATTATATCTTTTATCCAAAAAAAAAAAAAAAAGCGCACCCAAATTCTCATCTTTGTCTCAAACCCGCAGCGTTCTTGAATCTACACACAGAGCTAGACTCAGAGGGATTACTCAATGTTGTGGTATTTGATAGACTACTCATATGCCATATATAGATTAAGACCCTAGAAGTGGCCTTAAACTAGTAAACATACTCTTATGGGTTACCGCTATCAGATATTTACTGTGTATCGGCGGATAACCAACGTCTACAATTAAACGAGTTTTATTTTTTGAGCGCGATTAGCACTTACTCAAAATAGCTGCATCTTCACGCTCAAGTAGAATAGGAGATTCGATTAGCCTTCGCGAAGTGTTATAAGGTATCCCCCACGCCTGAAATTACAGTAGAAAGGAGTTCAGGCGAACCCGCAATTAGGGCTCCAGACGGTCCTATGATAATATAGTTGCTATTTTAGAAAAACAGTTGATGGCTACTCGACTAAATAGAAAAAATTCTTTACTACATCCTATCTTTCCTATTTGCAAGAACCGTTAATTAATCTTTCCTCTCAGAAACTCGTAGTTTAGTTTTCCAATCAAGGACCACGGCAATAATTACTTCAATTCTAGAACATCCTCATTCCCAATACTCAACATTTTATTTATTACTCAGCCTTCCCTTTACTACATACCTTTAGATATGTCAACGGTAGAGAAACAATGATACAGATGGGGATTCGACTGAGGTAGCGCTTAAGGATATGTCGTCAAGGTTTTTTCTGATTTGAAGTGGGAGGTGTCTAGAGGGTCTTATTTCGCTACGCCACGCCCAGCATACGTCAATTTCATAACCAATGGGGCGTTCTTATGTCTCCGCAGGCGAGGTATCTTGAGGAAAATTCTCGGCATCGATGAGATGATACAATGGATGAGCACGCCGTCAATTCTCAATTTGCGAACATCGACATGATAGCAGACGTGAAAATTTGTTAGAGTGTGGTGCCCCGAGTCCGATAAAGGTAGGAGACTGCAAGATATGACCCTGGAAAAGCGGATGACAGACGTTTGGCTGGAAGCATTCACCGATGAAGTGGCGGTTAACAATACTCAAGCTAGTTATACTAGCCTGAGGTGTCCAAGCATTTTTCCGCCATGAGATCTGGAGAGGAAAATTGAAGCCTGCGTTCGTCACAGCCGTGTAACTATTTTCGAAACAACGAATCAGAAACTGCGTAGAACATCACTGGGAATACTTGCTTATCTACCGTTCTCCGATATATTGAATGTTTATGTTGCTGTCATGGCCGTCCTTGATAACTCTTTCCAAAGCAGACTTCTACTTTGTGAGATCCGGATGAGGCAGTCACCGTTTCCGCCATGATAGTCCCCGTGGAATGGAGATGATAGCTCTACATCGAAAGTAGCTTCCAGATTCAGGAGAGGTGCTTGGTCGATGTGGGATAGTTGAATAGCATGGGCAACTCAATGGATTGGTACATGCTATATAGGTTCAAAAGTGTTATTAAGGATTTTGCGCGCCACTTATTCCATCAATTAAAATAGTAAAATGTTGAGCAACACGAGTGAATCAAGACTCATCCATATGATCATGCCATTCCTCGCTGCAATACTAAATATACTGCTTAGAGTCATATAACTAGCATTGCTTGTATCTGCCAATATTGGTTCAGCTATGTTTCTACTTTCTCCCTCCCTATCTCTACCGAAAACAGCCTCTAATAATAGTTCTAGTAGCCTGCGCATATAACTGGAGCCCGAGAACTTGATGAGTATATTTGATATATCTATCAAGGAAAGGGAAAAAAAAAAAAGGGGGAAGGATTTGCGTAAATCTTACCTCCTTGTTCACTACAGTTTCCCCGGCTAGTCTTTCACAGTACAAAATGTTCCTTACTTGGCTAATTGTTAATTAACCGTCAAAACCGTGGCAGAGAATCTATAAGGAGCAAAAGGGGCAACTGATTGCTCTGCTAGAATAATCAGTATATATCGTGACATGCTCTGCCCCCTGCTTGCACTATATTCCATAAATCAGGCAAGCTAAACATGACATCTTCCCACATATCCAGCTCCTCCCTTTTCCCCAAATTGCTCATCCCAAATACCTACAACACAAACATAAAGCATTACTACTACTAAACCCCCAACCTCTAATTCACCTAAATGTCCACCCCTATCCAATCCCCATCAAAATCCCCACCAACCCACTTACTATCCACCTCCATCCCTCCCGCCACACCTGCCCAGCAAGTAAACCACCCGTAACCGTAAATATTGCTATAAAAGGGGATCAATCAACCACTTATCCAGACTAGCAGCTATGTATTGTGCTGAAATCCGTTTCGAATAAGGTGTGCTATTGGCTGCAGAAAGTCGGAAAAACTAATTGCATGTAATAAATTTACGGCAACTAGAAAGGTCGATAGAAGATGGATATGCATAGATGAAAGCCCGCATAACGTGCACCATGCATGCTTCGAATTCGCATGACAACATCATCCATTCGACCCTTCATATAAGCGAGTGCGCTAGTTAGTCACAGTGCGTACAATAATCCTGCACAGACGATGGAAAAACGGAGCGCTTGATATTCGAATACAGTGCAATTCTGTACACACGACACATTGAACATCATCAAAAACAAAACCAACTCAATCTTTATTAGTTCCTTTCCCCCCACACAAAAAAAAAATATTATCGGGTATCCATATCTAAGAACTATATAACACAATACTACCGAATGTAAAATAAATCAACTACGTAGTATCAACCCCCATAATCCCCATTCCACACAAACGGACTCGACACGGGGCAAGACTTGCAGAGCTGATGCTGGCAGCTCATGCAATGGTGCGCGAGGTTATGGGCCCAGGGCCCGTCGCTACAGAGACACTTTTTGTGGAATTAGTTTTTTTTTCCTTGCAAATATCGCTATCAACGGTGGAGGAGGGCAAACCACTCACACAGTACCGGCTGATTTCCTTCATGATGCGTTTCTGGGGCGGTGGAGGGACGGGTGGATCGGCCGCCGCTGCCGGTCTCTTCCTCGGGTTGGAGTTTGAATCTGGGACGGAAGCAGTGTTAATAGATATTGAAGGCACGGGCTTTTGACTCGGCTCTCCCGGGCCTTCCGGCTGGTTTGATTGTGGACTTGTAGGTTCGTCATCCGGGCTATTCATATCCTCATCCTCGTCATCGAAGATGTTCTTGTCCATTTCCTTTTGCACTTCGCCTTTTGTCTTCTTGGCCTCGACGCACAACCAGTTTTCGATTTTCCGCTTTTCCTTGTTGAAGTGGTAGTCAATGTGATCGAACCGCTCGTCCCAGGCCGCATTCCGCTGTTTATCAAGACGGACAATCCTGCCCTTTATGAGTGTCATTCTGATGCAGTTCTAATTTGTCTCACCTTTCGCAAAAGCCACACCAGAAAGCACCCTGGCCATTTTTCCCAATGCGGCGATTTCTGACTTCATGTGTCAACTGCTCTGTATCCATCATTTTATGGTCGGTTTGTAGGTGGTTCTTGAACATCTCTGCGCGGTAGAATAATTCACCGCAAGGAGTCTTGGAGAAAGAAGACGTTAGGCAGCATCTGAAGGATTCAAGTTGGAAGTGTTGGCTGTTTTCGTGTCGCTTCCAGTCTGATTTGGCCCCGAAGCGTTTATTGCATTTGGGGTAGGTGCAACCATACGGTCTGGTGTGGCGCTTCATATGTTTCCTATTCTTCTGTAAGCACTGTTGTTCGTTGGAAAACTAATGCTGGATCGTACCTCATGTCGCAGGATCGAGCGAGGGCGACATCACAGTGCTTACAAGTCTTCATGTTGTTTGAGAAAGGCTTTGGGCGATTACTGACCCCGATGGGCTTCGTTTGGGTCTGTTTCATCAGATTGGAAATCGCTTGGGATGCCTTCAGGGCCTCGGTCTTTGTCAAATTACCCATGTCACTGCTGTCGGGGGTGCTGTGATCGGCTGAGGACTTTGTTTGCGTAGAGGGTCGGCGCGAGGAAGAGCCGTCCTTCCTACCCAACCTGGTCGCACTGTATAATAGCCGTAGAACCACGCTTTCCAGGTCCACGGAGTCATTGCTACCAGATTTCTGGATATCTTGAACTATCATTTTGGAGAATTTGCGTAGCGCCTGCTTCTGCTGGTCCGCCTTGGTTTGGGGTGCGTTAGATAGTTGAGGGGGCAGTGGGGCTGGCTTCTGGGGGGAGGCTTGAGAAGACACGGCGAGCTCTGCTAGGGTGGCTAGCCGGAGGGAGTTACTTCGAGATGACGCCTCAGTATCTACAATTGCGTCTCGGCCTTGGGTCTTGGGTCTAGGAGTGGCATCGATCTTCCTGGAGCAGTGACCAGAACTACCGGGGTTTGTTTGATCAACGTCCATAGCGAATTCATAAGAAGAAGGGAGGTCAAAATTGGTCCAAGGGTTGGTGCTCTGGTCAGGGGTTAAGCTTATTCCGGAGATGGGATCATCGGAATCATTACTTGGAAACTGTTTCTCTGTACCTATTCCGGCCAGAGTGGTATCCATCGGAGCAACCGCCAGCGGCTCAGCGGTCGGTGTCGGTTCTGGGGCGCGGTATACTGACCTACAACATGTCAGATGGGACTCCAGAACTTCACATGACCAAGTTCGTACCGTTGAATAAGATTCTGCTCGTCCTCATTCGAGTGCATTCGACTAATATGTTGCTTAAAATTGTCCAGACGGGGCCAGATCTTTTCTTTATTCCTACATGTCTCAGAGGCACACTGATACGAGTTCTGAAATACCCCGATGCTATGCACACTCTTCTTGTGTCTATTGAGATCATTGACAGTAGTGAAGCCTTTACCGCCTCTACGGCAATTAGCAACATCGCATTTGAAAGGCTTGCGGTGCTTGAGCATATGCTTTCTATGGATCTCCTATTAGCAGATACGCGGATCATACTACATTTGGCAACGCACTTGTGATCCGAATTGCACTTGGAAACTTCATTGCACTCTGGACACTTGATATCCTTGCCTTGGCCACCACTACGGCTACTATATTGTGATGTCTGGTCAACACTACCCATACGGAATGGATCCGTCCGGTCGCTAGACGTAGAATTGACGGTAATGTTGCTGATTCGGATGGGTACCTCGGGGGCAAAATTTTGGTCACAGTGGTCTAGCTCATTGCTGATGATGGAATGGGTCGCTTGGGTGGTGTAGTAGCCAGAATCAGACTTGTGTCCTATACTGCCTATATCGGATGCCGGGGTTTCACGGTACGTTCCATAGTCCATATTTGGCTGCGAGAAAGAATTGCGGTCAAAGGGTAGACTGTTCCTCATACGTTCTGAACTCCAAGGGGCATCTTCACCATAGAAACGAGCAATGGGATTGGCATCTAGGGCAGGCCGGTGCCGAGGTAAAGAGGGCACTGCGAGAAGGACATTATTGGAGAGGGATGGATCAATCCGGTGGTCACTAGGGGGAACATTGGACTGGCTGGCAAAGCTGGTGATATTTCCTGGCCTGGTACCGCTTGCGCTTCCCCGGGGTCGGAAGCTTTGTGCGGGTCTCGAGCCATTACTGCCTGGTCTGGAGCCCTGAGTAGTCCATTGCGGGAATGATATATCGCCGACGGATTGCGACGGCTGAGCACCGTAGAGCTGGCGATCTCACTGTCAGCACCTATTTTATAGATAGAACGGGGAAGACGTACACCAAAATTGAATTGCGACGGAAAGTTATTGTTATCGTTGTTGTTTGGGTGCGACATGTCTGGTTCTGGGCAGGAGGTCAGCCGTGCCGCCTCAGGCAAGTCGCCCGTTCCAGCCCCGTGGTAGTTGTCCACACTGAGCACGGAAGGATCTAAACAGCTAAACGGAAAACGAAAACGCTGAAACAAGACTAATGGAGTCGCTGTATAGGCGCGATGAAGCAGCAGCAGCAGCAGCAGCGGCGGCGGCGGCGAGAAGCAGTGTGTCCAGGAATCTCAGCCTGTAGCCTCGTGCCTGACGGTTTGCCTCAACGAGGTGAGATAGGTTCACAGAACGTCGAGTGCGCAGGGTGGTTGCATTAGTAGTACTCTTGCGCGGCTCACCGCCCCAGGGCTGACGACGGTAAGACGTCTAGTCTCTTATTTGAGCACTGAGCGACCGGTGGAGTGCGGGAGGGACGTTTCTGTCCCACACAACGAGCGCCGGTGTAGGATATGGCAGAGGGACCACGGTTAGACTGCGGATAGGACTCGCAAATCAATTGGCGGGCCTTGTCGAGCACATGAGGTCGGCCCGCGAAGAGTGAAGCTCCCTGGTTGGCGGCGCCGGATATTCAGCACATTGCTTGCGCAGCGGGCGGCCTCCGCGAGCGATATGCGATATTGCGAGAAGGCAAAGGTTGCCTTCTTGCTGCCTTGAGGGTTGGCATCTGCCAAGCAGCCTGCTGCCGCCACGCCCCCAGTGAGCAGCTGCACGTAGCTGCACGCAGCAACACGCAGCACACGAGCGGGGCGACAAGACGGCATGGTGGCTGTGTCCATGTCCTCCCTGGACGGTGTTGTAGGCCAAAGAAGCCGAGTGGGACTCTAGAGCGTCGGGCGGAGACTCCAGGCTGCACGCACAGCAATGGGCTCACCAAAGTACTTACTTGATACCACTAGACAGCAGCGCCATGGCCCTGGACGGATGCATACACAAAGAATGTAGTCAATATCGCGCGCATATTGCAGACGGGCGCATCTCTCAACGGCGGTCCACGCGGTGCGACGGCAGCAATATCGCATCACTCGGGTCCTGCCCGCTCGAGGTCGCTTTGGGAGAGACCCGATATCAGTCCGACGGACCAATCCCATCGAGAGGCCCGCTCCCTCCATCACATCAACATATGTGGACACCACTTGCGCACTTGCGTCGCGATACCACTCCGGAGTGCGGGCTGCGTCCCGCGTCCTGCGCCAATACCCCGCCCCCGCGAATGGCAGCTCGCGAGGCCGTTTCAATCTCAGTAGGTAATTATGCCTCCGCTAGAGAGGCGCGGCGGGCGGGCTACGCGGAGCAACCATCATCTTGCGCGGAGGAAGGTGGATAAAGTGCACCGGATGCCATTCTGGAAATACAGCTCCCCAAACTCTCGGAAATGCTGCCAACCAAGAGAAAAACAACATGGCTAAACGAAAGAGAAGAACGCCAGAGATGCGTCCGAGACCGTCATTAAGTCGTACCTTTGTGGCCCACCCCACCCTAGACCAGAACGTAGCCCAGCCATGCCCACAGACCCATCTACACGTTTAGACTCCGTTGCGCGACTGGGATATCAAGTAGAGAAGAGAAAGAAGCAACCCAATCATGTTCACCATCAACGTACAACCCAAAAACGAGAGTCTGCCTTCCTGCGCCATTCCATCCCATCCGATCCCACTCCTGCCCTTCTCCCTGACATGATTATCAACCGACATCCTCTCTCATTGCCCCCGATATTGATAATTGTGCGGATGCGTTGTCATGTACATAGACATGTCTTGGAACGCTGATGACTGAAACCCGTCGAACCCTATATCACCCATGCCCCCACCTACCGGCAGGTTCTGCGGTTCTTGTGTGAAGTAATTTGAGCCGAGCGTGTCTGTGGAGAAGGATGTCGTGTCGACAGGTGATGAAGTTAAAATCGGCTGTTGCTGTTGTCCAATGGCCGAGACGGGCGTCATTGGCAACTGGTTCGCCCCACCTTGCATGTTGCCGTTGTTGTAGGCCTGGTTCGGAATATGGAGTGTATTTACATAGACACCCCGTGCTTTTGCGGGATCTAACATCCCCGGATATGTCCGGCCGTTGTAGCCCTGCCCGTTCTCTACGCCGAAGTTTGCAAAATTGGCCGTTTGGGCCGGTTGCGGACTCTTGTACATGATTTGCGGAGGGGGATATGTATGCATGACATTCGACGCTATAGAGCCGTTGTCCTGGGTATACTGACCGAAAGATGGGTCAACATTTGCAATAGATTTACCATTTGGGTTGTATCGTGACGGATTCTCGATGGGCGACTTGCTAGGTGTCCCGGAAATCTTGCGCAATTCAGGCATCTCAAGAACGGGACTGATTATGGTATCAACGCTGATCTGCTTCTGCTCCACTAATGGTAAGATGGGCATGCTAATTTGCTCCATGTGCTTCGCTAGATGCACTGTGAGCTTCTTCCAGCTGTTGCAAATGTTTCCACAGAAGCGACAGGGTTCATCTTTGGGTTGCTTCGTGGTATCGCGTCGGCATCTTTCGACAAGACTCCAAATGTCGTCCATATTATCTTTACCGTGTGTGCCAGAAAGCCCTTGCTGCCATGCGTTACCGTCACCATTTGCCTCCTTGTTCCCTCCTCGGCCAGTACGAGTACGCGGCTCCGCAATTTTGTGTTCGCGTACAAGGTGTTGTACAAAGTTATCCTTTCGATAGCAGGTATGATTGCAATCAGCAATTTGACAAGTCCAGTTTTCCAATTGGCGGTGTCTCTCATTCTCGTGTCTAACCCAATCGGCCTTCCGCTTGAAGGACTTAGGTTCACCGCAGTTTGGAAAGGTGCACGTAAATGGTTGAACGTCTTCGTGGACATGCTTCGTCCAGTCAGAAGGTTTATAGAACTTCTTGACCTTGAAGCACAATGGACATTCGAACTCGGCGGGGAGCCGCTTGACTGGAGGTAGAGGAACGCCGGACGGAAACTGTGCTGATACAACCGTGCCCTCTGGGGGAGGTTCCCCGTCATCGTCTGATGAGCCGGGCGCCGTGATTTGGAACCCGATGAACGGGGTGTCAGAGTCTTTGTTTCCTGACCTGGGGGGAAGCTGCTTCGATTCGCCCCCTAGATCGGGGCAGAATTGTCCAGACGAGCAGTTTCGATTCTTGACGGCATTTAGGTGCTTAACTCTAAACTCGAGCAGCCGTTTGTACCTCCTGGTTTGCTCCTGCGTGATTCTTTCAACCATATAGTCCTGCAACCGAGGGTTAAGTTGGCGAGCATGCGTCTTGAACCCTTCAGTGGTAGGAATAATAGGGTCGGAGCGGACCTTGAGGTCCATTGTCACTGCTTCTTGGGCATCTTCGTCGTCATCATCTACACCTGGACTCGGGAGCGGAGACGGCTTTGTGGCTTCAGTTTCTGCTAGTGGCGATGCTAGCGTGAGCATAGGTGGGCCTCCATGTTGGGTCATAAGTTCTTTGAGTCCGGGTGATTTGGTTAAATCACTCCTACTTCTCGTCCGTCTAATTGCGTTCTTGGCACCCTGATACCATGTGCCAGATGTTGCTGAAAGATTTGCAGAACTAGGCGGACCAACATCTCTCCCAAGGCTTGCAAAACTGGTGTCTAACCTAGGTGATTTAGGACGCCCCCAGCTTCCCATACGTTTAGGTTTTTCAACAACGGGCTCCTTTGCCTTTTCAACTGAACCATCAGCAGCAGGCTGAACAGGAATGCTTGTTTTGCGTTTCAACACATTTGCAGGAGTACGCTTGGGCAGTAGACTCTCTATAAAACTAGGTCGCCGCTGCCTTTCTTTGTGCTTCTTGGGATCAGGTTGCTCAAGAGCTTTTATGATACCAGGAGTATTTCTAATACTCCCAAGGTCAGACTCACTCAAACGACGTGATCCCCGCGACCCCACTGTAGCCGCTAGCGAAGCTGATTCAACATCTCTTGCCCTTATGCGAAAACGCATAATTGCAGCATTTGAGGTTGGAGGCTGATAACGAGCCGAGGATGTAGTCGTTTCAATTGGCGCATCATTCCAGGGCCGTATCGCAACAGCAGTCGAAGAGGTACCTTCTACTGCAGGAGGAAAATCTGATACATCATTGTGACCTGCGCTGATATCAATTTCAGCTGGTGGCGATTCTGGCTCAGCATCGTCATCGTCGTCATCATAGTCATCGAATTCACTTCGCTCGTCTATGTAGACTCCAGGTCCCGGAATACCTGAGTCGTCGGGCCGGAGGAAGTCCGTGTGCACGCCTAGACCGTATCGGTGCGCATCGTTGGTGCTTTTAGCTCTGGGTCTGGAGTTGAATGGCCGAAGCAGATTCATGGGCGGACCAACGTCTCCTGCTTCGCTACCAACTTCACTCTTTGACAGCCACTCGCGGACTTCAATCTTCTTCTCCTCTTGATGCCGTTGTTCGGTAATATCGTGGATGCTAGGGGTCCACGCATCCTTCATGTCTTGCCGATCGTCAGGGCTCAAGCCGGTTTGACCAGACGCGGCACTCGGAAGCCAAGATCCATCTTCGTCGCGCTCTGTACTACGCGTGACGGGCTGTATCCTCATTTGTTCTTGTTGAACGTCCTCATCATCGGATGAGTCATCATTTGGGTAAGGGGATAGATGATTCTTAGAGTGGCTACCATGGCTACGCTTACTGACCGGCCTACTAATGTCGGAGTGAGAAGGGGAGTCCCCTCCGCTAGTATCCTGGATGTAAACAATGGGACTCGCGAGGTGCGCCCGGGCCTGTGGATTTGCAACCCCCATTCCACTAGGACTATTGGTGAGCGCAGGGCTGAGTTGCTGCTTACTTGGAGTAGACTGCACAGTATTTGGTATAGGTGCTGGCGGTGTCGACGATTGTTGGTATTCAGTGCCCATATGGGACATCCCGGACATGTTGGCGGTTCTTTGAAAGTCTTCTGGCATCAGAGGGCTGGAGTTGTTTGTTGGACAGGGTGACATCAACTGTGAGCCTGGGGCAGCTGCGTTGGGGAAAGGGACTTGTGACTGGGCATCGAACGTTCGTAGACCTTCATTGTTCATCGGAAGGCTCATATTCATCTGGGTAGAGTATTGATCGAAAGTATGGACACTACTATTGTCGGCAAAGGTGAGGCTGGAGAAGGGTTCCTCAAGAAACTGCGTTGGAAACGGCGTCGTGTAATTACTGAGGTCTTGATAATTTGGATCGCTCGTGTATCCAGTCTCCGGGCTGAAGTTGTCCACCGAATGGGAAGGTGAAATGCTCTGGCCGTTACGGCTGTGCGTAGCGGGAGAGAGGCTAGTGTAATTATTTTGCGTTTGCATATAAACATTGGCAGGGGGGTATGATTGATTGAGTTGTAATGAAGAATCGAAGGATGAGCCGGTATTTGGGGTGAAGACGGATTCTTGAGCGGTCGTACCCGAAGGGGCGAGAGGGGTCATAGAAGGGTAGTCTATCATGCCCGGCTCTGCAGAAAAGGTGAATCCACCTTGAAGGAGAAAGGGGGCCTGGGAGGTAGCGGGAAAAAAGCCTTTGGTCGCCTCGTCCTCCGGTCGGCGCTGCTGGCGATGCTGGCCATTGAAAGCCTGAGGCCCGGCTTCGACGGCAGGCATCTTTCTCGTAATTTTTTTTTTCTTGCCCAACTAGAGGCGGATTCAAGGTAATGCTCAACAAGATTAACGGCAGGAATTTAGAAGGATTGGATCCAATAAAAAGGGAATCCAGAAAACAGGAGGTAACGTGACCACCGCCTGCGCACCTTAGGGTGCCATGGATGCTGCCTGGCGGGCTGCAATCGAGTTCGTGCGAATGACCGACCGGAAAGGAAGGATGAATGAATGGCGTCGCGACGCGCGGGCAGACGAACAGACAGATGGCGGGGAAGGGGGAAGGGAGGCGGGAAAATTATTGCAGCAACGGCGGAACAGAAGAGAGACGTTGGATTGATGAAGGCTCGCGGTGGGCGATCCGCCTCGCGCAGGGATGTTCTGTCACCGCGGAGGCTGCTGGGCAGTGCCAGTCCTTCTCCAGTCGAGAGATCTGTGTCGAAACGGGCACACGCGAGCCACAGGTGGGGAACAGGGTGGACGACGAGATGGTAGGCGAGCAGAGGATGCTGTTTTGCTGTGAATGAGGGTGAGCCGCAGCAGGTAGGGAGATGCTCGAGGCACCGGTCAAGGCTGACTCCTCTAGAGGCTCTCCAGAGCTGGGACGGGGTAGAGGGCGGAGTGCCAAGGCGGACGCTTGCTGCTTGGATGCACAGAATCAGAAGAACCTCGAGCTGTCCAGCAGGGCGTCCGAATGCGCTGGAAGGAGATGCAGCGGGATCGAAGTCAAGCGCGATGACGAGATGGACGGGAGCTTAACTGCAACTCGAGGCAGATTTGCAGAGATGCGACACGGCCTCGGCAGGCTTGACACGACGGCACAGCCTCAGCCGTCTAGTGAAGTAGCGAGTCTCTGAGCGGCTTAGGGGTGGGCAGTGGCTATGTCTCTGCGATACCGACCTCTATAGCGACGGGTCCCGATTTCTTTTTAATTTGCATGCCCAGTGTCGGCTACCAACACGTCCTTCCCATCATGCTATCATCATGTCCACACGCGCTCGCTGCTCGCGGTTGCGGGACTCAGGAGACGCATCGCGCTGCTCTCCTGCCCATGCAACCACGCAACCCGGCGCTTAGAGAGAGCAAGCGGACGCCAAGAGTGCTATATAAAGGGCAGGCCAAGCCTTGAGCGCCGGTTTGGCCCATGGGACTTGGAGCTGCTGTCCGCTTTTCAGCAGACACATAGCTCAGCCAAAAAGGGTGTTGGTCGCCGGCGCAAGATATTGCTGACGCTCCTAGATTCTCTTCCCAAATGCCCCAGATCAAGTATACTCCCTTGTACGCTTCTACGGGCGCTTGGCGTGTTCGAAAGGGAGGAAGAGAAGGCCTGATTTTGAAGCCCGCAGTCCTGCCTTGTCGCTATGCTCTATCCGCCACCGGCTTCCCCCGTTTCACCATCCGCCCAGCGCCATCAAAAGCCGGAGCCGAATCGCCCCACTAACGCGCCGGGAGAGGCCAGTCGGCAGCCCGGTTCGATCACGGGAGCTTACTGTACTTTATGTATATATGTATGCCCATGGACAGTTTGTCCTCTGCAAGATGAGGAAAGAACTGCCCCTCGCGTAGACAACAAGCAGCTTGTCTACAAATCGCCCGCGGACCGATATGTAGAACCCTCCTCTCGAAAATGCCATCCCTGGGTCTGCCTTGGCGGCGAATTGCCACGTTAATGCGAATCGAAATCCTCCAATCGCTACTCGGTTTTTGGGGGCATGGAAATGTGCTGACTGTGATGTGTGGCTCAACCTTGTCAGAAATGCCCGCCGGACAGTGACTCTCACATTCAACGGGCATGATATAGCGCGAGTGACGAGAAACTGCGGGCTCGAGTGTCCGAGTCGGACATGGAGTCTAGGACTAGCTGAGATGCGAGCTCCGCAATCCCGAAGTTGGCATATTGCACCGGGTTGTATCTCACATCTAGATCTCGAAGTGAGCGGTTGAAGAGCCAAAAAGGGATCTAGCGGCGGCTTCGACCGCAGAGAGCAGGAGGCTCGTGTCTTTCCCCCCGACCATTAGCCACATATGCCAGACGGATGCTGTTGAGCCCCCAAACCCGGACTACCCAAGAAAACTAGTTCTGTGGCTCTTGTCTCTGCATAGAAGTTGTAGCGTCACCAGCATGATGACTGAAACTTAACAAGATTCAATGGATCAGTTTGACGGGAATGTGGTAACATGATGCAGGTACCCGTTTACCAACTGTCGGCTTGTTTCCACCTGGGTCGTGGTATGGTGAAACAGCTGGGGCGGACGTGTGGAGGGCGGCAGTGCTTGACGCACACTTATCAAGAACAAGTGCTTATCATACAAGACGACTGCGGAGCATTTATCGCCGCCGCTACTCCTTCATCCGGAGCGCTCGGGGACTTGGACGAGCTGGCTTCATGGCCTTCACCTTGGATCGTGTTGACCTGAATCCGTGTGGCGCAGTCGTAGGGAATGCTTTAAACTTAAGCTTGAACAGACTCCGGAGAAGTTCAGAATAAATTGAAGAGGTGGATCAATAACACCTGGAGGCACCAGAGCGGAAGGGCTTCCTGGTCGCCGGGTAGCCGCCCGCGAGGAGGCCGGCTAGAGGTCCTTGGAACAGAGGAGAGCGGTGACCCATGATGTACGCGTGCTTTCTCGGGCATGGAAACAAGCAGGATGCAATTGGAACTGGTGAGAGACGCGTAGCTGAATGAGCGAGCCTGGGTCGAAGAGACGCAAAACTCTGGATTTCTACCATCCATTTTGTAGATCGTTTGTTCGGCCACCCTTGCTTGCTGCAGCTCGGCCATTATTAAGAGTTCAACACATGCACCTGCACCCCCATTCGGCGAGTTCTCCAAGTCGGAAAGTTGCCCAAAGGGGAGGTGCGGAGGATTCTGGATGCAGACAGGACGTGGCTCCTAGCAGCCGACCTAGCCGCACCCTATTGTCGAGCGGGCGCTCTAAGGAAGAAACAAGAGTGATCTGATATACATATGTGAACGGGCGTGAGGCTCTTCGTCCTGACGCCTAAGCTTTTCCGGGCGTGGTCGCGGGTACACACAAGTTAGCCGCGAGGTGAACAGAAGGGGCAACTCCAGCTTTTCGGTTGAAGGGAGACTAGGCAGGGCGCGCCCAAACCAGCAACCAACGAGCTTACACCGGAGATGCAGCAGCCAGCGGGGACTCTGATGGCTGGGGACGCTGTCCCAGACAATCTGCCCTCCGCTCGTCCTCGTACTCCTGCAACTCCTCCCAGCGCGCTTCTTGACAGGACTTTCTCGCTGTTCGCAACCTCCGCTGGCTGTTGTAGGTGGTTCTGCGTCACTCGCCGCATTTGCATGTGACGGCATCACAACCAGCACCACCGCTCGCACAGGCACCGCTTGCCATTGACCAGCATCAGCTCCACTTCTCCGCTCGCGATCCCCCTCTTAGATCTCCCAACGGCCGCTCACACACTCGATTTCTCCTCCTCCCCTCCTCCCTTCCCCTCCTCCCTCTGCTCACCCACCGCCCACTGCCCCCCGCAAGGCCGTCGACAATGACGGTACCATATATCCCGCCACCCAATGCGCGAGATTTGCTCCCGCCGCTTCTGGCCTGCCTGTCGACCGCGACCGCTTCGAAACAGCCTCCGCCACCCCTGTTACCCCTCGTTTCGCCCATTCTCCGCCAGCGCCTGCAGCTGCTTGCATCTGACGAGTGGCTCCCTCTGCTCTGCTGGGACAGCCAGGCCGCCTCCAAACTCCCCCAGATTGTGAACAAGATCCAAATAGAGCCCCACCCCGCGTCGGGCGAAATTGAGGTGGAAGACCCCGACGAAGTACTATACCGCCGGTCAGACTCGGAGACGTTGCATTCTAGGCTAGTTCTCGGCGAATATGGAATCGTCCCTACATATCTTTGGTGCACAGGCGGAGATAGCGGTGATCGCTGGAAGCTGTCAGAGCTCCGGGGCATAGAAGATGCGGACGATGGTACGGAATGGTTCTCGAGTATCGCCCAGGCGAACGAAGCTGGATTCCGACGGAAACTAGTCGCGAATAGTGTGGCGTCACGTCAGGCGACAGCGATGAAAGCACTAGAGCCCGAACCTCCCAAGGAAGATGAAGATGATGACGATGCTTACTGGGCTGCCTACGACCGAACGCCCGGAAGGACTCCCCAGAAACGGTCTCCTGCCCCAATGACGAATTCTCGCGTACAGCTTCCTACACAGTCAGAGCTCGAATACTTTGCAAGATATGCTACAGAGGTGCAGCCCGCACTAGATGCTCATGATCCAGACGAAGAGGGTCTGGCACTAGGCGAGTCGACCTTGAACGGCAACGCGCTCAGCTTTCAGCGCGATCTTCAGACCAAACCCTTCGAGACATTCAATCTAGGCCCCAACAGCTACGATTCTTCGTTCCCGCCCGCATTCGAGTACACGACAACCGGCCTAAAAGGTATTCGGCGCGACTCCCTCGGCGATACGAAGACAGAGCATATCGAGTCCATCGACGATGACCGCTACGCCGCTCTCAACCACCCGCGACCCTCATCGTCGGCATCGTCCAATTCTGTCGAAATGCTAGAGCGTGAGGCTGAGAGCCATAGTCAAGCTGAGTTAGCCATCAAACAGCACATTAGCACCGATCTCAAGAGTCTATTCCGACTCGCTAGAACCGCCGGCATCGAGAGGGAAGAATTCGAAAGGATTGTAAAGAGGGAGCTCGAGGTTTTACCACTGCTAGAGCAGGATCACTAGGCCAAGGACCATTTAATTAATTTGATGCTGTAGGGTAGGGTATAGGTACGAGGTCGAGTTTGAATCGCATTCTGGCAATTCGTTAGCATCTTAGGCATTTGTTTGGCTTAGCTCGGCATTTTTAAGCATTGGATGGCGTATTCTTATTCGTAGGGACGTCTCTTGAAACCCTGATACCTGGCGAAATTTGGCTCTTCCTGGTCTTGTTGTGGGTGGGGAGCATGATGTTGTTTGGATAGCTGGGTCAAGAGATGTTTATAGATGAACGATTATTGATATTCATATTCGATATGCTATTATATACTGTTGTAGAGTTGTGAGTGTGAGTGTCACTATATGAAATGGTAAGGGAACTTCGATGTATTAGGGAAAAAAAATTTGTGATTCTTTTGGACTTGAGAAAGTGGTATTGTAGGATGTCCTGACGCGGCGACCATGGATAAATAACAGAGTAGCTAGGCCGCGACGGGGAACTCAACACGGTGTAGATGTGCTAAAAGACATCTGTACTTAACAACAATTTCCGACTCACAGAAGCCTAGTCCCAAACCAATCCAGCCTCCAATCCCTTGCTCACCAGCAATAATGAATACCTAACCCTTACAGGTACAGACGGAGAAGATGATCATCGTCGCCAAAAGCGAGAATAGCCCACTTTTGAACATGCAAGTGCTTAGTCCACAGGCGCTATTCCTTGTATTCTCTCTCAAAGCGAGCAATACGTACGGTATGTTTTGCGATGGATAACGGGAAGTGTATGCGGACGAGCAACTCCTGGATACAAAGTCAAGATGAAGACAATGATGTTGATATATTCGTCAATAGAAATATCGGTGCGAAGAGGTGCTGATGCTATCCAAGTTGCTGGCGTACTATGATTCAGCACCGAGGACGAGGTGCAGGGGAGTGGATGGTGGCAATCGAGGAAGTAGTTACACGTGCTGGAGATGGTATGGCGGAATGGGATATTGGTCTAATGCATTCGTGATTGGTTTTAACATGCCGGGGGATAGGCATTTGGGAATGAAGAGGAGTCTTTTTATCTTTCGATGTGCCTGGATTGTGTGATAGATTAGGAGATGTCTAGAGGGGCTGTCTCATAGTTCTGAGTCGTGAGTATTTGTATGAGTTTTTGCCTTCACATACACGATGGATTTTTTTTCATATAGTCTAATAGCTGATGGCTCGAATCAAAATCCAAGCTGGCATGATTCTCTAAACAGTTGAAACAGTTCATTCGTAACTCAAAATCATTAGGAGGCTCTGAAATCAATTGATAGACAGGTTCGGGGTCCGGGACTCACTTTACTGAAACGAGCTCCGTTGCATCGAGACTTCCCTGAAGAGATCAATCCCTGTTGCGTTATATGCAACGTACAGGGTGCTTCTAGCGAATATAATAACCGATGGTCCAGATAAATGTGTTCTGTGCAGCTGGAAGACGGAATGCGTGTCTCGGACTTAGATAAACTTAATGTTGCAACTAACATAAACCGGGTGATAGAGGGTTTCTTCGCTAATTTATTCAGCTCTATAAGGTATAATGGATGCCTATTTAGCATTATCCAGGGTCTTTTACTCTGATGAGAAGGTCCGGCACCGTAGCAATATCCCCGTTTTACTATAGCAGTCTAGCTGTTGTGGAAAAATCCGGCAGGAGGTATTTACGCAAAGTGAAGCATATAGATGATTAAAGATTTTTCATACCTTTGTGTGGCGTGAGATGGTGTTTCTCAGACAAGGGGCTTTGTGCGTGGGTTGTTGATTGATCTCAGCGGTAATGATAACAGAAGAATTGGGATTTGGAGTACATGGGGCGGAGATAAATGTATGTAGGATTGCAGTCTGCATTCTGTTGTCTACCAGTAACCGCTTTTTAAAGCTGGAGATGTTTAACCAGAAGGCAATTGTTCTCTACCCCAAGTTTTCATCAAACTAATATGAGAGGGCGTTGTTCGTGTATCGTCGCCCAAAATCCCTAGTTAACGCCCCCAAGGGAAATAAAGTGTTTATTATGGCAGAAGCAGGTCTAGAATGGATTAAATAGAGGACGTCTCTATAGTCATAATACGATGACCTACGAGACGGATATCGATTCCGAGAATGGAACGGGCGTGCGGGATAGGCGTTGTGGCAGCCATTGTAGCCGGATACATTTCATTTACCTACCTTGTGCACCATGTAGACAGATGCTTTGCGAAAGCCCCTATCCTTGAGTGATCCATAATTTGCACCATTTACCCCAAACGCCGTGCTTATAAATGAATTCGTCGCCTTGTACGGCATTGGCACGCCGAATACCCCCAAGACGTTGTAGCTTCTAAGCTTTTCTTCTCCTACCGCTGCCACCCGCTTTTGCGCCGGCCTTGAGCTGCTCCAAGACATCAATGGCATTGGTGCCAGATACGTTAAAGACCTTTTCCGTCTCACTTCCCCGGCCGATCTCTTCAACGACATTGTTCGGGTCCGCAGCACCTATAATTGACACCTCAGACGCAAGCCATTGCTGGAAGGGCTTCGCGACGAAAAAGCCGTCAGAGGTAAACCATTGAGTGAAGGGAGCACGGATATGAATAGTCTGAGAGGCATTGGACTTGTAAGGCGCCGGCTGGAAGGTGACGTCGACTTCGTAGATAGGGATGTGCTTCTTAGTAGAGGTTGCGACGCGGAGCTGCGCAGAACATGAGCCATACATCTATAGACTGGAGGCGTGCGGGGATGTGTGCCTACCTTGCCCGTCTTGCCTTCTCCCTCGTACACGGTTCCTGCTTCTATAAACCAGAGCCAATACGTGAATGCCGAGTTCAGAATAAAATAGGCGATGACTGCCGGAGCAGTGTACGGCTTCGTGACGTCCCACCCGAACTTCCAGTCGAGGTAGAAGAGCGCGCCAGCCACGGCCACGGCAGCGTAGCCAATGGCCAGCCTGATGTCCGTCTGGGTATGGATCTGCCTGAACTTGAGAGAGTGGAGGTAGTTCGGTAGCGCATCGTCGGTGGTGTTCTTGAGATCTGCGGCGCTGTCAGCTGGGCCCGCGGGTTCGGCTTGGCCGCTCATACTCACCAGCGAGCGAATGGACGGCGATCTTGGTCGTTGCCGCCATGGTAGATGAAGAGGTAGCTGTAGAGAAGGCCGATTTGGATGGGTGTGCGTCGAGCGGAATGGAGGAACCTTGGTGTTCGGCGGTGGGTGGATTCCAACCATCAAAGACACAAGGTGTCCTCCGCGCTATGCCCGGTACCTCGTAAACGAGCCGGACCCCTGTCGCTGGAGTTCCGTCACCACCGCCAAGACTGAGCCTCTACAATAATGCTCGCCTCTCTAACAACACCGGCGCCATTAACAGCCCTCGTCCCTCCACTCCCTTCCCGCATCCTCCTCCCCGCACCTCTGCATCTGCCAGCATGGCCCAGCCGGTCGTGCAGACCATTCACCGGGACCCCGCCCTTTTGTAAGTCGCCGCGGCCCATCCACGCCAAATGCGTGCTGATAGTTCCGCAGCTGGTGGATTCTGCTTCCCATTACAGTCGTCATGGTGAGCTGTCTCAAGGTCGCCGACAATGTTCGACACTGACCGAGGAGTTTCCAGATCCTGACCGGCATCCTCCGCCACTACGCCATGATACTCCTCCAGACAGCCCCGAAGAAACAGATGCTCCCGCAAATACGGCAGCAGCGCTCGCTCGTGCGCGGCATCAACCTGCGCACAAATGCCAATATATTGTCGCCGTCCTCTTTCCAGGCCAGAAAGGTCTTTATGGTGTCGGCGTATCAAGACGGGAAATTTTTGGCAGACCCTGAAGCGAGAGGCAAACCCAGGCCAAATCCCATGTCTGACCCAGCTGCCATGGAAGGCATGATGGGTATGATGAAGGGGAACATGGCTATGATGATTCCTCAAACTCTAATTATGGGCTGGATCAATGCCTTCTTTTCAGGGTTCGTTATAAGTACGTGCAAATAAGTCCCCCGCACGTGATCCTGGAGCTCCACAAACTCTATACATGAGGAACGAATGCCGGTTCCCCGGGGACGCATGCTAAGCTCGCGTCGTGTACATGTATGCTAACATTGGTGATCAACAGTGAAGCTTCCCTTTCCGTTGACGCCACAATTCAAGTCCATGCTGCAATCCGGCGTGGGAACGCGCGATCTAGACGTGCGGTGGGTTTCCAGCTTGTCTTGGTATTTTCTTACCCTTTTTGGCCTTCAACCTGTCTATACTTTCATTCTCGGAAGCAACAATTGTAAGTCAGCTCTTGGCATAGCCAGCTATTAATCTACGCGGGCTGACAATGCCTATCCAGCTGCGAGCCAGGTCACGCAACAAATGAGCCAGATGAACCCAGGGGCAGGCCTCATGGGACCCGAGCAGGATCCTGACAAGCTGTTCCTGAACGAAGCGGAGAATTTGGAGGTTCTGGAGCACCGATGGATTTTGGACGGGGTGGAAGATCGTTTGCTTGCCAGACTATCTGCGTAAAGTGAGTAAGCGAGCTGCGCGCATGGCCTTGAGAGTGTCCCTGGGCAGTTTTGGAGTTGGCAGGCGCTGTTTCGATCCCAGGAGGCGGCCAGGTAGTTATCATCCCGCGCGCTGCTTGTGCCTGCGCCTGATCCGACCTTCTGGACAAAGATAGCTAAATGCTTGTGACCGATCTTGCAGTTGTTCCAGTGCTATGGTAGTGGCATGATGTTAGGCGCTGAGTGACCGGGCATCGGCATCGATTTGGTGGTGATGGCGTCGCCAAGCAGGTGAGGGTGTCCGCCACCGAGCACGGCGACTCGTGAGACGGCATCGATATCGACAACAGAGCCGCCCGGATTAGAATTGGCGCTTTTCCACGGGCAAGCACATGGGCCGGCACGGGAGAGTATATCTGGAGTCGGGCCCGGATGCGCTGATGCGCTGATGCACTGATGCACTGATGCAGGAGAGGTCTCCACAATGGTTCTTGTGGTGATGCCGCCGCGAGAGGGCTGGCCCTGCTTCATTACTTCCCCGCCGCAGCGTCTCGACCGAGTCCAATCACCCGCCCCCAAGCACCGCCCGCGCCCAGTGCGCTCTCGTGTTGCGCCTCAGCGCCCACAATGAATTGACGGAATGGTGGCAGACGTCGATCGCTTGGGGATTGTCTCGCGAGGCGGGCGGAACCTAGCTCCCGCAGTCGAGGCGGGTGGACTGACAGCGACGACAACGCGGAGAAAGCCTGCGAAGGCGCACTTCGCTTCCACTCCCGCAAAACAACCACCTCTTCTATCCACCACGAGTCTCTCGGTCGGGAGACAACCTCCCGCTCCACTGCCCTACATAGCAACGTGCGGCCGCCCTTTTGGCAACTCACGGCGCGAAAAAAAGGCAAACGGAATCTGGCTCCGCCTTGTCCTCGTTGCCTAAAATGAGCAGACCGAAATCCGCCCCATTCTCCTCTTCACCTCACTGGACGCCCGCCCTCCTTCATCCGCGACGACCCCCTCTCCTCCTGCATCTAGCTCGGTTGAGCATCGCAATGTGTGCTCAATCGGGTGTCTTTGGCTGACCTCCAACATTTGTTTTCCGCCGCGGTCATCCATGTCCCTCTCCCGTCCTCAGAACAGATCCGGGGGCCCTGGGACGCTGCAGGTGCCGGAACACAGAAACAAATATACAGATGCAACCTGCTCGGTCCTCATGCGCGGCCTCACGGTTGCCGTTCGATGCGGTAGGTGCTATGTGCAATGTCTCTCGCTTCTCCATGCCGTGTCCAGTTCATCGCGCATCTCGATTTCGGTGCCGGCTCGAGACCGCAGCATCCCGGCACTGGGTGCTGAGCTACACGCTCAGCTTCGGATGCTGCTTGATCCCGATGGGGAGAGCTAGCTCGAAGGACAATAATGTGCCGCCGGGATCAGCTCAACCACGAGGGGTGCTCTGGTCTGCCACAATAATGGCAGTGATCTGCTGCCCAAGGGCATTGTTTTCTTTTGCTAGAGCTTCTTTCATCACCCTACCCCGTACCGCCATGCAGCCCAGAACTAGACGCCCACGTAATGTGAGTGGTGGCTGGGCCAGCTCATTCCAAGCAGAGACCGACCGGTGAATGCACCAGCTGCAGGGGTCGAGCTACCGCGTTGGCTCGTGCAGTTGGCAACACTGACTGTCGACCTTGATGCGGCTCTGCTACCAATTCCATCATAAATGAGTGTAGGACTATCCGGTTCACATCATGGTATACCATCCCAAGATACTAGGCGGTGCAAGTCTGCAACCTGTTTCGCCGTGTTTGCCTTCGAAAAGTCGTACCTAAGCCTTCGCTTCGCTCCATATTGTTCTCTCCACTCCATCACGCTTGCTATTAGTCAATTACTCGCTGGAAGCATTGTCATTGCGACCGTCATCTATATTCTCCTCCTATTCTTCCGTTTTCTACACCTCTTACGCATCTAGTTTTGTTCGTATGTACTTGCCGCCAATACATCCTTCATTCCCGCGCTCATGCCCTTAGAGCTCCCCTTAATCACTGTACCTCCCGAGATATTATCGGTCACTATTCCCGTCTTGCTAAATCAATCGTCTCCGAAATCTTGGCCCTCAAGGTATACGAACACTTGGTTACGTTTCGATAGGACCTTGTCATGGCTTTCAATCAATTCACGGATATCCCACAGCTCCAACTATCGGACGATTCGCCTCTTGGTCTGTGGTCAATTGAATACTTTGGCTACCCCATGCATTTAGTTCGCCAAGAGAGCTTCCGGACCATCACGCACAGAGATGACATGGGCTATGGCGAGATGAGAGACCAGAGCATGTCAAGTATGGAGCCAATGCAGCGGTTTCTTCACGGTTACGATACTCAACCCCATCCTCTAGGCCTGCTTCAGGCTAAGCTCGACAATACCCTTACACAAAGTCACCCCTTGCGGCTATACGAACGACCATGGCCATCAGTAGAGAATTTGGCCTACTCGCCACGGAATGGTTCTCCAGACAGGACTTCCGACTCCGAGAACTCTAGCCAGGGTCTGCCGACTGAGCTTCGCTCGCCCCATCCCATACTTCAAGCGCCATGCGGGAGCCCGAGCGAATTTTCCCAGCCATTGTCTTTTCCTCCTGCAGAATTACTCATCGGCGGAACATACGCTCCAGAACTCCCGGGACCAGGTCAAGGCATCAATCTACGAGAGATTGAGTACGCCCATCAGGATATCGAGACCGCTATCGAAGATCAAGACCACGAAGACACAAAGCATGACTTCGATTATGATCAAGAATCCATCTACCCGAAAGGGGACCACGTCTCAGATGCTTACCAAAACTATCCAGACCCCGCCGCTCGCCAAAGGGACCCCGAGTCAGTGCAGCCATTAGACCGAACAGATGCAGACTCATCCGACTCAGATTACAAGCCCTTCACCAACAAAACAAACAAGAAAAGGCGTTCGTCAGCATCCAGCAGTGGCTCAGGTCGACAAAGCCAAAAGCGCTCTAAGCATGGCCGTAAATCCTCGACTACATCATCGCATTCGACTTCCAACAAAGTCACAAAGAAAACACGCGGCCCTATAGCGTCACCTACATCACCTAGAGGCGCGATTCCAGATGATGCTGATCAACGGCCCTTCCCGTGCCCGCTTGCATCTTATGGATGTCTGTCCGACTTCTCGTCCAAAAACGAGTGGAAGAGGCATGTCAGCACCCAACACGTCAAACTCGGTTTCTGGCGATGTGACCTCTGTACAACTACTGTTAATCCTTCGGACAATCGGACTATTTACCACAACGATTTTAATCGCAAAGACCTCTTCACACAACACCTGCGACGTATGCATGCTGCACCTATCCACAAAGGACCGTCCGCTCGCAATCCAAAGGAGTATCAAGTCAGCGAGGATAATCTTGTAGACCATCAGAAGCGTTGCTACAAAGTACTTCGACTCGCGCCGCAGCAATCCTCTTGTCTATTTTGCAATCACGATTTCTCTGGGCCCAGTAGCTGGGATGAGCGCATGGAGCATGTCGGCCGTCACCTCGAGAAAGATAGGAAGTCCGGTGGTGTATCCACAAACTGTGCTGATTGGAGACAAGACAAAGTTCTTGAGAACTATCTCCTAGAAGAGGGCTTGATCGTACAGGATCGTAATGGCGGTTGGAAGATTGGGGACGGCAAACCTCACAGGCACTCCGGGTCCGACAGTGACGAAGAATCAGACATCGACAACTAAGCCTCTTGGAACGCCTTCGCGAATGACGTATATTTCACACCATGCAAAAAATTCTATACGGAATGCAACTTGGGATAAAGGACGGTCTAGGATAGTGACCTATACGATGCTCCTTGGGTTTGGGAGGCTTGATACCCTTTTGGCGTTCAGGTGGGATACGTTATCAGGGTTCCTATGTCTATTGATGTTCTTTGAAAAACATCAAATGCCAAAAACATAAATCTCTTTTGTATGATTACTATACCTCATAGATAGTTGGTGTTGTATAATTCATTTCGGCGTTTCGTTGTCAGACTCTACCTGCCTCCCGTACATTCGACGACTAGAACGGCATTACTACCTACCTAGGCAGGCCTTTAGCACCTGACCCGAGCACAGCCTCAGTTAGCAGCCACTTCAACAAGGCTCTATCCTTTCCAGCCCCAATACTACACACCACCATGATTGTCATCATCCCACCATTTCAGCCCCGTCAATCACTGCGCCAATCTGCAAGAACCATTTGGCTCAACCTTGCAACATTAAAGAACTTTTCGTATTTTTCATGCTAAAAAGGGGCCACAACGAAGTTGGAACTATACCAAGGTACACTACTAACTATGGCAGACATGTGGTTGGAGTTCTTACTCCCCACTAAGAAGTCGGAGACGCATGCGAGCACTGCCCGTAGTTCGATGATCGAAGGACGTGCCTAGTGGATGAATTGTCGCTGTCCTTCGGCTTCACTTGACCGGGTTCTTAGTTTAAGGGGCAGTGACCGGAGACAGTAAGCACCTTAACTACAGCGTGGGATAAGGTAGAGTTGAAGAGGCTGTTGAACAGAGTGGAGAGAGTGGGGCGATTGACCAAGCCATGCTGGTTTTGGTTAAGGTACGCTGCCTGGTCACGCAAAACCTCTGATACCAAGTCTATTCTTTTGCTCATGTCTCCCGCAGCGTACGACCCAGTCCTTCTTCCGACTTGACGCTAGTTAGATATCACCAACGGTGACCGTGTTTAGATTACCTGGGAAAAAAAGCAATGACACATCGATCTTCTACACTCTCTAGTGTTTCAGAATTTACCCTCGCGCGAAGCTACAGCGCCACCGATATCTAACAGCAAGACTATTATGAATTCTGTCGACATCATGATATTGCGTTCATCCAATGATAATTTGCAATTATCTCAACCCGGCACGTCGACACCTTTCCTTCGGTGCCTGAGGCCGCGCACAAGCTAGGCAGTGCCAAGTGAGGCTGAGACATGCATATACGAACCTGGTCCTCTATACCAGGATCATTCCATCATCTTCCAAACGCTCTCCTTAAAACTTGCGCTTTTTTTTCTGCAGTGTACCGTTGCACCTCATCTCTTAGTGGATGAACCTTATCAGTGCTGGGCTGCCATAATCGGGTTGCAGACGATGAGTGAGACAACAGGTCCGGTAACTCCAAACGGGGCTGACATCCTGGGAGAAGATGTCTCTCAGATCGCATATTGCCCGATGATAATCGAATTTATGCCTACAGCGATGTGCTTCTAACGGATTGAATCTACCAGTATCTCGGACAAATCCGAAGGATTATTATGTACAGCATGTCAACATTAAAGGAGCAATACTACGGTATATAAAGAAGGCAAAAAGGCAAATGAATTAAGTAATGCGCAAGGTAGTTTTACCGACATGAATGCCTCGTGGCCAGTCATTTCTGTTGACTGCGCCCTCGTTTGCCGCCTAGAATATATCCGCGCCCTGTACCCATTTCTCTGGGTAACCAACCTCAATCCTACCACGTACGAAACGCGAATTATCCTTCGCTTGAAAATGCTCATTTAGGGGTGGGCCTCCGAACAATGCTCTGCAGTGAGTGCTAAGGACCTGAGGCATAGTTAATGTTTCAGGTGCCTCAACTTCATTTTTGTGAGCTGCTCACGGAGATAGACTGCTAGATGTGACTTCGAATTTAACAGCGGACCAAGCATCTTCTTGTTGGAATAGATAGCAAGGAGCATACAGCACGTCATCATCCTTCATGCTGACACCGCTTCTCTCTGAAACGGCACGGTTCGGATTAATATCCTATTCAGAATGGCTCGAATATGAAAAGGTGTAAGAAGAAAAGCAGCGCAACGTCCCGCTCGAGATATTGTTGCGCATGCATCGGTGTGCGGTAAAATCCGGTGTCCAGATGCTCCCACTACTACACAACACTTTCCTTCTTTGACCAAGTCTCTTTTCAGCGATATCCCTGGGGTAAAGTGATTCTCACGATAGAACCATATCGATTTTTCCGCGATATGCGTGCCGGATGGATGAGCAAATGGAATGACGTCCTAAATCGCAGCCAACCCAGTTAGCCTATACCATATGCAACTAGGATGTAAGAATGCCGTTACGGGATATGGGTGCACGTGGATGAATTTGCCCTATGTACGCGGTGTCTGAGGGCGCGGGCGCGTGGGGCCAAAAGGACAATCTTGAGCGATTTCCCTATGTTCTAGGCGGGTGGGTGTTGGAGTTGCTTACCGGGAGCGAAAAAGCACTATGAAATGTGGGAAGCTGGAAGAACAACGGGAAAGCCTGAGTGATGTAGGCAATGTTTCCTTCCGGGAGACTAGGACAGAAGCCACTAAGACTCCCGGTTCGTATGAGCACTATGCAGCATTCGGTGACGAGGCAAGAAAATGAACCGACGACTACCTAGAACTATATAGTTTTCACGCTATGTCATGCATTTTTAATTTGTTGCCGTTACTTGATCATAACATTTATCTAAATTCTCTACAATTTATGGATCGCTTCGTTTGTAGCACGGAATGAAACCAACTTCACTTCGGAGATACATTGATTATCCAAGTGAACCAAACTAGCATAGAAGACATTTTATATTATTTGGAGTAGGGCAGATTGAAGATTCAGTTATGCTAAGCGTAGTTCAATACATAGATTAGTGCGTTTCTACCTAGGTAAGGTGAATAGCATGACACGTGTTTTATCTTGGCATTTCTGTCGGCGAGACTATTTGCCGATCTTGACACCTGTGAACATAGCTGTCAAGGAAGCTTCAACGCGCGGCCCCCAGGCACATTGATCTTTTAATTTTCCCTCACCACACCTCATTATGGCTGCCACAGAGGGTGAACAATTTCTCAAGCAGGTGAGCAGCCGTAATACTCGAGGCCTGCTTCGAGTAATTATCTTGGTCCTCATTGCGGGCGCTGCAGTGTCCAGCCGTCTGTTCTCTGTCATTCGGTTCGAAAGTATTATCCATGAATGTCAGTACCACCACAGTGACCAAAGCCGAGGCCAATTGACTAATTCCGCTCAACAGTTGATCCCTGGTTCAACTTCCGAGCAACAAAATACCTTGTGCAGAATGGCTTCTACAACTTTTGGGACTGGTTCGACGATCGTACGTGCCACTACACCCCCCGTCCTCCATAACCACTCCTATAAAGCATTAAGGGCATAATATTGATGGAATTATTTGAACAGGAACATGGCATCCTCTCGGAAGAGTTACTGGTGGCACACTCTATCCCGGATTGATGGTAACCAGCGGTGTCATCTACCACATCCTCCGATTCCTCACCCTCCCCGTCGATATTCGAAACATTTGTGTCCTTCTTGCACCCGGCTTCTCTGGCCTTACCGCACTTGCTACATACCTTTTAACATCTGAGATGGTCACCTCCCCTTCGGCTGGTCTCCTCGCTGCTGCTTTTATGGGTATTACGCCGGGCTACATCTCTCGTTCGGTAGCTGGAAGTTATGATAACGAAGCGATTGCTATTTTCTTGCTTGTTTTCACCTTCTTTCTCTGGATCAAGGCTGTCAAGAATGGATCAATGTTCTGGGGCGCGTTGACTGCTCTATTTTACGGATATATGGTGTCTGCTTGGGGTGGATACGTCTTCATCACGAACCTACTACCTTTGCACGCCTTTGTCTTGATCTGTATGGGCCGTTATAGTCCCCGCCTCTACGTCAGTTATACGTCCTGGTATGCGCTCGGAACCCTTGCGAGTATGCAGATTCCATTTGTCGGCTTCTTGCCAATTAGGAGTAGTGAGCACATGTCGGCACTAGGTAAGTGATACACACATAGCCGTGCATTGCAGCATTAACGACGATAGGCGTATTTGGTCTTCTCCAACTCGTTGCATTCGTCGAGCATGTTCGAGCCCAGCTTCCCAGCAAGCAATTCCAGACACTACTCCGCGCTTTGGTGCTAATAATCTTCGTCGTCGCTCTTGGTGGCCTTGTCCTTCTAACCGTTTCTGGAATCATTGCGCCTTGGACCGGTCGTTTCTATTCCCTCTGGGATACTGGCTACGCGAAGATTCATATCCCCATCATTGCCTCCGTTTCCGAGCACCAGCCTACCGCCTGGCCAGCCTTCTTTTTTGACCTTAGCATGATGATCTGGCTCTTCCCTGCGGGCGTTTACATGTGTTTCCGCAGGTTGACCGATGAGCAAGTTTTCATTGTCATCTATTCCGTCCTTGCCAGTTATTTCGCAGGGGTCATGGTTCGTCTAATGCTTACCCTGACGCCTATCGTTTGCGTTGCTTCGGCAATGGCGTTCTCCCAAATTCTGGATACCTACTTAGACGCAAGGTCTCCAAAGGCTGACGCCAAAGAGAATGGGACCTCTGACCCTGCCAAGGTAGCAGCCGCCGTAGTGTTGCCTGATGGTCTTCGATCAACCCGACAACCATTGGTCGGTATTTATTCATATGCCTCCAAGTTGACTGTCATCGGGGCTTCAGCTGTGTACCTCATGCTCTTTGTTCTTCACTGCACTTGGGTCACCTCCAATGCTTACTCATCCCCCTCCGTTGTTCTTGCGTCGCGACTGCCTGATGGCAGTCAGCACATCATTGATGATTACCGAGAGGCATACTATTGGCTCAGACAGAACACACCTGACAACGCCAAGATCATGTCCTGGTGGGACTACGGTTATCAGATTGGCGGTATGGCTGATCGGCCAACGCTGGTCGACAATAACACATGGAACAACACGCACATTGCAACCGTCGGTAAGGCGATGAGCTCGCGAGAGGAGGTCAGCTATCCTATCATGCGCCAGCATGAGGTCGACTATGTGCTAGTTGTCTTTGGAGGTCTCCTCGGCTATTCGGGTGACGACATCAACAAGTTCTTGTGGATGGTCCGTATTGCGGAAGGCATCTGGCCTGATGAGGTCAAGGAGCGCAACTTCTTCACTCCACGGGGCGAGTACCGTGTAGATGACGAGGCCACCCCGACGATGAAGAACAGCTTGATGTGAGTTTAGTCGAAAATCGTCTTTACGCCGGTTGCTGACATGTCATTAGGTATAAGATGTCTTACTACAACTATAACTCGCTGTTCCCCGCGGGTCAGGCACAGGACCGCGTCCGTGGTTCACGGTTGCCTGCGCAAGGACCTGAACTCAGCACTATTGAGGAGGCCTTCACTAGCGAGAACTGGATCATCAGAATCTACAAGGTCAAGGAACCTGACAACTTTGGCCGTGATCTCCAGAGCGCAACGGCATTCGACCAAGGCCGCAAGAAAAAGAGGGCCACGAAACGAAAGGGCGCAAGGGTTCTGCGAGTTGAGTAGATTGTTTCGCATTTGTATTTCGTGATTCCATGGTAGGGATCTTGAATGGGCACTGTAAAAACAAAATAGCAGCTAGGCTGGGGCGTTTGGGAATGAAAAACATATGTAACTCCCACTCATCGTCCTCGTGCTGCCAGCAAAGTCAATGGGTCTTGCGAGCCGGTCCGGTGGCTGTGAGTGTGAGCTTCTACGCAGAAGTCTGGTAAAGTTAGTAATTTCGATTGTGGGCGAGGTGCCCGGCTTTCAGACCGGGCTGTTTCCCTCCACACCGCATGTTTTCCTTGTTGTCACCGCAATCAGTCTTGCTTGACCCTCTCCTTTCCACTACATTACCCCAACCTTTTTCTCTCAATTAGCCTCCACAAATACCACATCTCCTTTGATTGCAGTACTACCTATACAACAGCCGTCTGCTCGGCGTAGAGGCAGCCGATTTGAACGGCAGATTGCGCGCTGATCCATAGCTCATCGGCGGCCGGCCCTGTTCGCGGCTTCCCACCTATGTGCGAGCGCTGATCATGGCAAGCGATGAACAGAGACGTGCGTACACGGAGTACATGATGGGGGTTACGCGAACCGGCCAGCGGTTCATCTACCCGGTGTAGGTGCTGGTAGAGTGAATGTTGCAGAGCGTCAATTAACGGGACTTACAGAAGTGACTCCCTTGTGCTATGTGTTTTAGGAGCCTACCCGTTGTACGGCTTCTTCAGTGTTCCTGCCTGTCTAACCCTTCGTAGGTCCGAGCTGCTCCTCCCATTGCGCCTCCAGCGCCTACTCCTCCGGCTGCCACTCACTTCTCTCCTCCGACCCCGAACCCGTCCATGCCTTCACCGCCCAAAGCTCCGGAATATGGAGCGCTCCCACAACCCTATCCAAGTGCGTCACCACCAGCCCAGGCGAGTGCATATGTATATGGGTGGCAGTATTCTTCATATCCAGGACAGCAGCTGACACCGGCGGTTTCGTTGCATGCGCCCCCGGGAATGGCAACTCAAGCATCACAAGGTCAGTCAGCAAGTTCGCAGGCCCCGGCTACAGGTACTGCTGCTGCTCCCCCTGTAAGTAACGCCCCGTCTTCGTCCCAATTACATGCATATGTAGTCATCGTGCTAACTGTACTGCCTTGCCAGGTCAACAGGCCACGATCAAGTTCGGAAGAAGTGGCCCAGACAAAGACAAGGGAGCAATATTATCATTACGAATCTGAACACCGCCCAATCTCTCAAATTCCGGCTCCTCGGCCATCGGTCCACCCTCCACAAATTCCCGTTCTCCTCTGCCATACTTGCAGCGAGTGCGGCCGCATGAGATCATCTAACTTTCACCGGGACAACCCCGTTATTCCGGGTCAGCCATTACCCCCGGATGTCTGTCGGCGTTGCAGGAAGAGAAATAGACATTATGAAGGTTCCATGCGCAAGGTAACACGAGTAAGAAAATGTACTGCGGAGGAGCCCTGTGATTGGCCAGCTAAGGGACCACCGCTTATTCGGATGGGACACATAGAGAGGGGCAAACACCGGACGCGATCCATCAGCAGCGATGACTACTTTATGAGACATCGATCGCGCGGTCGAAGTTCAATACGATACATTGAGAGGCCTGAGAGTCGCAACCATATGAGCTTGCACTTGCTACAGGAGAACAGGAGTCCTCCCGGCATGCTGAGAGGGAGCAGGTCGGTTGCACGCATACGCTCTGTAAGCTCTTCGCGGGAAGTTGTTCCCGCTCCTCGCTACGTACATCGGAGTGCCTCACAGTCCCCACCACCGTATAGGGGGCGTGAGTCTATTAGGTATATGGATAGACGGGTCTCCCGGTCCCCGCCGTATAGGCAGTACAGAGGTAGGAGCCCCTCTTTGATTCAGCGTGAGCCTCCTGATTCTCCTTCGGACGCGCACAAAAGAATTGCCTCTCACCCTGCGCCATATCGGGCCGTCGTTCCACCATCACCTACCCGAGGGATTCTAAGAGATCCCGAACTAGTCCATGAGACCGCTCACAGGCGTAGAATAACTAAAAGTCAGGAGAGTACTATGGTGGAAGTAGGAGCGCCAAGGGTTCAATTCGCTCTTAATCATGTCAATCGGTCTATGGCACTTGGTAGAGTGACATCCGAACGCGCGGATTGGAGTGGTAGAACAAGGGAATTAGACATAGATGATGGGTCATCTAGGCGGGATGAATATGATTATTATCATGGCCATCGCGGATTCCGCTACCACAAACGCTCTCCATCCCCTCCGGCTCGATGCCTCGAGCAATTCCATATCCGGGATATAACACCACCCCGCGGCCGTTCCCATCGGCGATCTAGCACTCCGCATCCTCATCTCCAACCGTCACCACCACCTTCGGCACAGGAATTATTAGGCCGAAGGGATTTCTCTTATGTCCCGGCGAATACTGACCAAGTTCGGTCTCACGTCCCTTCCGACCCCGGTCGAGTCCCTTCTACGCCTTTTAAGTATAATCCAAGAGACTGGGAGGAGGTAACAGCTACTGATAGCGATGCTTCAGGGGAAATCGTGACTGTCCGCAAGTGGAGGGACTTAGATGAGTATGGGAAGCCGGTCACGTTCGTAGAGGAGAGGAGAACTGTGCATCAGCCGAATCATAAAAGAGAGAACTCGCCCAAGTCGCGACCCATTCCAGGAAGCTGGCGAGAGATCTGATGGATTAGATGGATAAGGTAATAGTTGCAGTTTTCATCAATCCTGTCACGCATTTGATTGGTTGGGGACTCTAGGCCTTTAGTCTATGCATTCGCATACTAATATCTACATCTCCCATTTTTCTTTTATGGTTGTTTTGTAGTGTCTATTTTCCTATTATAGAATTTGGTGGAGCTTCTAAGAGAAATGAATGTCGGGTTATCGTGGTACCTCACTGGATGTCATGGTTTGACTTCGTCCAGATGGCTAGGCGGAGTCGAAACAGTGCTACAGGCAGTAGGGTTTGTGTGGTATGGGTAGCCGGAGCGGCAAAATTATGTTTAGGAATATGTAGAATCTTGTAATGCCGAAATAAAGTCTATCTTTGAAGGGTTGAGATGTGGCGGTAGTGTAAGAGCATCATGTCTACAACCTTGCGATAGGTATGCTAGGTTTAAAGAGTTCCGAGCGACTAACAAACGTGATGGGTGTGGTATATATCCTCGATCAGCAAGATAGGAAGTCCATTTCAGATACTAGTCCATGCCTGTACTGACGGTGTAGGCATACCTACTAGAAGGTACCTGCATTGCAACCCCACCATCTCTTCTACAACACATTTTGTCATGTGGATTTTAGCAAGTCTACCGAGCTATATCAGATATCGTCGTACGATATCACGCTGGATATCAGCTAATATACCCCTTTTCTATGTACATAAATATGGCCCGCTAGCCATCTTCAATCAATCAGTTCAGTTCCACATCTCCCTCCCTGAGACAAGATTCGCCTCTCACTACACATTTTATTCTTTTTTATTTCTCAACATAGATTAGAATTAAGTTATAACACTGGACTTCGCTTGATTATACCGCATACTCGTATCACGGCCAATAGGAAATTCATTTAAGGATAAGGCCTAGATGTAAGGACCAATCTTATGTTAAAGTTTTACTTATATACTAGTCACGGATTAGTCGTTTCGAGGCAGGATACTGTAATAAGTACTAACACCGTTGATCTTCGGTATTTCTAAGCAGACTTGATGAGGAGCTATAATGGCCTCTCGTATCCACAACCTTTCTTCACATCTCCATCACTACCAACAAGGCTTGCCGGCTTTGGGTACGGGTCGTGATTAGACAGCCCGCTAACTCTTCTGCGATTCTGGCCCCCAACGCTTCCCTTCTATTACTTTTTTCCCCGCTCATCGACACCCTCGAGGCTGTGCGCCACCACATCCCACGCTAATTGGGAGATCCAATAACACTAAATTTCTGTTTTAAGGTAGCCTCATCCGGCGATTTAGATCACAAGGCTTGATAACTATAGCCCAGAATAGCCATGCTCGACAAGCTTGCGATGCATCTCAAATTGGCGCACTCGTATTTACAGGCCGACTTACGGATACTGAGCACCTGAAAACAACCGTCTCCCGTGGGCTCGCCAGCGTACCCGTCTTTCTCCACACTCTCACCCTCGATGCCAGGCATTCATCATGCTTCGTGTGTGGCATCTTCTTGCCCTAAATATGGTTGTCATTACTCAGCTCTTCGAGTTAGGCAACGCTACAAGTCTGCAAAATGAGACACTCCAAATCGACCTTTCGACATTCCGTTTCCAACCCGACCGACCGCCAGCGATAAGGAAGAACCATGATCTTTTTAGTCCGCGCGGCTTAGTACAACTTTTCAAGCGCGCCTGCAACCTCCCCCAGCCTAATTACTATTGCAACGACGGAGATATATGTTGTGTAGATCCGAACGATTCTACTTTTGGGTGGTGTTGTTATGGTGACACGCAGTGTGCTAGTGTTCGTGCCTGACATTGCTTCGCTAAATATAATTGCTAACTCTGCCTCTGCCTTTAGACTTACATCTCAGGTAGTCAATGTATTTGGGATGTGTAAGTCGGGTGTCGAACTAAAGTAGTCTGTTCTCTGACAAGACCTAGAGTCTGGTCCACAGAATATACGTCCACAACCTTTTACGAAACTGAAACTTCCACGTATTACTCGAATGTAGCTGAGACAACCGAATGGAGCACCTCAGTTTCTACGAGTATCATTGTTGTAACGAAATCTGACGTGGATACTTCAACCGTATTTGAGACGGTGGTTGTTACTGCTACTGAAGCTTTGAGATTGCGTAGAGACGCCCCATCGCTTGCGCAGCGCACTTCTAACGCAATGAGGCCACCTCATCCTAAAGCTACTCTCAGAGAGTTACTCGGCTTCGAAGAAAAGCAGCTACAGCATCTCATTCCGCCTCAGGTCACCCCGACGCCTACATGGCACCCTCGACGCTTGTTCAAACGACAAACTGAAGGGCACACGTATTACTGGACGACAACTTCTACAATATATGACACAGAAACTGACACCGATTGGACAACTAGCTACTCATATTATACGGAGACCTCGTATACGACGTCCACATATACAAGCACCTCCATTTATGCACTGTCTGCCGAAACAACAGTTACATCGACGACGACATCAACGTGGACTTCAACGCCAGGTCAGACGGCACCGCCTCCCTCAACAACTACAGACCCTCCTAACGCCCAAGACGCTCAAAACAACCAGCAGCAGCCGCAAGACTCAAGTAATGGCTCTGGGCTCAGCAAAGGTGCTCAGGCCGGCATAGGCGCCGGAACTGCGGGCGGTTCCCTCATCATTTGCATCATTTTAGCCTTTTTCCTTCGCAGCCGCCGCAAGAAGAGGAAGGCGGAAGTCGCTCAGATGATCAACGACGCCGTCACCGCAGCGACAACTGCTGCCCGTTCTCCACCACTAATGTCCGAGAACCAACTACCGAAAGCTGGATACGTCGCCGCTGGCCCTATTCCGAGCCCGCCCCCCCAGTCATCGCCACACTCGGTGGGACACTACAGCGACATGACGCTCGGACACAACAATCCCATGGGCATGCCACCACAGGGATACGAGATGTCGGCTACGCCCATGCCCATGCCTGCACCACAGCCGGTGCTGTATCAGTATCCGAGGCCGGCGAGCCCTGGGGGTGCGCATGAGCTGTATCATGACCTTCCCGAAATGCAAACGGGTCGAAGGTATTAGGGCGATTCGCTTGTAGATTTGGAAGTGGGGTTCGGGAGAGGGGGACTCTGATCTAGGGAGACTTGTTGACAAATGTTTCGAGGTGCTAGTATTGAATTAGTGGTAGTATTCATGTTATTGTACCTTTTGTAATTACTGATGGAATTTGTGTCTAATGGGTAATGGGCGTTTTGGTGGATGAATCTCCTGGACCAGGGCCAACGCTAGACGAATGGATTCAGTATTATTTGTACATAGAATTAAATTTAAGTAGATAGGAAAAGGATGAACCGTCTGGTTTACACATGGCGTCTCTATTCACCTTCACAAGCCTCGATATGAAGCGATGCAGAAGGAAAGCCCCTGAATATCACTTCTAGATCGCGGCGGCGTTAACAGGAGTTATAGTACGCACGATGGTTAAAGCCGTTTTGCGGTTCTAAGAACTCATTACCCAGTCTTTACCGAAATATACAATAAACGCATGTATAACTCTCGAATCGCCTGAGCTCAGGCTCAAAGATTTACTTCTGCGATGACTGTTCGGATGCACGGTCGCAAACCTCAGGGCTTTTCCGATGATATAAACTTATAATTGACATGGTTTGGCGGCTGGGAAATGCATTTTGTTGGGAAGAGGAGCTAAGAATACGATTTATGTCACATTCGCATTGCGCAGTTTCGTGCTCGGAATATTACGCAAAGATAGGTGGCGTGAGTGGCTCACCGATGTCTATAGCTCTTACTAGTCTTACAAGGAGAGTTGGCGGGGAATTAAGGATTGGAATGGCGGAGAAAGTAGGAGTGGGATGCGGTCGGAGGTTGGGCATAGGGTGTGGTAAGCATATGTGTCGCTGCCTAGAATGGAATAGAGACTAATTGATGCTACCGTATCTGGGGAGAGGATAATGAGGAGGCATTAACTAGCATATGACTAATAGGCCATTGTGAGAACACAAATCAAGTCGATGGTGAACATGCCGTCTGTGAATGTGAGTTACTTCACACCACTCAGGATCGCTTGCTTTAAAGATCTATTAAAGTGGCCTTATTCCCTACTGGTTACCTAGATCCCTACCGACACCAACTAGGGCCTCACCACAGATCAGCTAGACTCCGAGTCTTATATTACGTTTCTGACGCGCCAAATTAACATATTCGTGGAGCCGCCCTCGATTGAACAATGCGTGTCAAATCCACTCGGCCTCAAAGATCACCTCACCTACCCAATGAGCTGGTTGAAATGATTATCGTAGAGATCCATTCCGCGACACCAGCCGGTAAATATAAAGCCATCGCAACTATCCTAGCTTTCCCAGGTTTCGATCTGTTCCACCAAGTTGTTGAACCCTTTTTATATCGCCACATTTATGGAGGACCAAAGGGAGGCAATGTAAAGCTTTTCCGAACACTCTTGTTAGTCCCATTGCTCGAACAATATACTAAAATACTTGAAGCCAAACGCCAACCCCTAACTGACCGGAAACTTGTACGCGTTGGATCCGGTGAAATTCTCTCTAAACTCGAAGCATCGAAAACAAAGCAGGACTATGCTTGGTATGAAGTACGCTTCTATGAGATCGCCTTTCATCTCCCCGACCTCGGATATCTGGACGTCTCCGAAGCCAGACAGCAATCTAAGGATAGACCCTGGCTCGACCTTATGCGCAACATGGTCGGCAACGGGCCTATCGTGTTCGCAAATGTAAAACGCCTGGATATAGGCATCAATGGCATGCTTGTCGCCAAACCCTATCCCGTCTTTGGGCTTCTGTCATTGAAAACCTCAATTTCTTCGGCGGTGACCTCGACTATCTATCTTCGAACTTGGAGTTCGGGCTATTCCACCCTGCTCTTGTTCTTATCGAGCGATCTGTAAAGGGACGGGCTGGTCTCGTGTCCAACGTCAAGCGTCTCTCCTACAAGGGAGCCAAGCCACCAGTCGACGAAAATAGCTTGAAATTCATCGCAAATGCATGCTGACCCCTTGGGTCTCTGACTCTCGTAGGTACGAAGGAGCAAGGGCTTGGGGCGAACGCATTTCGTACTGTAATCAGTCACTTTCGGAAGCCGATTACTGGTCCTACGTTCCGGCGCTTCGAGATGTGGGACGAAAAGGCCACGGACCGGGACAAGTGGGGAGCTTTCAGGTATAAACGGAGCATTCAAGAGATCATGGCCAACTGGGAGATGGAGGAGACGATGGTGGATATGAATATCATTTGCTCTCTGTGGCAATCTTCGCAATCCTTCGTACTCTTACCGGCCAGCCTATGAGGTCTGCATCTACGGTCAACGACCGTTGCGACGGAGGACTGGATCTCGCCATTCTGCAAGGGCATGGAGGACCTAGGCTCCACCATGTTAAACGGCCGATATCCATTGCTGAAATACGTCACTGCAGAGCCATCACTACATGATCGTCTCAACACTCAGATGTTAGTGGATTTGAGGGAGATATAGGAAGGCATGGATGTCGAACTACAGTTCCGGTAGGTCCTTTATTTCTCAACCTGAAGCAGGAATTCTAAATTGGCCATAGCAAAAAAGAAGGGCTATCGTTCCATGCTCTCTCCCTTCGGTCGAGTGTTCACAGACAATTTTATCTTGTAGTGTCTTTGCGATCAATTAGATGTTAATCGCTCTCTTATTTCCCCATGAATAGCCATCGAAGGAGCCAATCCCTACGCATGTAATCAATGTCACGCATGATCGGATCTATTGTGAGGGATATTCTAGGCTCATCCTTCAAAAGACTTTAAGACGGTGTAAATATGGCGCAGTTTGACATTCATAATTGCGATCCTAGCGGCAAATTCAACATAATTTTGGTTGGCTAGTCAATAACAGTCGAAAATGGCCCACTGGCTATAGCTAACTAGTTGCTACCTCGCTAATTAAATACAAGCTTAGCTAGTCATTGACTATCCACGATAACCGAAGTGTTTTGAGACATGGATAGTAGAAGCGTAGAAGGCTTAGAGTATTTTAAACATCTATGATGTGTCTATCACCTACGTTTATACATCGTAACCAAGGATCCAGCCCCTGACAGGGGAGCTCACCCACTTATATATAGCCCTCTAGATAGGCCCTCTATTGACTCCTTGTACTGCTCCGAATCATCCGTTTTTCGCGGTTACATACGTTGGATCCTATGCCCGAAATCGTAGCTGATGTGAAAAAAAAAAAAAAAAAAAAAAAAAAGAATTTGAAACTACATTTTGCTAAGAAATGCGCTCAAACGTTGCCCGCTGGATAATTAATGTACATATGTAGGCCGTGTCCAAGTGGGGCTTTGGATATACCAAACAGATGCGATAATGTCTCCTCCGGGTGTTGGGTATTTGGACCGAGAAAATGAGAAAGTAGTCGCAAGTGAAACCATATAATCCCCCTATCATGATCTATAGATAGAAGCTTCAAGCGAGTTCATATACTGCTTGTCGGGTAACTGGATCTGTAGATGTTTTTGATCCCGAGTCGCCTGACATGATGTGGTGGTACAAATATAGGGCTTTGCGACAATCTGCACAGCTTAAATCGGTTGTACTACGTCCAATCGAATTGCAGTTATCACAAACAACAATAGCTTCGCTAGGGTCGGGAACAGACGGTAGATCTGGAGGTAAAGGAGGTGATCGTGTTGGAGGTGGTGGGGAATAGAGTGAATTATCATCTCCTTCCTCAAATGAATGGATCCGTGTCGGTTGCGGGATAGGTGGGGCTGGTGGCGGCCGAGTCGGTGATTGCGGTATTGCTGGCGTTCGTGGAGGCGATGGCCGTGCTGCAGCATTCTCTATCGTTTGAGAGGGGGGTGATGATGTCACGTCGATAGAACCTCTAGCTTGCTCTAGAGAAGATGGTAGAGGCGATACCAGCCTCTCTGACGGCTCTGGGCTAAGCTGCTGCAAGGAAGGCGGGAGCGGCGAGACAATCCTTCCGGCCGGCGATGCTGTAGGTATAGGAGGAACAGGTGGCACGACAGGCTTCCGCTGAAGTTGGCTTGTGGAGTGAGGATCATGAGTGACTCTGTTAGCTTGTGAAGAACCTGATGAAGGCTCTCGAGGAGGGAACGAGGAGCTTTCGGTGTCTATGGGTGTATCCTTTCTCCTTTCGGTCTCAGACTCGTTTTCATTCGAGGACCCGCGATATGGAGGAGGGCCTTCTCTAGAGGATCGTTGGAAAACCGGCAGCTCCTGTCTCTCAAGAGTGGGATGGTAAGTATATTGAGTATCGCCACTCCAGTCATTATCATTTCCTTTCTCTGCTGGGAATTCTTGACGTGGTAACTGAATAGACGGATATCGCATAATAGAACTAGTGGCAGTTTCTTGTTCTCGGACTTCTGCATCATTCAGCAGCATCAGTACTGCCTGGCGCCTATATTCATCGATGGCTGGATTTTTTGCGAAACCAATGCGCGAGGCCGTGAGATTAAACCCGAAACTACCGGGAGTGTCGAGACCAGATATTGAGGCCCCATATTCTAGAAGGTACTGAACAACGTCAGGATGCGCATAGTAGGCTGCATATCTTAATGGCTGCCAGTTGGACTCATCCCTTTGGCGAACGGATGCTCCGCGCTGAACGAATTCCTGCACGACGGGTAGGTGACCATTTTTGGCTGCAATGCACAATGGCGAATCTTCGTGAGAGGGCCCTCGTGCATACCTCGTACGCATTTCAGATCCTTGGTCTAGTAGTAATCTGACAGCTTCAACATGCCCTTCCGTACTCGCTAGGCAAAGTGGCCTGTCTCCCGCTCCATCCCTGGCGTCGATAGCTGCACCTTTTCGCAGTAGTAGGTCAATTGCTGCTGGATTGCCTTGCGACGCAGCGTAATGCAGAGGCCTTTTTCCGGTCTTTGTCTCGGCTTCGACGATTGCTCCATGCCCAAGGAGAAGTTGAAGCAAATCGAGATTGGCGCACTGAGCAGCATAGTGGAGAGGCCGCAGACCATTTCCACAGGCAGCTTCAACATGAGCGCCTTTACGAAGGAGTAACTCTGCAGTGCCGAATCTTTCTGTCATGGTCGCTAGATGTAACGGAGTCCTTCCGTCGTGAGTTCGGGGATCAATCGGAACTTTCTTCTCAAGAAGTAATCTGACAACATCTGCATGGCCGCTGTAACTTGCCCAATGAAGAGCAGTCATTGCACCATCGCCTTTATGCTTGAGCGAGGCCCTCCTTTGGAGTAGTAGCCGAACAACATTGGCAGAACCAGCCGCACATGCAGCTGTCAACGGCGACATCGACTCCTTTCCTACGGCTTCGATATCCGCCTTCTTTGAGAGCAGTATATCAACAATGTGATCATGCCCTTTCTCTGCAGCGTAGTGAATGGCAGCCTGAAAATTTCCGTCCTTAGCCTCAATATCTGCTTTATAAGCAAGGAGAATGTTGACTATGTCCTCGTCGCCAAGGAGAGCAGCAGAGTGAAGGGGCGTAATGTTACGAGCATCTCTAGAGTCGACCTGTGCTCGCTGGCTAAGAAGAAGCTCAGCCACATCTACATATCCGTTGTCGGCGGCAAATCGAAGTGCGGTTTTCTTTCCTGGACCAAGGGCATTGACATTCACATCCTCCCGCAGTAACAGTTCCACCACTCTGTAGTGTCCTCTGATTGCAGCAAGATGAAGCGGAGTCATGCCTTCTGCATCAGTAGTATTAGGCTTGGCACCATGTCTCAAGAGTACTGCCACCACATCATCATTACCGCAATGGCTCGCAATGGCAAGGGCGGTTCTCGATGTTTGTTGATGTCTGGCCTCTATGTCGGCTCGTTGATCGAGCAGTTCTTCAACCTCAATGCCTGAACCATTTTGAGCGGCTTGTACTAGAGGCGGGGCGCTGCGTCCTTCAATCGAGTCAAGGTTAATACTGCGGTGGATGTCTGTGTCGGAATGTCGTCGCCCCCTACGATGACCCGGACCGGCTCGATGAGGATCAATAGGGCTCGGTGGTACTAGACTGACCGAGCTTCCAGTAAATAAGGACGGTAAAATGGACCTTTTATTCCTAAGCTTGCTCCTGAATGGTATGCTGAGACCGGGAAGGTATGTGTCTGAAGCCGACGTGATTTGTACCCGTGGCCGGTGCTGTTCGCGAAGTATATCATCCGGGGCGGAAGCTACGGAACGCTCATACGGCCTGATTGGGGGTCTCTCGAATCTGCGATTGAGACGTGCATCAATTGGCGAGAGGTGATCTGAGTACTCCGGCCATTCCGCAGAGCCTGATTCTGGGCTCGCCAACCCATTTGCTCCTCCGGCACTATTCAGACCGTCTCCGGGTTGTGGGCGCCGACGTCTCTCATCCGCGCTTCTAGCGCGTTGGTGTGCCATAGCCCGTCGATACACATCGGTATTGACAATCTCGTTGTCGATTTCGAGTTCTGTGGCCCCAATAGAGGTTCCGTCGCTAAATATTGATCTCGACGGCGCATGTGAGTTTCGAATTGAAGTCGCGCGGAGTGACGCGGTGTCGTCGCGAACCTTTTCAACGATGCGGCGATTTTTAGGTTCACGTAGAAGGTCTCTCTGCTCTGAGGCTGTTCGACTATTTCACTATTAGCTTTGCCGGCTTCGTGGAGTGGCAACGTGATCAGTGGGCGGCGGGATACTCACCACTGGACGGCAGATAAAACTAATTGTAAAGCCTGGACTTGTGAATCGAGTCGACCTTGATGGTCCTTCATGTTCTCCTCGTTCCAAACGAAGCGGGTTCTCATTGTTCGTCTATCTCCGGCGAGAGCATCTTGGACCAATTTTGCAATTTCGGCCGACATTGCTTCCATTGCTTCCTGACACCCGTCAAGCGCGGTCCGGAATGCCTCTTCAAGTTCCATCTCTCTTGGAGACCCATGGAGGTTCAGTTCCGTCCAATCTTGGATTTGAATCAGCGCGGCCTTGATCACTGTCAATTGCCTTATTAGCTGCCTTATTGACATTTCCGCTTCCGAATATTTAGTCTGTAGATCTGAGAGGCTTTTTATAGTCTTCGTAATGGCTGTGATGATACCCGCAGCGGCGCCTATCCCACCGATGATGGTAAACGGATCCGCCATCTTGGTAGACCTGCTAGGGCGAGTCCGGGAGTATATGCGAAGTAAGCCGTAAGGTATGCGAACATCCGACAGCAAGGTGTGGAGGGAGAACTTGGTAAGACTACGAAGGTCTGCCTGGCGGAATCTGCCATCTTAACCCCTCAGCTGGGAGAGTATTGAGGCTGAGGCGCTTCGGGGCCATATGCAAGGCTGAAAATCGCAAATCATGATTGGGATAACTCAGTCGCCTCCACTACATGAGATTGGACGGAAATCCCAAGAACGGCTGCTCGCACATCCTTGTGGCACTCCACTATGCAGCGTGCGGCCACTCATTGGGAAGCTGCTTGCACTATGGCTGGCGAACCGACCAACCAACATCATGCGCGGCAGATGGCTTGAGCCATGGCGCATTTAAGGACATGGATCGAGCAACCGACATTCTGCCTGACCGTTGCCTTTTTCTCAACAAGAGGAAGATAGTGGAGATGTGGGACTATACCAGTAGCTATGGTTTCTTGTGAACACTTAATCAAATCGTTAAGATCTCGCTCGTTCTTATTAGAGGCGCGCTAATCCTCCGTGTGAAAATACGTAGACCCACGAACACATGACCTTATTAGAGAAGATCAGCTTGCACTCATGAAAATGTAAAATATTGCAATACAAATTCTTCTGCTATTGACAAAAATTTTTTTCAGTGAGAATGCAATAGCAGTTATAGTTGTTTCTAGGGTGGTATAATTAAGGGGCTAGGATAGCTAAAACTACCGATCCTTTTCATTTTAAGAGGTCTACTTATATAATCATTTTAGAAGTAAAAGTGGAGTACACGATTGTATTCTATAATACTGTACATTTTTCTTAAAACTTTTAGCGGTAGTTGAGATATACCATCATATTTCTGTCCTTTCTAGCCCAGCCTTAGTATCTGCTTAGATCTTAGGTAATAGCCTTCTAATTCTAAGTAATCTAAATTGAAAATCGATGTTCATGACAATGTGCTAAATTGACATCCTGAAGCAGGCAAAAAAGCCGGGAGGTTATCTAACTTCACTGCTGTAGAAAGTTTGCTTCTGAGCTGGACTTCAAGTTGTTACCTAGGAGCTAGATGCTGAGAGTAAATCTGCGGATTCCCATGTCATACATTTTGACATATATTCTCAAATCATCTCGTATTATTTATCTAGAGAGTCCGATTCACCAAGGTTTACTATTATTCGATATGGAGTAGCTTGCGTGAATTTTTTGGAGAAAATTCTGCTGCTTACCGCAATATAAGCGAGTATTGAGTAAAAGGGCTACACAAATCGTGGGAAATGGACATTTTAAGTCGAGAATGCGGGCAGGTACTACCAGTAATCCTCATATTACAAAAACAAGTCTATACTAAGTAGCCAAAAGCATAAATCAGTGGCAAAAATAAAACCTAGCCTCCGCCATGCTAGAGCGGTTACAAGTGGGAAATGGCATCTTTACCTGCTACCGTTGCAAGGGATTTTACGATCGCCAGAGCCCTGAGTCACAGGGCTGAAGCAGTTATTCTATGAGACAGGGATGCGCCCGAAAGACTTGCACTCCAATTCATCTATGTCAGGCTTATCATAGTACTCAAACTTCCAGTTCGTAGGACTAGACACAAATGTATTCTTCATCTGGCTGGAAAGAGCTCTTCCATGATCTCTAGGGAATATCCACCACCGTCATATGTGTCTTTGCTGTAGCCGCGAACAAGATCAGGTACCTCGTCCTCCCTGAGCTCCTCGTTTCAGAGCCTTTTCGTCTAGCCTTCCATGTCTTCAGGAGAGATATACGGAGAGTGCTTCTTCGCCGGATCGTTATAATTCAATTCCTCCTTGGGGTCCTCAGGCTCTTTGGATGGGCTCGAGTTTGGGGGATATAGTTGTGGGTTCTGGGACGGACATGCCGTCTCATACATCGAATACAGCTGTCTCGAGGTCCGAGTCGTCGAGATTCGCGAAAGTCACAGCTATTGGCTTTTGCGCCTTGCCTTTGCTGTCTGGCATGTGGAACTCTTCCCCGTAGTTAACATTATTGGGATACTTTGGATCATCGGATGGTTAGTCGGATGCAGTTACTAGGAAGCTAGTAAACGTTACTGACTTTTCTCTTTCCTCGCGTCGAGCGAGGGCCTGAGACGCATGATCTCGTTTTGCGAACCACTACGGCAGAGCTCAGCCAAAGATAGATAAGACAAATCGTGATGTCGCGAGCTGTCATATTGTGAACAAGCGAGAAAGGCATACTGATAGCAATTGTGGCAGAAAGAAGCTGCTCTTTCCCTTTATATTCTACTCTAGCCCAACCTAGCAATGAAGAATTTGCACACGCATTCCTACTATGCTTAGGTTTATCCGCTAGCATGCACAGTGTAGCGCGCTGGGGGATCTCGAATCTCATTTCTCCTAGTTACTGTCAGTGCTTTAGATACTATGGTGTAGAGTACAACTTGCAGATCTCAGAACAGCTCTCAGCTATGTACTCCTAGGTTCCTACGACCGTGCCTCCTAAAGTGGTAATGTGGGCTGCGCGAAGGATCAAACAAGGGCCGTGCATCCCTGCTGGGCCACTATCCGCGCTACTAAGAAAAGCGTACACCATACCAATTTCGACCTTTTGCGAAGCACGCCAAGGCAATTACCAAAGTGGTGCTAGCGGATTCGTTTTTGAGTGTGTGGGGGCTATGTATCGTGGAGTGGGGAATAAGTTAAGCTGGTTATACTGGTTCTATGTAGAAGCAGGTTATATCTAAAATTTTAGAAGTTCTTTACATACAGGTAATCTCATTAAGGCTGGAGCGGGTAGTATAGTAGATATCGACTAGTTGGTGAAGTAGAACTAGCCCACGAGGGTATACGAAGTATCTTAGTCGTGCCAAGGTTCTTTAGATTCGCTGAACTGTCGGCGCTGGACAATTACGGACTAGTTATACGCCAATATCTCTTATAGGAAATTAATCCCGATATTCATAGAACGCATGTCAGTCCCGATTCAGCATTCCAAAGCCACCACCAGAAATACGAGACAGGAACTGCGCGCAATTTGAACGTTAGAGGCAGATTTAGCTGGAAAATAGATACACCTAATATCTAGATCAAAAGACGCCAAATACCAACTCTAGCAATCACGTCCCAAACACTCACAAGAACCCGCAGCTATCGGTGTCTGAATGCCCCCATCTACGAGACGGGTGCAAAATACCATCGGAAACAAATAGGCCACCGAGGACTACAGTGCCCAATGCACAATCAAGACATTCGCTTGAAAACTAGGCATCATGTACTCTCCTATTTCCTAGCTTCGTTATATCATTGGAATCGAAATCTACGTGAAGTGTGCATCGATCGTTAGAATATCCTAAAACCACCTCACCCTTACTAAAAAAGAAAAAGGATTGGCTACGAGTCTGCCGACCCTAATATCAACTTCAAAAGCTAAGAAAAAAGGCCTCTTTATCTCAAGCAACCCAAAGACACCAAACACTCCGGCGCAAATGCGTTTTCGATTATTAATTTATTTGGGCCGCCATTATTTTGGCGCGCATTATTGGGTATCATCTTCGACTATGGGATCTTACAGTAAAACCACACGTATGTGACCTCTCGTACGTGAGGGACGACCTTTCCACCCTAGTCGTGAAAACATAGTTTCGAAAAAACAATCGAATTCGGACTCCACTCCCA